>JAOWBW010000133.1:1539697-1842332 GCA_026119855.1 Campanula takesimana
TACAGATGGCATGTCGATGGGGCCCAACTTCCCTATTTTCAAACTATAAGGCATTTTGTCAAAGACATTGCTCAAACAACAACAACAAAGCCTTAGTCCCAAAACTGGTATTCTGGTTAAAGAAAACTAGCCGGCAGTTTCTTGTTTTTCTAATGTGATCCTACTAACAGTGTAACAGAGGTACGGAAGTAACACTTCCTTGGTTCAACAAAGTGTTCACAGACTCAAAACTCCAAAAAATAAAGTATTTTGGAAGGTCGAGGAAAAAAGGGTAAATGATGGGAAGAAATCAGCTGTATTCTAGAAGTATTTCTTGAACCTATATCTGTAGTTCTACATAGAGTTCTTTTTTCCTTGCTTGACTTCAGGTTTATGGTCACACATAAAATGTGCTCACCAAATAGGCAGGGTAATGTAATGAAAGATCATTTGATACTTTATTGGCAGAATGTAAGCCATTGAAATGTTTAATTTAATCAAACATATAAGAACTAGAATCTTTGACAAAACTGGTCCTCAAAAATTTAATTAGCAAATTGCGGAGCTCCTATGTGATTATCTACTGCATTAGTCCCTACCATCAAAGTTACTTTATCACATTGCACCTGAATAATTTCAAGAGAAGTTAGTCCATTTTACCTCTCTAGGGAAATGTCCCCTTTACAGCGTCTTGTGTGAGGGTAAAAAATGACTCCATATTCCTTCAATGTCAATCAAGGTGTGTATGTGGTCAAGTCATGCCCTATTCTGCAAAACAATTGTTAAGAAAAACTTGTCAGAGTCAATAATATATGATCGGAAATGGATTGCTTGGCATATTCGTGCAAAGGCAATGTAAAAAAAAAAAAACAGAAAAGTTCAATGAATTCAGTTGAAATTCCTTAAAATGACATAACAGGCTCTTCTAAGATTCTTTATTTTCACCATCCAGTGTAGGTTAGATACATAAGCTTACAGAGAGGACCTATTGAAATACATTGCCACGAAGGCATGTATATACACATGAATGACAGGATAAGGATGCGCATAGAACGACCCGTGTATGAATCTTCAAGTGGCTTTTGAATTATTGCTGAAAAAGAATCAAAATAACAAGATAAGAGTTTGCCATGTTTGTGCATTATAAAGAATTGATTCTGACAACAGAAAATGGTAAGACCTTCTTTGCCTATAAGCCGGTAGCCCGGTACCATGTCTAGCTGAACTACATAAGCCTACATGGTAAAGAAGATTTATTCGCTAAATTGACTGGCTCCACTTAGGCAACTTCAAATCCATTTCGTCCACATACGTGGGTCATCCATACGACTAGACATTCTGAGACGAAAGATGAACGATGAAATATCGCTGTTTCAACCTTTCAAAGAACAGGGTAATAGTAAAAGGGAATATATTTGGGACCCTTTTCAACAATTTATGCTTGAGCAATCAAATAATAGTAATAGTAATATCAAGCTGGATTAACATAAAAAGAAGACTCTATGTAAATCTTCCCAAAAAGGGATACTTCTGGAATTGTATCCAAAGGACGCCATGTTGTAACTCATTGCTACAAAGCCTACTATGACATAAAAAGAGACACATTCCCCCCTGCCTTGGAAAGTATATAAACCATAGACGATATCACTCAAGAAACACCAATTTCATCGACAGTAGCTTCTTATATAACAACTGCGAGTATTGTTTCATTAAAACCTTTGATTTTCAAAAGGTGAGTTTTTCTACTCGGACCTTCTTTTCTGTGTCTCATATCATCTCTTAGTCTTCTTTCTGACCAAAAAACAATATACCATCTCTTAGCTTTTCCAGTCTAGTGAAAACCAATAACACTCCAAATTAGGTAAAACAATGTTGCAAAAGATGAACTTGCTATACTGCCTTGTTCAGGAAATATGAAGATATTGTATTTAAATGCTGCCTCTTTCCTAAATCACAGAAATGAGAAGTGGAGACTGGATGTGTGGATCATGCCAACATTTGAACTTCAAGAAACGTGATGTGTGCCAGCTGTGTAGGGGTCCTAAGTTTGCTAGCAGTGCTGAAACGTCATCATATGCCATAAACAGAACAGAAGTATTACCAGGGGACTGGTACTGCTGCGCGATGAACTGTGGAGCCCATAACTATGCTAGCAGAACAATCTGCTACAGCTGTGGTGTTAATAAAGATGAATCATGCAGTGGAAGCTGTCTTCCTGGTTGGAAAGAAGGCGATTGGATTTGCATTAGGTTTCTTCTCATTAAATTTGAACTTTAAAAAAATCTAGAAATTCGTAAAAAGAATAACAAAGCGTAACAATAGAAGAACAAACGACTATAACTCCAGAGTAGATATCCTTTGAATTTAACAGAAATATATATTAGCTCTTCAACATTGAGAAGAACAGATAAGTAGTGTTTCCATTACGAATCCTGGCACATCATCTCTATTTACTAATAACGTGCATTCTTAATTTGTCCAGGCCAGGATGTGCAGAGCACAACTACGCTAGTAGAACGGAATGCTACAAATGCAAGACAAGAAAGGAGTCTACAACAGATATAACTCATTAAGGTGTAATTGTAATTTAAGGAATAATCTTTTACTACCTCCGTCCCAAAATGAATGTCCAAAAAATATTCAAATTTGCTCTTGATCAAGAGCAAATTTGAAAAGAAATTGGACATTCCTTTTGGGACGGAGGTAGTAGTAAATAATTTTCAGGTAGAGAAGTTAACGATTATGGCTTTAAATTACTGAGGTTCGCATAATTAGTACCATAACATTTTAAGTTTTGAGGCTTTGAGCAAGAAGAAGAAGAGCTTTTAGTTCTCATGGGCTATCTTTACTTTTAACCAACAAAGGCCATTGTAGATTATGTAAGTAAGAATTTTGTTAAGAAAAATAATACATATCACTATATCAGCATCAACTAATTTATGTTTTTCTTTAGTTCTTGAGTTGTTGCATTTTCAACTCAAACTTTTTTCCCTGACAATTATAGCCTTGCAATTTATTTCTTCACTTACTATTTGTGTTTTCCAAACATTGGGCCTAAAGCTGATGGTGGGCTTGCCAAGTCCAGGTAGTGGTAATGCTGTACTGGTCCTTGAATAAAGTACCATATTTACCCAGTGTCACTGGGCCAGAGACCAACTATCCAGTGCCTAACAATTTTCAAGGGGGGGAAACAATGAACCAAAGATCCAAACCCATCAAAAATCCTTATCAGTTACTACTTACTACCCCTGTCCCAAAATGTGTCCCTAAATGAATTTTTTACCATTTTTTTCATATTTCATTTTAGATTTGAAAACAAAAAGTGTGAAAGTGCATAAAAAGGATATTTATGAATTTATACTATTAAAATCAATATATTTAGAGTGTCCCTTAAATTAGAAAAATAAGAAAAGGTCATTCATTTTGGGATGAAAGAGTAAAACACTTACTCCCTAAAATCAGGACCCTAGGTGAGAACACGTCTCAATCCATATGCATGTCTGCTGGTTTGGCACTTGCCCCTAAAGCAGATAATTCAAAGGCTCCACCCATGGTTTTGATCACAACTCTGCAACTTCCACATCTCCAAAACCAGCGGCCTTTCTGTACTCTCTACAAAGTTAAAAAGGTACTAAAAATTTTATTAAAATGGGTGGGGTGGGGAGGGGGGCAAGAAAATTTTAATTATAATTTCCTCAGATTCTTCTCCTGGTGCGTATCCAGATGCACTATTGGATAATGTAAGCTGAGAAGACAAGAATGCCCCTCTTGCAAAATTAAAACCCTTTAATTCATACTGTTGATATAAGGGTGATACAGTAATAGTGCAATGTATATAATAAAAATAGTTACTTCATTCTACAGAAAATGGAATCATTTCAGGATAATAGAAAGGGAAAGTAAAACGAATCAACCGACATAAACAGAAATGTAGTACAAGTAAGAAATACCACTTGGATATTTAAACAAGAAAACCATAGATTTAGATCGAGTGGTAATTAAATTGGTTGTATAAGTTGTTTACCTGAATTACTATAGTTGCTAGCAGTTGGGTGGTAATTCCCATACAGATAGGCTGAGTTGGAGCTGCAAGGTGTACCCGTTTGAGGTGCCTGCAATTTGACACGACAGAAAAAATTAACAACTAAAACTGAAAAAAATTATAAAAATAATAAAAGAAAATGAAAGAAAATGAAAAGAAAAAATAAAACAGAAACTAGACGGTGAAACCCACCAAGGACTTCCCATGTGAGAAATGTGAAGAGAAACCATCAAACTTTGGCTATCCAGTTTCGGAATTCTGTGGTTTCAGACAAGGCATCTAACCTGAGGGATCACATTTCTATCAACCAAGATTTCAAATACTTTGCTTATATATATGGCATGCATTCATTCATTTCAACTCAATCCCAATTGCAAACCATCTCTAAGTCCCACCTCTTCTAACTTTCCACAAAGTAACCCATTTCATCTCAGTACTCAATCTCTAACGTTAAAGATAATGGCGAAAATTGTAGCACAGTCCCCTCTCGAGAGGAGCAGCATGGCTTCATTAGATCAAAGGCTAGCCATGGTCAAGCGCTGTTCTCATGGTACTTTATTTTCCTTCCTATTATAAATTTTAATTAATTTTACAGCGTGTGTTTGTTCTCGGGTGGTTTAAATATGAGTGGATGTATGTATATGCAGAAGGTGTAGTTGCAGGAGCTAAAGCAGCTGTTGTTGCCACTATTGCCACTGCCATCCCCACTGTAACTCTCTCTCTCTCTCACACACACACAGGCACAAACACACAGAACGCGGTCAGGCTTTCGCTTCTCAGCTGCAGCGTGCGCCCTGAATGCAGTCCCGGCCCCCTCTTTTGGGTGTTGAGAGTTAAATGACCCCACGTGGGATCCACCTCAGTCCTAATTAATCTCGACCATTGATCTCAAAATGGGGGGGGGGTCGTGGCTGCATCTGAACCACACACTGCAGTGGAAGCCCGGAAGAAGCAGTCCCTTGCCCTAAATCCCTCATCGGTCCAAGTGGAGTAGGAAATCGAAGGGATAAATTCCTTGTGAACCGCCTCAAAATAAACTCAAAAGTCAAAACACGTATAATTTGCAGATAGCAAGTGCAAGGATGCTGCCATGGGCAAGGGCAAATCTCAACCACACTGCACAAGCTCTAATTATATCCACAGGTACTTCGAATTTCAGTACCCCATTTCGTAAGAATGTTCTCCTTGTCTATATGAGCAGTTACAGTGTTCATATATTCTAATCAAAAACCGTTTCATTAAACTCTGCAGTGGCCGGAGCAGCATATTTCATAGTTGCAGACAAGACTATTCTCGCATCAGCACGTCGTAACTCCTTCAACCAACCTGCAGCCTCTCTCTCAAACAACTACAACAAGAACAGCATTAACTGAAACCTTAAAGGATAAGGTTTACTGAACTGATGAGCCTGCCAAAATGATTAAGATTACTCCGCTACTTATCTTAGTCATATTTTTGTTCTTAATCGAACTCAGTACCATGTAATAGAATCACCAGCTATATGTATGAGTGTATAAATAAATGTCGATCTCTTTTTATTTATTTTTGAGCATTATGATCACAAGTTACGAACTTTACAGTTGATTATTGGGATTGTTCCATGAAACTTCATTTTGACATAGCTTATGCAACAATGTTGTATCAAATGGTACAATTTGTACCAATGTCACATGAGCTACATGAACATTTTTCTCATGTACAAGTTCAATGAATTGATATTAATATTAATGACATTGATGAAGGGAATGCATTTAACTTTTTCAAAACCAACCTCTAATTTATGATCTGGAACCTCTGTTTGGTATGGTCCTGTGTTCTAGCAGTTTGTGGCCAAGATTTGGCCTCGTTATATCTCGGGCAGCATGAACGGCGAGTTGAATTTGGCAGTTTTGTGGATCCCGCCAAGCACTATCTCAAGTAAATCAATCTCAACCGGTCTTCTAGCGAGCTCACGAATGTGGCTCGATCTCGGCCACCCACTTCGCCAGAATAGAGGAATACAGGAAGGAATAAAAACGGCCACCCACTTCCCCAGAATAAGGGAATACAGGAAGGAATAAAAACAGATGTTCCGGATCCTCTAATTTCATATGATCAACAAATTATTACCCCACCAAATAAAAATCTCCTCCAAGTTATACAGCATTATAGTATTTGCTTCAATTCATATTTAACTTAGACTACTTAAAAATAATAATATCCTCTAAAGGTGCTATTCAATCACAAGAAACTCGTGAACAACTCCATCCACTTCACCGGAGATGCAGCCTGAAACTTCCTTTGTTGCATCATACTCCCTCTGTCCCGAAAAGTTCGTCCCATTCGACTTTTATGGTCAACACAAATGAAGTTTGACCAAACATTGATATCGATTTAATCATTATAGTGAAATTCTAAAAAATGTAACTGATAAATCATTAAGTGATTTATCAATAACAATTTTAGAATTTGATTGTGATTGTGATCATTAGATTGACACCAATGTATGGTCAAAGTTAACATGAGTTGACCATAAAAAGTCAAATAGGACAAACTTTCCGGGACAGATGGAGTATTTGACCTCATTCTCATTCTCACATTTTCCCATTGATCTCAAATGATCAAAGGGCGCACGCTCCACGTTTTAAGGGTTCTACTGCATAATTTTCCTAGTAAAATATTCACTTATTCGGTCAAGGCTACATATTCTTGATTATAGATCATGGACTATGCTTCATCCAAACAGCCAAACACGGCTTAGGAGATAGACCAGGGACGTACGCAGGATTTCAATTGAGGGCGTCAAGATTAAGGTAACAATATACTCTCTCTATGCCGGAAGAATTCACACTTCGACTTTGGTGGTTAACTTAATGGAGCTTTAATGTGTGTGTGTGTGTATATACATATATATATATATATATATATATATATATATATATATATATAAATTATCCTAAAGAAATGTAAATGATGATTGGTGGTATGTTTATGATGTATCGATCATATTTACAAAAAGGAAAAATTGCACCAAAAGTCATCCAACTATTAGCGAAGAGTGGATTTGATCACTCAACTCATACCTGAACTAATTTTTTTGTGCGTACATGATCACTATAACTAAGGGCATCCACTTTTTTTCGTTAAGTAGTCATGTGTAATCTACATGACTAAATTTCAAAGGGCAAAATAGGAAAAATTATAGCATTTTAATCCATCTTCAACCTTCATCCCTTCTTCCCCCGGCTGAAGCCATACCCCACCCCGAACCCCAAACCGTCCCACACAACCTAGCTTTGTTGTTTTCCCCCCAACGTTATATACCCACCATTTATTAAAAACCGTTGAATTTGAAAGAATAAGAAGCACCGCACATAAACCCTAAAATCAACGTAAGCTTTGGAGCTACTTGAAAATCGAGGACTCCGCCATCGAAGAGAGGCAAAACCAGGATGTTGAATCTGAAATGGCCCCAGCCCTGATTGCAGTTCACCCCTCCCAGCAATCCGTTGTTGTTGCCGTTGGGTCGGACCTCCGTATCTTCAATCTCTAGTAAGCTAACTTACTTTACAAAATTGAATTCATTCCTAATTGAATTCTACCCTTTTTCTTTTCTAGTGCAAATTTATTACTACCTCTGTCCCTAAATGAGTGTCCAAATTTCATTTTAAGGGACACTGAAAATCTCAACTTTATGTACAATTTGCTAGCAAAGATTCACATATAATCTTGTAATCTCCTTTCCAAACATTTAGTTTTGAACGTATAAAGAAACTGGTGAAAAAAATTTCGAAAAAAAACATTTAGGGACAAAGTTATGTTAAAAAAAGACACACATTTTGGGACAAAGATTTCTTGAAAATGGACACTCATTTAGGGACAGAGGGAGTAACTTTTAGTTGTCCTCCTTGTCTGACGTGTAAACCATTTTACTTATCAAAACAGATTGGGGCAATTGAGAAACAATTTAGTGTTTGGAGTTATTAATAAGTTTATCGAGTTGTTACTTTACAGAGGAGATTGCTGCTTGGTTTCTTTTGGGGTCACTCCTGGTTTAGTTCTCCAAAAAGATTCCATCAAAGTAATATGTTACGGTACGGTGCAAAGGAAAAGCTTTTGTATCTGCAGGAGACGGTTTGGTGTTCTGGGTGGGGTGGGACTTCATCCGGAGGAAGATAGGAATGAAGGTTGAAGATGGATTAAAATGCCATACTTTTCCTATTTTTCCCTTTGAAATTTAGTCACGTGGTTTGCATGACTACTTAACGAAAAAAAGTGGATGTCGTTAGTTATAGTGATCATGAACGCACAAAAAAATTAGTTCAGGCTACTAAATGAAAAAAAAAAAAAAAAGTTGAGTGATCAAAACCACTCATCGCGAATAGTTGGGGGACTTTGGATGCAATTTTTCCTTACAAAAATGTCATTAAGATAATTTAACTTGTATAGTATTTTTTTTCCATCAAAGTTCAATGAAATTGACCATCAAAGTTAGGGGTGGAAATGGTTTGGCTCAAACCGCGGTTCGGAACCGAGCCGAGCCAAACCGTGCGGTTTAGCTCGGTTTTTAAACTTATGCGGTTCAGCTCGACTTCGAAAATTGGTAAACCACACGGTTCGGTTTGGCTCACGGTTTGACCCTTCAAGCCGAACCGAGCCAAACCGTTTGGAGCTGAACCACGAGCCGAACCGTGGAGGCGAGTCATTAATAAGCTTGTTGGGAATACCTGATAGCAGGTGAGATTATAGGGGTTCTCCATTAGTTTGAACATATGCTTTCAGTGAGGATGATAATATGATACTTCAATGTGGCTGGTGATAGCCCTTTGGTTAAGTTCACAATGGATTTTTAATAAGCTTGTTTGAACTCTTTGGAGGACAGTAAGTTGTAAGCATGAAATCATTTTGTGGTTCAAACCGCGGTTTAAGCCACGGTTTAAACCGCGAAATCAGACCGTGGTTCAAACCGAGCCGAGCCGAACCGTGATGGTTTAGCTCAGCTCGGCTTGGACTATTTTGTGGTTCAGCTCGGTTTGGGATTTCTCCAAACCGATGTATAGCGGTTTGGCTCCTAAATTACCCCAAACCGAGCTAAGCCGAACCATTTCCACCCCTAATCAAAGTCACAAGTGACTAATGATATTAATAAAGTTAAGGGGATAAGTTATGATTTTAATAAAGTTAAGGGGATAAGTTATGATTTTAATAAAGTTAAGGGGGTAACAACATGTGAGTATGACTTTCTTCTTGATATTTGAAGAGCAGAATGTGCAACTGTTTTTATAAAAAGGGGGTCAAAATCATGCACAACACTTAAATCAAGTTATAAAAGGTTAGATGTGATATTTCTATAAAAAAAAATAAGAGGGGGGGGGGGGGAAGGGAGGGTCAACTGATCCCCCTTGCCATCCCCACCCTATAGTCCTGTGATAGACTAAACTAAACACCTTACTGTTCTAAACTTCCCTGAAATGTTAATATCTTTAACCATGGAACTTATTGGCAGCGAATGTCAAGTAACACAGCATGGCTACGATTTTTAATACGCGTCAATGGGATATGACCAAAGAGAGGAGGTAAACTAAAGGGTCAACGGAAAAAATTGAACACATTTGCCTAGCCATTCAAAAGATCCAAAGGACATTAATCTTATCATAGCTTTTGGATTCTAAGGTTTGTTGTAGTTCTCCTTATGAGCTTGATGGATTAATTAATGACATCATCCTGCACCTTTCCTCAGTGTTCACATCATCTTCTCATTCTATAACTTCATTCACCATGCCAAGGAATAAGTTGTTCAAGCAAAACCACATCATATTGTGTTACCATGTTTTGGATTAGAAAGCAGAAGGCGAACAACTCAGCTCCTCAATATTGGATATCAGGCTTCAATTGGCTGAAAGTTTCTGACCTCCACCTAATTGGTAGTATATAAGGGCAACTCCAACAATGGTTATCAAAACCAAATTTTGATACCCATGTGAAGGTCTTAGTATCTCCAGTAGTAAAAAGTGTAGGTATCAAATTTTGGTGTAGTCCTAGCAAAGGTAGCAAATTTGCTACCTTGCTAAGGACCATCATGTGAGATGGACTTTTTAAATATTCACATTTTCAAAGCTAACATTTTATAGAAAAATAATTAATTAAAACAATGATCAAATTTTGATATTATTTACTCCCTCTATCCCTAAATGAGTGTCTTTTTTTAGCATAACTTTCTCCCTAAATGTTTTTTTTCGAAATTTTTTTCACCGGTTTCTTTATATGTGTAAAACTAAATGTTTGGAAAGGATATTACAAGATTATATATGAATATTTGCTACCAAATTGTACAACAAAGTTGAGATTTTCAGTGTCCCTTAAAATGAAATTTGGACACTCATTTAGGGAGAGAGGTAGTATTATGTTAATAAATTTTTTCACTATAAAAGATTAATTTGATACCAAAATTTGATACATATGATTGGAGATGATTTTTTTGATACCCATGTGAATAGTGTTCATGGGTATCAAAATTTGGTTTTGATACCCATGGAGTAAGGACTACCATTGGAGTTGCCCTAAAGGGAGCATATAAATGTAGGTATAGATTTTCTCAAAATAATTTCCGACTGCTCATAATGCTAAATTGTTCATCGGACAGGACTACTTGAAGCTAAGAGACGAGCAAAGAGAGCATTCATTTCCATATTATTCTTGCCATTATGGGGCGAATGGAATAACACCCAAATCAGGATAAAGTTCTAGCCAATGAATGTGACTGTCACTAAGAATGGGAATTACGTGAGATGCGAGCAAAAGTAGAAAGGCCAGTGATTGAACAGCAGAAAATACTTTAAACTTTTAATAACATTTTAAATACAAACTAATAAACTACAAAGTAACGCAGAATATTCAAATTTCAACTGTCATTAACAGCGGCAATTTTCCACATCATACAGTTGGGGATGTGATTCTCCAAGAATTATTGAGGAGAAATTGGCCCCATCTGAAGTGTAGTCCACATCCAAAGAACAAACTGAGGGGGGGTTTCTTCTTATTTCGAATATTCATTTTGTTTGGTCAATAACGTTGATTAGGATTCCTCCTTATCAAATCCTAGGTTGACACACAAACACTATTCGCTTGCATGGCAATCCGTTACATATGGCAGGAGCCAACCATCCATATGGTCAAGGCATATGGAAGTCTTAAAAAGTCTTAAGATCGCGTTGGTCCTTAAAGCAAGTATATTCTTGTTGAGAATTGTGAAAGCCGACTCACATATCATTATTATCCACTAGTGCCCACAAGGGAGGTAGGTTACAACCGTTAAAAGAATACCTATTGCTAGTTGCCCATTGTTATAGCATGGGCAAAGTTAATGCTCACTATTAGTATTCAGAGAAACAATAATACAACTACGCAAATATTACCCAAGCATTGTACTGATACCTGCAAGTGGAAATAGTCCATTTAATCTTTTAGTTCAGCTCCAACTTGCGATTCATCCTTTTTTCCTCTAAATGCAACTAGGCAAAAGGTTCTTGTCCTGTCCATTAAAAAAGAAGAAAACATTCCTTCATTAAAGTCTAGTCCAATCACTAGTTGACATAATTCAATCATTTTCACAGTATGTCTATCCCTCTGAAGTTGCATTGTCATTTATCTCTGTTTTAACAAGAGCAATGCTATAGTTTGAAGAAAATAAAAACAACCAAAAAAATGAATGAAAATGTTTCATGGAAACAATCAGCATTGCAGTAACACGCAACACTTCAATGATTTTAATCTTTGAGTATATGACATTCATCATAGATGGATTTTATCAATAACTGAAACTCCTCCACATATATGGCTGTCCGTTCATGTAATTTCAGGGGAGAAAATCGTCTTAGACATTCCTATAATTCAATTCATCAACAATTGCATCGACAGCGATGCTTCATATAAAAAAAATGTTAATGTATTTGTTTAAGAGAGTTTCTTTTTTCAAAAAAGAAAGCCTGAAAGATATTTTATAGTAGTATTTTTTCGGACCACTACCTATAGAATACTATCTGTATTTCTATATCAAGCCTTTTCTTTCCTGCTTGACTTGCGGCTTTAGTCTTATATAAAGCACGTGTTTCAAAATTCCAAGGATTAATCTAATGAGCCGACATGCGATGTTGTTTGGGGAAATGCAGGTGGTAGAAATTGTTTAATTTGAACCTAGTAAAATAAAATACAAAAGGAATCTTTGACAAATCCAGTCCTTAAAGGGTATCCTTGATTAACTAACAAATTGCAAATATTCCTAGTGTTTCTACTTGCATAGCCCGTGATGATCAGGAGGATTATTAGTTAAAATCTATGAAAAGATTGTGCAACACATGATTCCCTACTTATTCCTGCGGACATCTCTCCTTTTCAAAGTTATTTTAATGAAATACACTTCAATAATATAAAGAAAGCTAATTCCAGTTCACCTCCTCATTAACCATGCCTTCTACATCACCATGTATCATGAATGAAATCAAATCACATTTTTTTTCATTTTCGAGGCAGGTTCCTAGCATCCAGATTTATTTATAAAGCCGAGTCTTGTTTTACTCTGCAAAATCCACGCCTTAATAATTAATCTTTCATAACTGATCATGCAAGAAAAGGTTGTTCGGAAGATCCACTAATTACAAGTGGATAACTTGGCTATATCCATGCCAAATGTATTATACAAAAAAAAATGATGTAATAAAAAACATCAAAACTACATCAAATGAATAAGAGACGCTTCTAATAATTTATATTGGATTTCTACTGAGTCCTTTAAAATAAAGTGCGCAATTAAAAATTCTTCATGACTACACAAGTAAAATACTAGCATGATATTTTTCTGAAATTAATTATTTCCACAAGCTGCTGTATGTAAGAATACGTTAGAGCTTATGGTCAAAAAAGACATGTATATACACATGAATAAAGGATTAGGAGACGCGTTGGACAACCCTGTATATGAATCTTCAAGTGCCTTTTGAATTATTGCAGATAAAAAGAATCAAAACAATCAAGAAAGAATAGAATTTTGCAATGGATGTGCATTATAAGGAATTGATTCCTACATGTAAAATTTCCTACCTCCTTTACCTATTACCGGCACCATGTCCTAGCGGAACTACATAAGCCTACACATCAAGAAGGTCTATATGCTAATTTAGCTGGCTCCATAGACACGTAAGCATCCATGTCATCCTCATGCGTAGGGCCATCCATGTGAGCAAGACATGGGAGATGAAAGATAAAATATCCCTATTCCCACATACATCCCCACCCTCCAATGAACAATACTAGAACTGGATATAGTAACAGAGAGAATAATATTTTGGGAGCCTTTTCTTCAAATAATGCATGAGGAATCATTTAAAGAGAGGTATTATTGAAATTTTAATTCAGAAATATGTTATTCTATGCATGTACTTGCCAAAATTCATACCCATAATATAAAACAGGAAAATAACTGAAGTAGGAGGTTCATCTAAATCTTCCAAAAAAATAAATTATACTTTTCCCCATCCAAAGGAGACCATATTGAAACTTACTTCTAAGATGACATGAAAAGTGGCACACATGGTCCCACCCTTGAGGCCTTGGCAAGTATATAAACCATCGCAGACCCTTCATTGAAAATCACCAACTGCAACAACAAATCTCCTTCTACTACAAGTGCTAGTTTTATTTCATTTAGACCTTCCTCGATCTTCATCTGGTGAGTTCTTGTCACAACCACTTCCATTAAAGCCCTTGTTTTTATGCTACTACATTTCACTATTGTTTTTACTCTTCAAATTAGGGAGATGATTTTTCTGAAAACAATGAGAAACTACTATTCATTAAACGCAACACGCTCATAACAAATATATTAGTCTTGAATTGTTACTTTAGCTTCAACAAGGAAGAAATCTGAGAGTTTTGTTGCTTATTATTATACTTGAAGGTGTATTCAGATCTAAAATCAGAGAAAATGAGCAGTGGAGACTGGATGTGTGGAGCATGCCAACATATAAATTTCAAGAAACGTGATGCATGCCAACGATGTAGGTGCCCCAAGTATGCTAGCAGTTCTGAAATGGCATCATATGGCATAAACAAGACAGAGATATTAGCAGGGGACTGGTACTGCTGCACAATAAACTGTGGAGCCCACAACTATGCTAGCCGGACAAGCTGTTATAGGTGTGGCTCAATTAAAGATGATTATTGTGGAGTGATTGCATATGACGGTAATGGTCTTCCAGGTTGGAAAGTGGAGACTGGATGTGCAATTGGTTAGCTCTCATAACTTTATACTTAAACTTCAGTAATTGATAAAAAGAATAACAAACTCTAACAGGGAAGATGCATACATGCTTATAAGTTCTACAGTTTTGGCTGCTTTTCTTTGAACTGATATTATATATATTTGTTTCAAGGTAGATATTAATATATGTATATTGAATGCTACCTCTCTGAAAGTGAGGGCAGGCAAGGATGCATAGTTTCTTCATATAAAAACTAATTATGTGCATTCTTAATTTATCCAGGCTAGGATGTGGCGTGCACAATTATGCGAGTAGGATGGAATGTTACAAATGCAAGACGCCGAGGGATTTCGGTAACTA
This sequence comes from Campanula takesimana, assembly GCA_026119855.1. Classification (NCBI taxonomy): domain Eukaryota; kingdom Viridiplantae; phylum Streptophyta; class Magnoliopsida; order Asterales; family Campanulaceae; genus Campanula; species Campanula takesimana. The sequence continues at coordinate 1,554,314 of JAOWBW010000133.1, forward strand.
TTCTCCGTATTCATTAAGCTGTATTTTAAGTGTACATGGTTTTCTTTTACTAATGCATTTTTTCTTTATTCTCAGGTGGAATGATGTAATGGAAGAGAAATGAAAGGAATGAGTAAATGAAGTTGTTTTGACAACCACTCTGCACTTCTAACCTCAATGGGAACCTCTTTTTTTCCTTTTTTTTTTTTTTTCTTTTTCATTCCCTAATTAGAATCAGAAGCTTTAGGCTCATGATTGATTACCCATATTTAGAAGTTTTCTCTTGTCTTTGCCTCAAGAAGGTTCAAGCTTTATGTATGGTGTAAGCTGTTCTTACATGAAGCTTATGAAATCCCTTCACCTTTTTGAAAAATATTCTCTCTCACACACAACTCACACAATCTCACAAAACTGCGCGCGCGCACCCACTCACTCTACATATGCCTATTTATCATTTGAGAACATCAATAATTCATCGGGTTTTCTGGAGGTGGTCCATGGAATTTCAATAATGGTTTCTGAAACGTAATTGTCAACCAATGGTGCTTAAGACATGATAGAAATTCAAATGGACCAAAGCCGGACCACCATTAGCCATAGCCTTCAACCTATCCTCTACTAACTATCAAACAAAAGGATCATATAGCAGATGCAAAGAATATCTTGCACTTGTTCAAAAGATGGCAATGCTTAAGCATCCCCAAAATGCCAATAATTACTTAGATAAGAACCGGATGCTCTGCTTTATGAGCTAGCAGAGATGCATTACTAAGTGCAAGTCCATATGCACTTGTTCTTCCTATCTTTCCTATTGATCTACACTTGAACATGCCTTTTAACCCTTTCTTAAAGGCCATCACAACATTTCTCAATCGAGAAACTATTAAATTTACCTTAAGAGGTCATACCTAATCAGAAAATTTGTTCATGATTTATCTAAGGACTTTAGACAGCAAATAGACTCTGTTTGATGTTTGATTGTAATATGGAATATGTGATGATTGTTTGCTATGATTGTGCTTTTATCACTATGCTCCATTGCTTAACTTTTGAAAGATTCTTGTCCCCTCTAAGCTAGCTTTATTTCACTCATAAGTCTAGGCAATGAGACAGTTATAAATAATCATTTATCTCTCTCTCTCTCTCTCTCTCTCTCTCTCTCTCTCTCTCTCTATTGTTTCAGTTTTATTTCTTAAGTCAACGAAAATTCATATTATATGACAACTTGCAATTTGTGCCCTATTTAAATATGAGATCAAGGCTCAAACGAACATGTTATGGATTGTCACCTGTCAACATAACTAAATATATGATCATAAAATAAGAAGTCAATCACATGTCACAGTCGGGAATGATTTTTAAGGATCAAAGAATATTGTATGAGCAAGGATCTTCATCACTGTCTAATATTCTTTTCTCAAAACAGCTGAAAGAAACCTTTTTCTTCTTTTATGTTATCATCTTCAATTTGCGATTAGAGTTTCGTCTGAAATGAAAACATCGTGAAGGAATCTTATTACATGTCAGTTTTTGCTCAATACCTCTCTGGGAAGTGATTGAGAAACTTAGAGTCGTGTCAGTCAGCAGTCATGAATAAAGAAAAAGGGTCTATTCGCTAATCACGTGTTTCATGCCTTTCTCCCCCACATGTTCAAATAGGCTCAGTTATGAAGAACAGTAAGGGAGAACATCAAAACGGGTTGGTATTTCAACATATAGCAAAACAGTATAAAGTATTGAATCTACTTACCAAACTAAATGACACAACTTAAGTAACAAAATCAGGGAGGAAAATCCAATCAAAAGTAACATTGAGAGACCAAGGAAGAAAAGGAGAAACGTGGAAAACTACTCGAGCAAAAATATTGCAACCAATATCACTTGTCCGGAAGCTTTAATTTGAATTTCATACGGCTTACCTTAAGAAGTAAATGATCAGTTCATAGCTTGAGTTAGAAATGCAAAAGAAGTCATCGACTACTGTGAACTTGTTTCCCTGCAAAACAACCAGCAATAAATTAGGATGCAATTCATGCTAGTGGTAAATGATCATTTTCTCGGCATAAATTCCTTTTTTGCTATAAAATCAAATTAACAACATGAGACATTCGTGATCGTAGGGTTTCATAAATAAGGATCACATGTCGAATCCTGGTAATAAAACAGGTAGATTTGTAAGTAATTTCACAGCAAAAGATGAAGAATTAGCCATGAAACCCTCAAAATCCATAGTTTTGATCATCAAAACTTGAATAAAACAAAAATATTTACGAGAATTGCAGAAATTAGTGTTATTGTCTCATTTAATTGGAACAAAGCATCCAAATACATCATAGTCAAACTTAAAACAGATAGGAATCAAATTCATCGAAGTAAACTGCGGCAATTTCTCACATGATTACGAATTGCGTAACCAAGTAAACAAAAAACTTGCACGAAAAATCTGATGTATAATGTTATTGGCCATTAAGCGAATGAGGACGAAGAGAAGGGAGTTGAATTAGAAGAAGGAACTTACAATGTTGCGAGAGAGGGAGACGAAGCTGGTCCTGCTGCATCGGTAGGGTTGGGGTGACCGGCTTACTATATATAGTTATCGATAGGAGTCGGTGTTAAATTATGGATCCGGCCAGTGACGATTCCAAATGTGTGCTCCTCCATGTGTCATTACAATCACATGTTTGGATAATATCAACCAGTGGCGGATCTGAGAATCTTGATCACCAGGTGCACCAGCGGCGTATCCAGGATTTGAGGTAAGGGTGCGCATTTTCTTTGGGGGTTCGGGGGCGGAGCCCCCGATTTTTTTTTTTGGGTCCAGTCAATTAGAGGAAGTAAATGCAGAGAATTCTAATGCACTAAATAAGACGAGATAAAGTTAACAACAGTCAACTAGCTGCAAGCATGTAAGTTTGCTAAAAAATATCCATGAAATAACTATTCAAACACATATACATTTAAAATCAAACATTTAAGAAACACATAAATTGAAATCACCCATGAAATTAGAAGAACAATGTCAAAGCCCCAAATTGTAGTTCAAACCCTAAATTTCTGTTAAATCCAATTTGAAGAGGAATAATGAGATTTGAGAGATGAAAACTTACAAAAAGGGAAGAAGATGGGTAAGATGTCGCCGGCGTCACTAGTTGCCGCCTTGCCGGTTGGAGCCTGGAGGTTGCCGTTTGCGATTGGAGGTTGCCGATTGCGTCGGTGTCGTCGCACTCCTGTTTTCTCCTCTCTTTTTTTTCTGCGCTCTCTCTGATCTCTCTGTCTCTCAATTTGTCCAAACAATGAAATAAGTCACTTAAATGAAGTGGGTAAATTTTAATTTTTCTAAGTTCACACACTCACCAAGAATATAATAGCTTACTTTTATTATTTTGGCGGTGCACTTAGTTAAAAAAAAAAAAAAAAAAAAAAAACCTTAAATTTTTTGGGTTGACCAGGTGCAAGTGCACCACCTAGCACTAACACAAATCCGCCCCTGATATCAACATAATGATAATCTTAATGATTGTGTCACAAGTGATCCAATGGCTTGCAGTCAATTAAGATTATCATTATATTGATATTAACCAAACATGTGATTGTAATAACACAGAGAGATGCACAAAAAGTGGTACAAGAGATCTGGACTCGCCACTAACATAGATCGGGACTCCTATTGTGGGTCATTAGATTATTTTTTTAATGGTTTGATGAAGTTTTTATCGCACTCCTCCAGTTAGGTAGTCCACTTAAAATTTTTGAATTTTGGTTACATATTTCATTGTAATTGGATTTCAAGTGATCCATCCCGTTAAAATATGTGCTATGGGGCAATGAATTAGCAATGTGTTAGAGCAATAACAAGACTTGATAAGAAAAGCGAGCGATCACAAGAACACAGGTTTACGTGGTTCACCAATTTGGCTACGTCCACGGGGAGGGGAGAGAATATTATTATCAATCTGGAGAAACGATTACAAGATCACACTATTACTGCTACACGAATTTTGATCACAAAATTCCTGACTATGTAACTGTAGAATTACTGACCTCTCTGAGCACTCTAATAATTTATCTGAGACAAAAACACTAGCTACTTTGATCTAAACTATTGGCCTCTATTTATACCGGTGAAGTCTATCTCAAAGTCTGATAGGAACTTGGAATTCTAGTTCGAAACTGACTTGAAAATCCTTCCTTCTGAGAAACTGCACTTAGTCTGAAATCCTGCTGCAATTTGGTCTCTGATCCGCCCGGGTTACTACTGTGGTCCGCCCGGATCTGCCTTGGTCCGCCCGGATCCCCAATTGCTAATTTCCGACGTAAGATTTCCGATTCACCTCATTGCCTAGGTCCGGTCGGGTCTTCACCTAGGTGCGCCCGGACCCCATTGATCCGCCCGGGTCCTTTAGCTTGGTGCGCCCGGACCTAGCTCTGCTCTGCCTAGGAATTGCGAGATTTTCACTGTTGTTTAATCCATTAACTTGGCGTCCCAAATTCAAAGGCATTAACCCAACAATCTCCACCTTGACTTTGAATCTCCATGACAACAAACATTTTCTCCTCCCCCCCCCTCGGCTCTTCTGCTATCTAATAGCTGCGAACATTCAGCAAGTCCAAACAATGTTGGAACTTGCTTCCTGTCACGGGTTTTGTGAACATATCCGCAGGGTTGTCCGTCGTCCCTACCTTCTTCACCTTTACCCGTTTCTCATCCCTTAGAAAGTGATATCTGACATCAATGTTCTCGGCCCTCTCATGATGAACTTGATACTTGGCCAAACAAATCGCGCTCAAACTATTGCAATAAATAATAGCATGATCCTGATGTATCCCAAGATCGCTGATCAATCCCTTCAACCATATTCCTTCCTTAGCGGACTCCGTCAATGCCACGTATTCTGCTTCTATTGTAGACAACGTCACTGTCGCCTGCAATGTAGCCTTCCAACTGACAACTGACCCACCAAGCGTGAACACATATCCGGTCTTCGATCTTCTTGTATCTACATCACCCGAATCTGAGAAACCCTCGACTGCACATTCTGTTCCACTTCCATAGACGAGACCAACGTCGCTAGTGCGCGTTGTAGCATACATCAAACTACCATTTGCACTAGCATTGGATACTCGAGCTATATACTCTTTCTCCTCAACCGATTTGGGCCCAAACGCGACTGTCTGTGCATTCACTGCACCCGGAGCATCTATAGCCTTAGTTGTTGACCTACCAAACCTCTATAAAACTTTCTTGATGTATCTTTTCTGAGATAAGAACAGTTTTCGTTTGACTCTGTCTCTATAGATCTCCATACACAAAATTCTCTTCGCATTACCCAAACCCTTCATCTATGCGACCAATAAGCCTTTCAGCTTCTGAATCTCTGACTTCTTGACTGCTGCTATCACATAGCTGTCAAAACTCTCGTACCACTACCTAGGTGATTGCTTCATCCTACAAACTTTATCTTCCTTACCAGGAACTTGGAATCCTTCTGACTCTGTCATATATATATATATATATATATATATATATATATATATATATATATATTGCTAGCAACACTCTGATCGAAGTGTGTCTGACCACTGTTGAGAAAATCCCATTGTAGTCCACCTCCTCTCTCTGTGTGAAACCCCTTGCAACAACTCGAGCTTTATACTTGATCCCTCCTGCCGGTGACATCCCTTCCTTTTTCTTGAAGATCCACTTGCAAGTCACAACCTTTCTGCCTTCTAGCCTTGTGGTCAACTCCCAAGTCTGATTCCTGTGAAGAGACTCCATCTCATCACCCATAGCCGCATACCACTGAGATGACTCTGAACATGTATCTGCTTTATTGAAAGTAGAAGGTTCTGTAAGAACGGGCTCCACTTCCTCAGCAACCAGCAGCGCATAAGACACCAAGTCTTCAAATCCATACCTCTCCAGAGGCTTCCCGAGATTAGCTCTTCTAGACCTTCCTTGTGCTAACTCATGTTCTTCAGAAACTGAACTTGAACTTTTTGGTGCTTCAGTCTTTGTCTCTGTTGGTGGATCCTGATTAACATCTGACTGTGGGACAACTAACTCTTCAGTATCTTATTGCTCCACCTGTTTATCAACACCGCCAACACTTGAAACAATCGTGGATTTACCAGTCTATACCTCATAGGGAACTTTGAGGCCAATACCGGTATGAAGATCATGATTAATCAAGTAACATGTTGTACTAAGCGCTTCTGCCCAGAAACGTTTAGACAACTCTGCATTGGAGAGCATGCACAACGCTCCCACAAGAAATGTCTGATTCATCCATTCTGCTACACCATTCTGCTGTGGCGTGCCTCTGCTGGTGAGATGTCTAGAAATCTCCACCTGTCTGCAAAACGAATCGAACTCAGTACTGTAAAACTCCAAACCATTATTTTTCCGGAGCATCTTGATCTTCTTCTCTGTCTGGTTCTCCACTTCTGTCTTCCAGTCCTTGAAATTCCTTAGAGCCCCATTCTTGAGCTTCATGATTATTGGATATTATGCCCTAGGCCCTTGAGAAAGGCCTATGCGTTATATCATAGCTTCATTGTTATAGAGATAACAAACCTGATTATTATATCTTTTGCATGTTTATTATAATGATCATTGTCCCTAGCACTTATGAAGGGCTAGCATGAGTTTAATGGATAATCATATGATGATTATAGCGCATAGGATGCGGATTAAACTTGTGGGTACATGTTGGAGAACAAGTACTGGATAGACCCGTTATGAGATTTATGTCATGGTCAAATGTCATAATTAAATCTCATAATAGTTATATCATTCATCCTTAGACCTGAGATTATCATAGTCTTCCACATGATAAACATTATGTTTGACGTACTCAAACGCTACCCCTAACCGGGAAGTTATAAAGGCTACGATTGGCATAATCGGATTATTGTAGGAAGAATGATAAGTCAAGATGGAATTTGTCCCTCTCTCAAGAGAAATATCTGCTTGGCCACTCGATGAGTGAGATTGATAATAGTGTACGGCCGTACCCAAATGAATTGAAGCGTTCAATGTTATTTGCTTATAGCAATCTACTCGAGATCGAGAAAGCATTGGACAACATAAGTTGACGTGGGCCATGACTTATGTCCAATATGATATCGTGTGACAAATGAATTGTGATATGTTCTATAAGGTTACTTTGGGTTTTCAAAGTTATACTAATTGGGTCGTCATAATGGCTTGCTAGAGTCCTCTTATGACTTACGGGTTCTGACTCGTTCGGACTCGTTGCCAACTTAGTATAATCCTATTGGGTCACACACAATAGAACAGATTGAATAAGGCACAGAAAACGGGAAACAAACTGGATCCTGCTGGAAGGATCCGTACGGATGGTTTGGGAGCCACCCAACCAATCCGTACAGATGGTTTGTCCATACGGAAAATGGTTTGTTCAGATCTCTTGTTTGACAAGGAATTCTGATCCCAAAAAGAATTAGGTTTATACCCTTTTATATATGTGTGCAGTCGGGTTTGAGAAACCTAATGGTTGATTTTAGAAATCATAACATGTTGTTTGAGAAACAATTACACAAATATAGAGGGGATTATTAGTTTTGAGATTTAGAATCATCATAACTCAATAATCAATGGAGCAAAATAATTCCTATGAAGAAATCGTTTCTTCATCAAGCCTTGGGTCTAGCAATCTAGATCAAGAAGGTGTTCTTGATATCCGTTCGATGTGTGGATACCGATAGAGGGTGTTTGCGATTAGCACCTCAAAGTCCGTGTTCATGGATTCGATCTTCAAGGGTATGTTTCTTTCATCTTGTATTTAATTTAATCAACATGCACGGATCCGGGTTCTTGGGTGTTTGATTTTATCTGTTTATTCCGCTGCGCATGATGCATCAAAACCCAACAATGATAACCACCCAAGTCCTCCTCGAATAATCATCAACCATAGACAAGAAATATTTGTGCCCCCTTAGAAATTTCTTACGTGAAGGTCCCCGACTCTCTGAGCAGACGTAATCCAGAACGCCTTTAAGATCCTTGATCTTATGGCCATAAAGAAGATCTCTGTTAGTCAACTCATGCATCTCTCGAGTGCTCATGTGACCGAGCCTGATGTGTCACATCTTAGACATATCTCCCTCGTTCACCTCTTCTGATGCAGCCATAGTCGACTCTGCAAGTGTCTTTCTTTAGAGGAAATACAAGAAGCCCCGCTTAAGGCCTTTCAGCATCACTTCTGAACCGTTACAGACACTAACTGCTCAACCTTTACCTTTGAAACTGAACCTTTTGCTGTCTAACTGACTAAGAGAAATCAGATTCTTCTTTATAAGCGGAACGTGTCGAACCTCGCTCAAAATGACAACCCTACCATCATGATTCCTGACCTTGATCGAACCAATACCGACAACCTTGCAGACTGCACTGTTGGCCATACTTATATTACCGCCAACTATCTGCCTATAACCAGTAAACCATTCTCTCCTAGGACTGATATGGTAAGAAACTCCTGAATCAAGAATACATGCATCAGATGCGCATGCTGATTCTGATGTTACTAGAGGATAATCCTCTTCTGAACTGTTATCTCTGGCCATCATGACCTCTGCTCTGACAGGTGCCTTGCCTTGCTTCTTTCTGGGACAATCGAACTTCCAATGCCCCTTTTCTCTACAGAAATTACAAATATCCCCAGGTTTCGGACCCTTCTTGGTGACGAATTACCTTGATTGTTCTTCTTCCCACTAGAACCCATGTTACTGCTACTAGCAAACAAACTTGATGACTGGGTACCTGCCTCATTCCCACTCGCCTTTCGGCACAATTCTCTCGTCTTGAGAGAAGTTTTCACTTCCTCTAGAGAGATCCTATCTTTACGGTTTATGCACGAATCGACATAATGTTCATAAGACATAGATAAAGATACTAAAAGTTGCAATGCTGCATCCTCATCATCCACAACTACTCCTATATTATGCAGTTCAAGTAATACAGAAGTAAATCTATCAAGATGATCATTTATGGGAGTACCTTCAGTCATTCGGCAATCATACAACTTTTTCTTTAGGTATAACTTGTTGGTCAATGAACGTGTCATGTACATTTCTTCCATCATTAACCAAAGATCGCTTACGGAGTCCGTTCCTGCAACATTGGTTAGGATCTCATCATCCAACTGTCTACCGATCTTGGCGTGAGCCTTCTGATCTAACTTCTTTAATGATGCCGCCTCCTTTGCTGTTGCTTGCTTGTCCTTCTCTGACTGTTCCGTTGTACCTTATGTGGTGACTGCCTTACCCTTAGGATCCTTACGTTCCCTGATTGCAATCTCCAACGGTTCCCATAAATCTTTGTCAATCAACAAAGCCTTCATCTTGATCTGCCAGAGAGAAAAAACTATTCTTCCCATTGAACTTGTCGATCGAATCTGCTCCTTGACCCATCTTCTTGTTCTCTGCAGCGGAATCCATCAACCTCCAACCACGAACCAAAGCTCTGGAACAACCAGAGCTCTGATACCACTTGTTAAAGCAATAACAAGACTTGATAAGAAAATCGAGCGATCACAAGAACACAGATTTACGTGGTTCGCTAACTTGGCTACGTCCACAGGGAGGGGATAGAATATTATTATCAATCTGGAGAAACGATTACAAGATCACACTATTACTGCTACACGAATTTTGATCACAAAATTCCTGACTGTGTAACTGTAGAATTACTGACCTCTCCGAGCACTCTAATAATTTATCTGAGACAAAAACACTAGCTACTTTGATCTAAACTATTGGCCTCTATTTATACCGGTGAAGTCTATCTCAAAGTCTGATAGGAACTTGGAATTCTAGTACGAAACTGACTTGAAAATCCTTCCTTCTGCGAAACTGCACTTAGTCTGAAATCCTGCTGCAATTTGGTCTCTGATTCGCCCGGGTTACTACTGTGGTCCGCCCGGATCTGCCTTGGTCCGTCCGGATCCTCAATTGCTAATTTCCGACGTAAGATTTCCGATTCGCCTCATTGCCTAGGTCCGGTCGGGTCTTCACCTAGGTGCGCCCGGACCTCATTGATCCGCCCGGGTCCTTTAGCCTGGTGCACCCGGACGTAGCTCTGCTCTGCTTAGGAATTGCGAGATTTTCACTGTTGTTTAATCCATTAACTTGGCGTCCCAAATTCAAAGGCATTAACTCAACACAATGTTTATTGTTTAAGTTGAAATTATAGAATTGAACAAGTCACTTAAGATAAAGATAAATTATAAATGCAAAACAGATAGAATTTAGTACATTCAAACGACATCTTATGTCTGAAATTATACTTTATTCAAATGGAATTTCGTTGATAACTAGAAGGGAGAGCGTAGCAGACGACCGTACCCTTTAAATATAGTTGTTGTCTAAAGTCAATGTCTGACAGTTGACAACTGAAATTTCATTTTCTTTGTTATCTCTGACTGACGTTAGAGGCTCAAACTCAAGAAAAATTAGGCAACCTACAACATGTGGTAAGTATGTGCGCATTATGTTTCCATATGAGTAAACAACAAAGTAACCCGCGTACTATATGAATTCAACCAATTTGACCCGCGTACTATTTAAACTACCAAATCAACCTGTGTACTATGCATAAATCAACAAAATCAACCTAAATCGTTAGTATACATCAATGGATGTTAATGGATGTTAACGAATATTACAAAAACATATCTATATATGTATTAATCAGAATATAAAGGGGCAAATATGCCAAGAAAAATAATTTACAAATAAACCCTAGGGTTTTAAATGAAAATTGGAAAAATCTATCTATCGCCTCACATTCATAGCTATCTTTATATAGATATATTCCTCTTAAGGGTCGCAAAATTCGCCTTATCCGTTAAGTTTTTAATATTCGTTAACATCCATTAATGTATACTAACGATTTTGGTTGATTTGGTTGATTTTCGCATAATACGCATATTAATTTGGTAGTTTTGATAGTACGCGGGTCAAATTGGTTGAATTCATATAATACGCGAGTCATTTTGGTCGTTTAGTCGTTTCCATACGTGGTACCACTCCCGTGATGGTTGAACAAGAGGTTAATTAGGTTGAATGGGCAAATTTCTTTCACATAAAAGCAACTTACACGTGGCAGATGCGCATTCTCATTAGATTAGCAAAGCCGATATCCCATACTTCCTCCGTCCCAACAGAAGTGAGACTTTTTCCCTTTTTGGTTAGTCCCATCAAAAGTGAGACTGCCTAAAATGAAAATGTTTCAACCCCACTTATTCTTTATCTTCATTTTTCACAACTCAATTTATTCAATCAACACTACTATTTACCCACTTATTCTTTCTCTTCATTTTCCACCACTCAATTTATTCAACTAACGCTACTATTTACCCCACCAATTCTCTCTTTTCATTTTCTACCATACACATACTAATTTTTTTTAAATATTGTGCACACTCTTCTAGTCCTACTTCTGCTGGAACGGAGGGAGTATATCTCACTGCTTCAGTTAAGTTGGGTTTTTTCATTGATCTCCATGGCATATATAGCTACGAGAAGCATGATAGAGGCGGGTACATATTTGTATTTCTAAAGGTCCGATTCCTTTGTACCCTCATTTTGTGATGTTAGGTGTGATTGTCCACCTCGTTTTGTATACTCCCTCCGTCTCATTTGAAGCTTCACCTTTTACTTAAATGGGTGTCTCGTTAAAAGCTTTATCATTTCTTAAAATGGTAAAAAATGAAAGGCCCACTTGTCATACCCACCCACTTATTCCTCTCACATACTTAAATTATGGGGCCCACTTGTCATACCTACTAACTTTCTCCTCTCACATATTTAAATTGTAGGCCCCACTTGTCATACCCACTAATTTTTTTTCCTCTCACAACCTTTCTTACACTCATCACTTTCCTTAATTTGTGTGTCATCACCTAAATGGTGAAGCTTCAAATGGGACGGAGGGACTATGTGTTTCTATTTTAAAAACATTCTCAAGGTACCTTCCATAAATCCATAGGAAAAAAAATATGGGAGCTCTCTTCGGTGGCGGATCTACACTAAATAGTTTGGTGTTGCCTATTCTTTCAAAAAAAAAAAAAAGAGACGCGAAACTAAAATTCAATACGTTTACAATTATAAATATAATAGGCTTCAATATGTCAACATTATATTAAACAAATTACAATTGATGTTTCCTAGGATTCATCTTTTGAAAATAAGTTAAAATCCCATCCTCACTAATAGTTATGGTTACATCTCTTTCTACAAAAGTTATCAATCGGTCATTTAACCATTCATTCCTCATCTTTGATCTCAAATCGCTCTTTACATGCTTCATAGCTGAAAAGACCCGCTCAACACTTGCGGTTGCTACCGGCAAAAGCAAAGCAAGCTTATAAACCACACGGTAAGTCTCATTCTTTTTGGTTGCCACAAGTGTCGTTCAAAGGTCAACAAGCCCTTTCAAATATGTTTTTTTTTTTTTTAATTATTATTAATCTTAAACACTCAATAGTAAATCCGCCCCCGGCTCTCTTGCATAGTTCCTAAATACTCATACCCGTGCTAGTGTTACGGTGGCAGTCTGGATTCTAAATGACAAAAAAAAATACGTAGAACTGGTGATACTGTCCGTTAATTTCGCCTAAACCCTTCTTAACTGAAAATATGAAAACCCTAGTAAGTTTGAAAACTCTACAATCCCCAAAGTTGTAGAGTTGGTCTTATAAAAACGTGTTTTTCCCTAAGCTTAAAGAAAAACCATTTTTTCCGCCGCTGACTTATATACACTGACTTCACTGGCACTCTTTGCACTGACACTTTTTTACACTAACACTGACACTTTTTACACTGCCATTTAATAATACATGCACTGACAATGACATTTTTTTACACTAACACTGGCATTTTTTGACACTGACACTTTTTTACATTGATACTGACACTTTTTAACACTAACACTGGCACCTTTTACACTGGCACTTCATATTCATGCACTGACACTTTGTGCACTAGCACTTTCTTACACTAACACTGGCATGTCGAAAACACGTTGTTGTTTTTTTTTTTTTTTTTTTCCCGAATGGAAAAAAACATGTCATTTTTAAGCTTAGAAAAAACGCGTTTTTTGTGAGATTTTGGATGTTAAAACTAATACTGATTTTAAGCTACCAAACGCAGAAAACTGCGTTTTGATAGAAGCAACTTTGACCCGGCTTTTGCTAGAAGTGATTTTAAAAAGCTGTTTTTGTAATATGTTTTACATTAATAACCTTCCTCTTATATGTGCATTTACCATATTGATATGTATAGTAAGGGATATTTTTGGAATTTATCTTTTACCATATTAATATGTATCGTAAGGGATATTTTTGGAATTAATCTTTCAAAATCAATTTCGGACATGTGGTATCCAAAAATGTTCGTAATTGATAAATTAATGATAAAATAATAATTTATATTGTAATCACTTTAACGAATCACTTTTTGAGAATCAGAAGCAATCTCAAACTCACCCTACAACAACAACAACAACAACAAAGCTTTAGTCCCAAAATAATTTGGGGTGTGCTAACATCTCATATGTCATCGTGATAAAAGGAAGAGAGAGAGAGAGAGAGAGAGAGAGAGAGAGAGAGAGAGAGAGAGAGAGAAAGAGAGGAAAAAGATTGAGAAAATAAAATAAAATAAATAAATAAATAATAATAATAAAAAGTACGATCAACCCCCATCATTCACATGAATTTTCGCCCTCCACCCCGGCCTCTTCAACGCCACATCTTCATCCACTCCGAGTAAACTCATATCATTTTCAATCACCTTAATCCAAGTTTGCTTGGGTCTTTTCCTACCCCTCGCCATTTTATCACTTCTCCACTCTTCAGGCCTCCTAACCGGTGCATCACTCGGTCTACGTCTCACATGACCAAACCACCTTAGACGATGCTCCCTCATTTTAACCTCAATGGGCGCAACTCCTACTTTACCCCTGATCACCTCATTTCTCAATCGATCTTTTCTTGTATGCCCACACATCCATCGTAGCATACGCATCTCCGCTACATTCATCTTATGAATATGACACTGTTTCACGGCCTAACATTCAGTGCCATAAAGCAGTGCATGCCTAATTACCGTACGATAGAATTTTCCCTTTAATCTATTTGGCATGCCACGATCACAAAGAAACCCTGTGGCACTCTTCCACTTCAACCAACCTGATTTAATCCTATGAGCCACATCTCCATCCGATTCTCCATCTTTTTGGATAATAGATCCAAGATAGCGAAAGAACTAGGAAGCTTGGACAATGAATGTGATCACTCCTGCCTCTCTGCTTCCAACTTTGCTAAATTTACACTCCATATATTCAGTTTTGCTTCTGCTTAACCTAAAATCTCGAGATTCCAAAGTGCGTCTTCACAACTCCAATTTACTTTCAACACCTTCTTTTGTCTCATCAATCAGCACGATATTATCTGCGAACAACATACACTATGGAATATCATCTTGGATTGACCTCGTCACTTCGTCCATTATCAGGGCAAAGAGAAAGGGACTAAGTGCAGAGCCTTGATGCACTCCAATCGTGATAGGGAACTCTTCTGTCTTCCCAACGCTTGTCCGTACACTAGTACTAACTCCATTATATATGTCCTTGATAATATCAATATATTTCTTTGAAACACCTTTCTTTACTAAAGCGCACCAAATAAACATAAGCTTAGCGATGTATCTATCATTTCTTAAATGCAGTGTTCAAGCGATTGGAAGTAACTTATTCATGGGGAATAATACTAGGGGCACAAAAAAGTTACAAAATCTTAGTCACAAAATCTTAGGTGTAATGATTTTATTGGTGTTTTTTAGTAGAGTATGGCGGGTCTATTATCGATGCAACCAATAAAATATCGCCACCTCATTTTGTGAGCAAGATTTTGTGAGCTTATAAAACATAAATTAAAATATAAGGGGAGGAAACTGAAATTATCGCCCACAGATTAATCTTAGTTGCTAAGACCATCCACAATGGTGTGAAAAAAAGGGTGTGAATTTCAATTCACAAAAGAATTTTGTGTGAATTGCTATTCACAAAAGAATTTTTTTGTGAAAAAATTCACACTGTGAATGGGAAAAAAAGGAGCCGTTTTGCCACGTGGCGCCTCTCTATTGGGCCAGAGAGGCGCGTGTACTTCACGCGCAGACAAAGGCGCGTCTGCGCCGAAGTCGGCCTTTTTTTTTTTTTTTTTTGGTGTTGACACTTGTCAGCGCATGATTGGTTGGCTCTATTTTTTACTTTTATCCCAATTTTTTGAGCTCATTTATTTCACAGAAAATGAGTTTTTTTTTTTTTTTACACCAAAATTCCTAAAAAAAATTCTCTTTAAATTGACGTAAGTTTCATTGTATTCCGACGAAAAAAAAAACCCATTTTTTTAAAAATGGATCTCAATAATAACTATTTCAACGCTAATCATAAAAATAAAAAATAAAAGTAAATTTTAAGTAGTGGGTATAGGATGATGAGTGAGAAAAGTGTTGAACGAGGGATTAAACAAACCATTGTAGGGTGTTTTGTTGAATGAGTGTTGAATGGATGAGTTGGATGAGAGAGAAGCTGATGTGGAGTGATAAAGTGAGTGTTGAATGGGTTTTTTTTGTTGAAAGCATTGTATATGGTCTAAGATAGTCCCGCAGGCCGTACTAATCTCCTAATGATTTTGGAACTGTTATAGGGTTTAAGCGGTTTGGGTCCTAGGGTTTCAAATCCAGTCAATTTTATGTTTCCCTTCTCCGTTCCAGTCGAGGAATGATAGGCGGTTTATATCTATATCTATAAATTATTATTCTTTTCTCAAAATTTAAAGATTGTTAGTATTTGAAGAATGCTCTGCTCTGCTATCAAGTTCTGAATTTTGATCAGTCTGTTCTTTGGTTCAATAAGGGTTCTGATATTTCTTTCATCTGGGTTTTGTTGATTTCGCTCTGATAGTACTTTGATCAAGCAAAACACAGGTTTGCTTGATTTTGATGCCAATCTTTTTTTCTTTTTCACTTCGTTTTTGTATGATTTGATTTTGTAACAATTTTTTTTCATAGATTTCATAAAAAAATATCTGGATTTGTGCGATGATTAACTGATTCTGTTTTTTATCATCTGCCCGTGGAGATTTTTTTTTTAATTTTGAAACCTGCATGCTGTGATTTTCAATTTCCTCTGTTTCTGGGGTTTTCTGAATTAGATTGATTTGTATATTTTTTGAACTGAATTCATGATTGATGGTGTTTGTAGGTGAATAAAGCGTAGAACTGAATTCAATTTTGAGCCTTAATCAATAAACATGAGTTATCCCCATCCCCATCCTCCACCTTATCCATTTATGTCGCAACCATACTCCGATGGCAATGCTCGTCAATTTGAAACGAATAGCGACAACCTTGAATCATATTCCCAATTTGAGCAGCCACCTCCGTTCAAAAGACCTAAGAATTACGAAAATAACCCTACCAATCCCGTTACATCACCACCAAGCTCCTATGTCAATGCTGGTGGTTTCTGGCCTCAAGTTCCAACGAACAGCGAGTACCTTGACTCGTATTCCCAGTTTGAGCAGCCACCTCCCTTCAAAAGACCTATAATTTCCGATAATAACCCTACCAATTGTGTGCCTCCTGCACCGTCTAACCCAAGAATGAACCCACCGACACCTTCAGTGAATAGAGGAACTACCCATATATTTTACAAGACTCGTATGTGCACGAAATTCAAGGAGGGGAATTGCAAAAATGGTGATAGTTGTACTTTTGCCCATGGCCCTGAAGATCTACGTGAACCTCCACCAAACTGGCAGGACCTTGTTAAGGACAGAGGGGCAGGGAATTGGAATGATGATAAGAAAATAATATATACGATGAGGATTTGTAAAAAGTTCTATAATGGGGAAGAGTGCCCGTATGGAGAAAGGTGTAATTTTCGTCACGAAAGTCCTGCCAAATTTAGAACCGATATGGCAGGAGAAACGGCAATGGGGACAAGACACAGTTCTTCGAGCAATGGCTCTATGGGAGCTATGGAGCGTAGGAGTGTCAATGATTGTTATGATTTCAACAAGCATTTGTATTCCAATTCAGATGCTATCCAAGTTAACGTGAATGCCAATTCAGATGCTTTGCGAGTTAATGAGAATGCCAATCCAGATGTTTCTCGTGTTAACATGAATGCCCATTCAGATGCTTTCAGAGCTACCATGAAGATGATGTATTGGAAAACAAAGATATGCAGTAAATGGGAGGTTGGGATGTGCCCTTATGGCGAAAAATGTCACTATGCTCATGGCCAATCAGGTATATTTCCGGTGAACAGTATATATGTCACTTTTCTTGTAATATGTATTGGTGTGTTTTGGTATTGCATGACGTGTTATTAGAAAGTAGTATTTGTTACTCCGTGCTTCATATTAGGATCTAAATATATTAGAAAACCTAATTATTGACCGAATCTTCGACCATTGACATCTTCGACCATTGATATCATATAGATTCTTTGACCTTAAAGAGTAGAATTATTATAATTTCCTCTGCGGATATACATCCTTTACAGATACGACCTTTACACGTACCTTTTTCCACTTCCATGCTGAACTGTTGTTCTCGACTTCTCTCAGTTGTTACAGCCTCCATTGTCTAAAGGTTCTATTTCCATATTACAGAATGGGCTATGAGTCTAAACAAGTGCATTAAGACGAGGGCACGTCTACTAAGTATTCCCAACGTTCCAAATGAATATCCAAAAAATTTCCAAAATTACTCTTGATCAAGAGCAAATTTGAAACTTTTTTGGACTTCCCTTTTGGGACAGAGGGAGTAGCATTGTTCACGTGATAAAGTATATATCTAACAGAGACTTCCATACAATATTTACGGATAGGGCTTTGAGTTTTTCCACATCTAACAAGTAGCTAATAAGCGTAACGCATGATAGAAGTTGGTGAACAAGACCTAGATTTCCCTCTTGAAAGATGCATCAATAAATGGACAGAATTGTGTCATTGGTTTTGGCCGCCTTTTTTATTCTTCTTCTGAGTCCACCGTTTTATTTATTTCATTAACTTGTACTTTCGTATGAGTTTTATGTTCTCTTCCTCTTTTCCCTTGGCTATTTGTTTTTGTGTAAATATAAAGTCACAAAAAAATCTCAAAAAATGATGTGTCAAGATTTTATTGGTGCTTTTGATTAGAGCGTGGCGGGTCCACAATCGATGCAACCAATAAAATATCGCCACCTCATTTTGTATCCATCATTTTGTGTAATTCTTTTGTGCCCGTAGCATTGCCCTTTGTTTTTTCATAGATTCATACCTATACGTTCTTTTCGATGATAGTAAGAATGTTTTAGCTTGCATGCATTGACTTATATGGACTTGATTTTTACGGGGAACAAAATCACTTGTATTTTCCCATGCATACTTGATATATCATTCAATTCATCCCTGTCAATCCATGAAAATCATAATCGCCCTTTGATTTTGTTTTATACTCCCTCCGTCCCAAAATGATCTTCACATTTGACTATTCAAACTTTTTAAGGATATGAATACTTGCTTCACTAGCCATGTTTTGTTCATGCACTTTTAAGCCTAAATTGTAGAAATGGGAAGGACTTTTTGGGACAATGAGAAATGTAAAATGAGAAGATCATTTTGGGACGGAGGGAGTATCATATAGAGTAGATTATTTACTTGATGCTGTTTGTTTCATTTTGTAAAGATTAGATCAGATCACGTATTTGATGCTACCTACTACTCCCTCCGTTTCATGTGACTTGAGACCAAAAATTTTGGCACACAAATTAAGGAAAAGTAAGAGAGAGAAATAGTGGGAGGAGGTGTTTGTGATGTGTGGGAGGAATAGTAAGTTGATTGGTGTTGTGAGTGTAAAAGTAAAGTAGGAGAGAGAATGTGTGGGAAGAATAGTAAAGATTATTTACCATTTTGGGCACTCTCAAGTGATGTGGAACGGACGAAAAAGGAAATAAGTCTTAAGTGACATTAAACGGAGGGAGTATATGAGTACATACTTAAAAGCTTCTCACCATTATACTGCCTAACACATTCACTGTTTGCGATGTCTGTTACTTCCTTTATTATCAGACTTGCAGGTCCCCAATGGACGCGCTGATCACCGTGAGGTTATGACAAATGGACGCGCTGATCCCCATGAGGTTGTGATGAATGCTGCTGCAGGCGGCTCCATTGTAGCATACCCCTCCCATGTTGTTACTATAAGTGACGTCCCTCCTACTATTTCAACTCTCCCTGCTCCTATTAAAGAAAGTGGCGAAGCTGAGAAGGGTTTTGCAAAGTGGAACCCGAATAAGAAGATCAACCGTATCTACGGTGATTGGATCGATGATCTGTCACCACCTCGCGACAACTGAGTACTCTCATCACCTATCTGATATAGTTTTAGATGGCATCAAGACATTTGTATCCCAAAGGGTATTATGGACCATATGTTTGTTGTTCAGGAATGTCGATAGAGTTGTACACTATTTTTCTTGATGAAGGTTCAATAATGGGTTATGTTTCTTTTTTCTTGATAGATTATATTTAGAGGGTCCAGTTCATAGAAAACTATACAGTATGTTTCGACAGTGTTTTTTTTTTTTTTTTTTTCCGACAGCGTTCGTAATATAATTTTGGATGAATTGCTTCATCTCTTACCCAGTTTTTCCTTGCTAGTTTTCAGAATATTATTTTTTTGTTAAAAAAAAATAAATAAATATCAAATGATGTTAAACTTGTACATTTCATTTGTGAATTTGTGATACAAATCTTCAGTTATTAGACACATTATAATTTCTCGTGGTAAAATGGGTTTAAATGATGCTATTACATTTATTTTGTTTGCTTTATACATTGAATATGATTTGTTGTAGTTGTTGGAACTTTTGAGGAAATATGTAAAATAAAAAGTGTTTATTAGAAATAGAATTTTCTAGTTTTTTGAGATTTTGAGCGTGTACGCTAAAATGAGCGTAACTTTTGATTCTGGATGAATTACAGAACGCGCAGCATATCAAATCGAAGCTATTTTCGAGACGGACAAAAGTCATCGAGCATGCCTCATGACACACGTCTTTCAAAATAAAAAAAACTCGAATCTTGGAACCCAAACGGACTGCTGTTTTTTTTATAAATTAATATTATGATTTTAATATTATTTCTAATTATTAGTTTTGCTTCTTTTTGATAATACAAGACCGTTTAACTGCCACGACAGTTATTCTGGAACAGTTATGTTGGTTTTTGAACAAGTTTGTCTGTACAAAATCAAATCCAAAACGACAAAACCTATATAAGGACTCCTACAGATTGTGTTTAAAATACTGAAAATTTCCATCTTCTTCCTCTCTTCTATCTCTTGAAAGCATTCTCTCAATTCGCCAGGCACTTGTTCCGAATAGTTGTATCCTTAAGATAAACGTCTAGAACGAACTGCAGCACAAGTGGGGACGAATTTCTGTCTTAGGACACTGCAATACAGCAGGGCTCTATTCGATCAATTAATTTGTGACGTTTTTCAGGTTTTTCATAAATACTTGTATTAGTTCGTATTTATTGTTATACTTGTTATTATACTCTTTAATTAGTACATATTTAGATTGGTCCTAACAGTAGTATAATTTTTGGGTTTAAATGATGGTATTATTTTTATTTTTTTACCTTATACATTAAATATGATTTGTGTTAATAAATTATTTGGTGATAAGAATTGCATTTGTGAGCCTCCTGCGTAGTTAAAAACTATTGGAGGACCTACGAAACATAAACTAAATATTAGGGGTAGAAAACAGAAATTATCGCCTACCGATTAATCTTAATTTATAAAATAATCCCGGAGGCCGCAGAAATGTCCTAATGATTCTGCAAGACTGCAACTGTTAGGGTTTAAGCGTTTTTTTGATTTTTTCTCAAATTTAAAGATTGTTATTTGAAGAATGATCTGCTATCAAGTTCTTAACTTTGATTACTCCATTCACTAAATCCAATTAGGGTTTTGATTTTTCTGTCATCTGGGTCCCTTGATTACGCTCTGAAAGTACTTTGATCAAGTTAAAACACAGGTTTGCTTGATTTTCTAACTCAAAAAACTTCATCTTTTTGGTTGATTATTTATTGATTGTTTTTGTATGATTTGATTTGATTTGATTTGATTTTGTACCAAATTGTTCATTAAGCTCATGCAAATCTCTGGGGTTTTTGAGATGATTGACTGATTTTGTTTTTATCATCTGCATGTTAAGATTTTGAATTTCCTCTGTTTCTGGGGTTCTCTGAATTACATTGATATGTGTGCTTTTTGCACTAAATTCATGATTGATGATCTTTGTAGGTGAATAAAGCATAGAACTGATCTCAATTTTGAACCTTTATCAATAAACATGAGTTATCCCGATCCTCCACCGCCACCTTATCCATTTATGTCCCAACCATACTCCGACGACAATGCTGGTGGTTTCTTGCCTCAAGTTCTGATGAATAATGACAACCTTGATTCGTATTCCCCGTTTGAACAGCCACCTCCCTTCAATATACCTACAAATTCCGAAAATAACCCTACCAATTGTGTGCCTCTTGCGCCATTGAACTCAAGAATGAACCCACCAATTCCTCCAGTGAACAGAGGAACTACCCATATATTCTACAAGACTCGTATGTGCACGAAATTCAAGGAGGGGAATTGCAAAAATGGTGATAGTTGTACTTTTGCCCATGGCCCTGAAGATCTACGTGAACCTCCACCAAACTGGCAGGAGCTTGTTAAGGACAGAGGGGCAGGGAATTGGAACGACGATCAGAAAATGATACATACGATGAAGATTTGTAAGAAGTTTTATAATGGGGAAGTGTGCCCGTACGGAAAAGGGTGTAATTTTCTTCACGAAAGTCCTGCCAAATTTAGAACTGATATGGCAGGAGAAATGGCAATGGCAAGGACAAGACATAGGAGTGTCAATGATCGTTATGATTTAAACAAGCATTTGTATTCCAATTCAGATGTAATCCAAGTTAATGTGAATACCAATTCAGATGCTTTGGGAGTTAACGAGAATGTCAATACAGATGTTTCTTGTGTTAACATGAATGCCAATTCAGATGCTTTCAGAGCTACCATGAAGACGGCGTATTGGAAAACAAAGATATGGAGTAAATGGGAGGTGGGTACATGCCCTTTTGGGGAAAGATGTCACTTTGCTCATGGCGAATCAGGTATATTTACTTTTCTTGTCCTTGATATGTATTGGTGTGTTTAGATATTGCATGATGTGTTATTAGAAAGAAGTACTTGGATTTGATAATTGTTGCTTCATATTAGGATCTTAATAAAAGAGATAACTATTTATTGACTGAATCTTCGACCGTTGATATCATAAAGATTCTTTGACCTAGAATAATTATAATTTCCACTGCGAATATACAACCTTTCCGCATACCTTTTTTTTTCCCACTTCAGAAGCTGTTACCATTGGCTTTCCATCATTTATGTTGTTTGTTCTCGAATATGGTTTTTCTCCATGGTTACAGCCTCCGAAGCGATTTTTTTTTCATTATAAAAACTATTTTTTAATAAGATCTCCGATTTTGTTTTCTTTTGTAGATCTTTGTTTTTTCTTCTATGCGTTCTTATAGGAGTGGAACTTGAAAGAATCTGGAAACTTGTAAACACATACTCCCTCCGTTTCATGTGAATTGAGACTAAAAAAAAGGGCACGATAATTAAGAGAAAGTAGTGAATGTGTGGTGAAAAATGAAGAGAGAGAATGAGTGAGGTAAATAGTAGTGTTGGTTGGATAAAATGAGTGGTGGAAAATGAAGAGAGAGAATTAGTGGGGTTAAATGGGTGGGTTGGGTGAATATAAAGTATTAAAAAGTTTGCCATTTTGGGCAGTCTCAATTAAGGTGAAACGGACGAAAAGGGAAATAAGTCTCAATTCACATGAAACGGAGGGAGTAAGCAATAAGATGAAATTTTACACCAACTCAATTACTCAAGGTCTTCATTTAAGCGAATTAAGGGAAACTCATGATTGGAGTTAGTGAACAAGACCTGGATTTCTTTCTTCTTGGATAGAACTGTGATATTGGTTTTGGCCCTTTTCATGCATTCCGCATTTTGAGTCAACCGTTTTATTTATTTCATCAACTTGCATTTTCTTATGAGTTTTGTGGATTTTTTTTCATCTCTCCCTTTCTTTGTTATATGTTGATTTATAGATTCATACCTACACGTTCGCTTCAATGATAATAAGGATATTTTACGTTGCAAGTCATGACCCATGTGGACTAGATTCTTACCCCTTCATTCCTGCCTCTACGTTCTTAGATACGGAAGACAAATTCGCTTGTCTTTTTCCGTGCATACTCGATTAATCATTGAAATCATCTTCCCTGTCAATATATGAAAGTTATAGCCGTCTTTTATTTTCTATAGATCATTTATTTGGTGACGTGTGTGCATGATACTCCCTCTATCCCAATACGATCTTCCCATTTGACTACTCAGGCTTTTTAAGAATGTGAAGACTTGCTTAACTATGGTTTTGCTTATGCACTTTTGAGCCCAAATTGTAGAAACGGGAAGAACTTTTTGGGATAATGAGAAATGGCAAATGGGAATATCATTATTTGGGTACTTAGTAAAAGCTTGAAGCTTCATCACCATTACCCTGCCTACATATGTTCATTGTTTGCTATGCCCGTTTCGCCCTTTGTCAGACTTTCAGGTTCCTAATGGACGCACTGATCAGCCCCGTGAGTTAATGACAAATGGATGCGCCGATTCCCATGAGGTTATGATGAATGCTGCTGGTGGTTCCATTGTAGCATATCCTTCCCCTGTTGTTACTATAAGTGAAGTCCCTCCTACTATTTCAACTGTCGCTCCTCCTTTTAAAGAAAGCGGCGAAGCTAACAAGGGATTTGCAAAGTGGGGCCCAAACAAGAAGATCAACCGTATCTACGGTGATTGGATTGATGATCTGTCACCACCTCGCGACTGACCTAGCCAAGTCGACAACTGAGTACTCTCACATATCTGTTTTCGTGTTGTATTCTAAAAAGTAATATGGATCTGATATACTGTATGTTATATATTTATATTTTTCTTGATGAAGATTCAATAATGGGGGATGTTATTTTTTTTCTTTTTTTGATGGATTAATTAAGAGGGTCCAGTTTAGAAAACTACATGTTATGACAGTGTTTGTAATATATTTGGCTGAAAGCCTAATAAGACCATTTGCTTCAGATCTTCTACCCTATTTTTTGTTAGTTTTCTGAACATTCTGCACCTCTCGCCCTATCACGCTCTTTCTCGCTCCCAAGGATCTGATACCCCTGCTGCCAGCAACGAGGTGATCGAGGGAGACAACAACAAAAATGATGTAATAGTATCGAAGATTTCCTTTACGCGGTAGTTGTTCATTTTTTCTCATTTTATTATAACTCCATCTGTGTCTGACAACAAGTGTTGTAATGGACTTGTCAACTTTTTTTTTTTGGGTAAGGAATGTTTAGAAGGACGCTTATATTAAGACTGGTTTAAAAGAAAAATGCGACATCAAATTTTATTAAACAATAAATCTCTTCTCTTGAAGAAAAGATTTTCTAGAACATTAATGCAAGATTATCTAGTGATATGTTCATGATATCATTACAATACTAAATTTTGTTTAAACAAGGCGGCAGCCTTTGATTTTTTTATTTTTTTATTTTTTTTGGGGGGGGGGGGGGGGTTTAGGGTTTCAAATGTTCTCCCGTCAATTTTCTCTTTTTTTGTTTCTCCTTCTCCGTATATATCTCCATATATACTGTTTTCTCGAAGAAAGATTGTTAAGTTAAATTTGAAAAATGCGCTGTTAATATCAAAGCCCGAACTTTGATTAATCCGTTCTTTAAATTCAGCAAGGGTTCTGATTTTTTCTGTCATCTGGGTGTTCTTAATTACGGTCTGCAAGTACTTTGATCAAGCTGAAGCACAGGTTTGCTTAATTTTTGATCATGTCCGAAATTTAGTTTCAAAATTGGTTTTTAACTTGAAAACTATATCTTCTTCGTTGTTTATTTATCAATTCTATTTATACATTTTGATTTCGTATCCACTTTGTTCGTAGAGTATAAAGGTCTCTGGGTGTGTGATGAATATATAACTGATTCTGTTTTTATCATCTGCATGTTGAGATTTCTATTTTCCTTTGTTTTTGTTCTTCTCTTTTGTAAATCTTGGTTTATTCTTTGATGTGCTTTTACATGAGTGAAGTCTTAAAAACGAGAGTTTTCTTTGTACTTTCTACGTAACAGGATTTTTTTTTTCCATTTGTAAATGATTCCTTTCGGGTAGTTCTTCCTTTTCTGAACGTGACGTAGAAGAATGTATGCGAAAACAAAATTAAGAAAGATCGGAAAGGGGGAAAAAGAGGTGTGGAGTTGGAAATGCGAATAAGGGAAACTCATGATAGAAGTTGGTCAACAATACTTAGATTTCTCTCTAGATAGATGCATAGATAGATGGATAATTAGAATTGTGACATTAATTTTGGCCGTCTTTTCGTGTAAAACTCTTTTTGAGTCCACCTTTTTATTTATTTCATCAAATTCACTTGTGTATTTTCATGTATCTATCGAATTCGTCACTATCAATTCATGAAAAATGAAAATCACAACCACTCTCAATTTTTTTGTCAGAGTTGCAGATCCCCAATGGACGCACTGATCCTCGTGAGGTAATGATGAATTCTGCTGGCGGCACCATTGTAGCATATATATCCTTCCCCTGTTGTTACTATAAGTGATGTGCCTCCTACTATTTCAATTGTCGCTGCTCCATTTAAAGAAAGCGGTGAAGCTAAGAAGGGTTTTGCAAAGTGGGACCCAAACAAGAAGATCAACCGTATTTATGCTGATTGGATCGATGATCTGACACCTCCTCATACTAGCTTCCCTAGCCAAGGCGAGAGCTAAGCCGCACCTACCTGATTTTGTTTTAGATGTCATCTAAATTCTAAGACATTTGTATCCCATAGGGAATATGAACCAGATTTGTGTTGTTGATAGAGTTATACAAAGTATTTTCCTTGATGAAGATTCAATAATGGGTGATGTTTCTTTTTTCTTGATAGATTATATTAAGTGGGTTTAGTTTATAGAAAGATTATATGGCTTGACAGAGTTTGTAATATATGTGGCTGATAGCCTCATAATTTTGGATCATTTGCTTCATCTTCTTCCCCATTTTCTTGCTAGTTTTCAGAATATTCTGCACCTCTCTATCTGTCGTTCTCTTTCTCTCTCCCGACGATCTGATCTCTGTCTTGCCGGCGAGGAGGTGATCGAGGGTGACGACTAAAGAAGCCATGCAATAATATCAAAGGTCTTTTTATACCTTGAGTTGTTCCATTTTTCTCCTAGAGAAGAAACGATTTTCTAGGACATTATGCCAGATTATCTTGAGGAATGTTCAATCACTATTATGATACATTTATCATGCATGGTAAAGGTTTTGAAGAGTAAGTGTAATACATGTGAATGTGAATGTGAGTGTTATCATTTAGAAGTATCAGTGTTACAATGCGTGACACTGATAAATGTCAGTGTTAGTGTTTAAAAGTGTCAGTTAAGAAGTGTACGTATATGTTAGTATCTAGCAATATCAGCCGTACGGTTTAAAAGTGTCGTTTATGTTAATAAGTGTCATTATGTTGATACGTGTTGGTTATTTACCATATTACCACCACAAAATTTAGATGCACGTTTTCCTTAGAGAGATATTTAATGATTTTTGTTGCCACCTGAAATTTCACCCAGTCCTCCAAAGTTAGAGGAAATGAGAGCGGGTTATAGCATAGCGGTGCTGTACAAAGATGTCAATATTATTATTATTATTATTATTATGTTTCCATCAGCCGACCAAATTGTTCGATCCCTCTCCTAGTCTTATGGCGTAAAAAATAAAACGGCTGGTCGGTCAAATTAGTCAAAATGGCAATATTTATTCCCCAAAGTAACTATATGTGGGAATCCATTAGTTATAAACTATTGGAGGACCTCTGAAACATAAAGTAAATACTAAGGGAGAAAACTGAAATTTATCACCCGCAGACTAATCTTAGTTGGTAAGATAATGTCCTAAACATTTTGAAATTGTTAGGGTTTAGGCGGTTCGCATTTTCAAACGTTCTCCCCTAGATTTTCCCGTTGATTTTTCCGGCGATTTCATGTTTTCCGTCGCCGTTCCAGACTTCTAGTTAGGAACGATAGGCGGTTTATATCTCTACATTTGAAATATTTCTCAAATTTGAAGATTATTCTCTGAAGAATCCTCTGCTATCAAGTTCTGAATCTTGATTAGCCTGTTCTTTTAATTCAATTAGGGTTCTGATTTGTCTGTCATCTGGGTCCTGTTGATTTCGCCTTAATAGCACTTTGATCAAGTTAAAAACCAGGTTTCTTGATTTTGATTGCCATTTCTTTTTCCACTTTTCTTGTTTAATGCAAATCTCTGGGTTTCTTGTTTTTATCATCTGCATGTTAAGATTTTTAATTTCCTCTGTTTCTGAGGTTTTCTCAATTACTCTGATTTGTGTATTTTTTGTGTTCTGAATTCATGATTGATGATCTTTGTAGGTGAATAAAGCAGTGAACTGAATTCAATTTCGAGACTTTATCAATAAACATGAGTTATCCCGATCCTCCACCCCCACCTCGTTCGTTTATGTCGCAACCATACTCTGACGACAATGCTGGTGGTTTCCGGCCTCAAGATTCGATAAACAGTGAATTCCTTGACTCATCTTCCCAGTTTGAGCAGTCATCTCCCTTCAAAAGACCAAGAATTTCTGAAAATAACCCAAGAATGAACCCGCCGATTCCTCTGGTGAATAAAGGAACTACCCATATATTCTACAAGACTCGTATGTGCCCAAAATTCATGGAGGGGCATTGCATAAATGGCGATAGTTGTACATTTGCCCATGGCCGTGAAGATCTTCGGGAACCTCCACCAAACTGGAAGGAGTTTGCCAAGAGCACAGGGCCAGGAAATAGGAATGATGATCAGAAACCAATGTACACGAGGATTTGTAAGTTTGGGGAAGAGTGTCCTTATGGACAAAGGTGTACTTATCTTCACGAAACTCCTTCCAAATTTAGAACTACTGATATGGTAGGAGAATTGGCAATGGGGACAAGACAGAGTTCTATGAGCATTGGGGCCGTGGGAGCTATGGAGCATAGGAGTCTCGATTATCGTTATGTCAACAAGCATTTGGATTCCAATTCAGACGTTATCCAAGTTAAAGTGAATGCCAATTCAGATGATTTCAGAGTTAATGAGAATGCAAATTCAGATGTTTCTCGTGTTAACATGAATGCCAATTCAGATGCTCTACGGGCTACCATGAAGAATAGGTATTGGAAAACAAAGATATGCACTAAATGGCAAGTTGGGATCTGCCGTTCCGGAGAAAGATGTCCCTATGCTCATGGTCAATTAGGTATATTAACTTGCTTGTCCTTAATTCGCATTGGTGTGTTTGGATATTACATGATGTGTTCTTAAAAAGTACTAGTATTCGATACTTGTTGCTTCATATTAGGATCTAACTAATTGAGATAACTAAGGATCGACCAAATCTTTGACCATTAATATCACAGAGATCCTATGACCTTAACTATAACTTGCATTGTGGATATACAACCTTACACTTACCTTTTATGCTCTATAATGCTTAACTGTTGTTATCGGCCTCCCACCATTTATTTTGTTTGTTCTTGACTGTGGTTCTTCTCCCCGGTTATGGCCGCCATGGTGTTAAGGAGCGATATTCTTTTTTGAAGGCAAACATAAAATATACAAGAATTTTCATTGGGATCTTTGATTTTGTTTTTCTCATTTGTAAATCATTTGTTTTTGCTTCGATGTTTCTATGGGAATAAAATCTTGAAAGAATATGGAAAACTTGTAAAACACATAGGGAATAAGATAAAATTTTAGACCAATGTAATTACCTAAAAGAGTTTGCTATGTAAGTTTAGCTTTCATTTTTTTTTTTTGACATGCGTAAATGTTTCCTTTCGGAGACTTCTTCCTCTTCGATGCATGGAAAATGAAACGTTAGAAAGGTTGGAAAGGGGGGAAAAGGAACGTGCTTTCGTTAGAAAAGCGAATAAGGGCAACTCATGATGGAAGTTGATGAACAAAACCTATATTTATCCCTGGATAGATGCAAAGATAAATGGATCAGAATTTGTGACATTGGTTTTGGCCGCCTTTTCGTGTGCATTATTATTTATTCATTCATCAACCTTTTACTTTATTGCTACGAGTTTTGTGTTTTCTTCATATCTTCTTTTCTTTGTTAGTTGTTTCTTTATAGATTCATGCATACACGTTGTCTTCAATGATAATAATACGAATGTTTTAGACTTTAATTGGCACACCCATGACCCATGTGGACTAGATTTTTACGGGGAACAAAATCGCTTGTATATTCTCAAGCATACTCGATACATCATTGAATTCATTCCCATCAATCCCTGAAATCATATGATTTTGTTTTGTTTTGTATTTCTATAGAACAGTTACTTGATGCTCTGTGCCTGAAATTTGAATACACAAGTAAAAGCTTTCTCACCATTACCTCGCCAACATGTTAACTGTTTGCTGTGCCCGTTTCTCTTCCTTTGTCAGACTTGCAGGGGCCTAATGGACGCACCGATCAGCCCCGTGAGTTTATGATGAATGAAAATGGACGCGCTGATTCCCGTGAGGTTATGATGAATGCAGCTGGCTCCATTGCACCGAATCCTTCTGCTGTTGCTGCTCCACCGAATACTTCTGCTGTTGCTGCTCCTTATAAAGAAAGTGGCAGAGGTGAGAAGGGATTTGCAAAGTGGGGCCCGAATAAGAAGATCAGCGGTATCTACGGTGATTGGATCGATGATCTGTCACCACCTCGCGACAACTGAGTACTCTCACATATCTGATTTAGTGTTGTATTCTAAACGGTAAATATGAACTGATATAGTATGTTGTTCAGGAAAGTGGATAGAATCATATTTTTCTTGATAAAAATTCAATAATGGGGATGTTTTTTTCTTGATGGATTGTACTAAGTGGGTCCAGTTAGTAGAAAGATTATATGGTTTGACAGAGTTTGTAATATAGTATGGCTGATAGCCTCAGAATTTTGGATCATTTGCTTCATCTTGTACTCTATTTTCTTGCTAGTTTTCAGAATATTTTGCACCCCTCTCTCTCTATTGTGCTCTTTTTCTCTCCTGAAGATCTGATCTCAGTGTTGCCGGAAACAAGGTGATCGTTCTCTTAATAACTTCTATTTAAAATTATATTTCTGCGTCTCAAAATAAAATAATTTTCTTAATTTATTGAATAAAAATGAGCATTCATTCATGGCCAATGTGGTAATTTATGCATAGTACCTCTCTGATGCTCAGACTCTTTGGTTTACCCCGCTGTACCCGTGTCAGACACTCTTATTTTTGTCTTGTTCACAAAGGCCCGGCAGGGTAAACCAAAGAGTCCGAGCATCATAGCATAGTACTCACTCCATCAATAATAAGTACGATGAAACTTCTTTTATAATTAAAAAATACTTCCGAAAAGTATGATAAATCAATTGTTAATTTCTTGCACGTTTTGATGGAGAGAATATAAAAGCTTCCTCACCGTCACCCTGCATAACATATTCTCTATTTGCGATGTCTGGTACTTCCTTTATCAGACTTGCAGGTCCCCAACGGACATGCTGATCATCCCCGTGAGTTATGATGAATGGGCCCGCTGATCCCCTTGAGGTTATGATGAATGCTGTTGGCTCCGCTGCTGCATATCCTTCCCCTGCTGTCACTATAAGCGACGTGCCTCCTACTATTCTAGCTCTCGACGCTTCTATTAAAGAAGGCGGGGAAGCTAAGAAGGGATTTGCAAAGTGGGACCCAAACAAGATGAACCGTATCTATGCTGATTGGATCGATGATTTGTCGCCACCGCATACTAGCTTCCCCAGCCAAAACAAAAGCTGAGGTTCACCTATCTGGTATAGTTTTAGATGCCATCTAAATATTAATAAGACATTTGTATCCCAAAGGAGATATGGACTAGATGTTTGTTGTTGATAGAGTTATACAGAGTATTTTCAATGATGAGGATTCATTCAATATGGGTGATGTTTCTTGTTGTTGATAGATTATATTAAGTGGGTCTAGTTTATAGAAAGATTATATGGCTTGACAGAGTTTGTAATCATAATTTTGGATCATTTGCTTCATCTTTTTCCCTATTTTCTTGCTACTTTTCAGAATATATTCTGCACCTCTCTATCTATCATTCTCTTTCTCCCTCCCGACGATCTGATCTCTGTGTTGCCGGCGAGTTGGGCACGAGGTGATCGAGTGTGACGATAAAACAAGCCATGCAATAATATTTTTTTTTAAAAAACCTGAGTTGTTCCCTTTTTCTCCTATGGAAGAAAAGAATTTCTAGGACATTATGCAAGATTATCTCGAGGAATGTTCAATCATTATATGATACATTTATCATGCATGATAAATGTTTGAATAATACTAGGGGCACAAAAAAGTCACAAAAACTTGCTCACAAAATCTTAGGTGTAGTGCTTTTATTGGTGTTTTTAATTAGAGTGTGGCGGGTCCATTATCGATTCAACCAATAAAATATCGCCATCTCACATTGTGAGCAAGATTTTGTGACCTTATTTTGTGCCCCTATCATTGCTCTGAATGTTTTGAGAGGTGGTGTAATACATGTGAATGTGAGTGTTATTATTTATCAGTGTCACACATTGATAAATGTGAGTGTTTAAAAGTGTCAGTTAATAAGTGTAAATGTGAGTGTTTAGAAATGTCTGTCGTAGTATCTAAAATTGCTGATTCATGTTAATAAATGTCATTGTGTTGATATGTGTTGGTTATTTACCATATTATCACTGCACAATAACACGCTTTTCTTAGAGAGAGATTTTGTGATTTTTGTCGCCACCTGAAATTTTAATTACTGTGATGTCCATAGTTAGAGGAAATGATGGCAAGTTATAGCACAGCGGTGTCGTACAAAGATGTCCATGTTATTATGTTCATTAGCCGGTCAAATTGTTCGATTCCTCTCCTTGCCTTATTGCGTCAAAAAAAAAAAAAGTAAAAAAAAAGGGTCAGTCAAATTAGGTCATTGGGCAAAAATTATTCCACAAAGTAAAAATACATTGGAGTCCCTTGCATAGTTATAAACTATTGGAGGACCTCTTAAACATAAAGTAAATATTAAGGGAGATAACTGAAATTATCACCCACAGACTAATCTAAGTTGGTAAGATAATCCCTTCGGCCGGAGTAATGTCCTAAACATCTTGAAATTGTTAGGGTTTAGGCTGTCCGCATTTTCAAACGTTCTCCACTAGATTTTATGTTTTCCTTCGCCGTTCCAGTTAGGATTGATAGTTGGTTTATATCTCTACAGATTTTTTTATTTTATTTTTTCAAATTTGAAGATTGTTCTTTGAAGAATGCTCTGCTATCAAGTTCTGAATTTTGATTAGTCCGTTCTTTTAATTCAATCAGGGTTCTGATTTTTTTGTCATCTGGGTGCTTTTGATTTCGCCTTGATTGTACTTTGATCAAGTTAAAACACAGGTTTGCTTGATTTTGATTGCCATTTTTTTTCCCACTTTGTGTAACTCCAAAAACATTATCTTTTTTGTTAATTATTTATTGATTCTATTTGTATCATTTGATTTGATTTTTTTAACCGATTAGTCCATAGTTCATGCAATTTTCTGGGTTTTGGAGATGATTGACTGATTTTTTTTTTTTTTTTTTTAATCTTCTGCATGTTAAGATTTTTATTTTCCTCTGTTTCTGGGGTTTTCTGAAATTACATTGATTTGTTTATTTTTTGAAGCAAATTCATGATTGATGATCTTTGTAGGTTAATAAAGCTCAAAACTGAATCAAGTTTGAGCCTTTTATCAATAAACATGAGTTATCCCGATCCTCCGCCGCCACCTTATCCATTTATGTCGCAACCATACTCCGACGACAATGCTGGTGGTTTCTGTAATAACCCGAATTTCCCCTTTATATTTCATTTATTTTAAAACCCTTAATTATTATTTGGGCCGAACTTTTTAATAAAAAGATTAGTTTAGTATTGGGTCAAAAGTAGAAAGCCCAATTCATTACTAAGAGGATTAGGAGTCCATTTTAAATTAGGGATTTGGGAAGCCCTATTAATATAAATACCCTCTCTTAAACCCTAAGACTATTTTATTCCACCGCAAATAAAAGAATAGAACGGGAAGAAAGAAGAGGGCGGCGCGGAAGGGAGACGCAGAGAGCGGGAGAGAGAGACGGTGAAGGAGAGAAAGAGAGAAGGCGATCGTGTTCACAAAGGTAATTCTAGAACCCCTCAAACCTTTCTCTTCATCTTTGTAATTCAATCTGTGTATCAAGAAACCTTACGATAGCAATTGGTCAACTAGGGTTTAGTAGCATACAATTAAGGAGGAAGAAGATGGACTGTGGAAGTGTGTGTGCTGCGTGTGTGTGTGTTGGTGTGCGTCTGGGTGTGCGGTGTGTGTGTGGTGTGTGTGTGTGTGCGGCGGCAGGGGCTGCCGAGTGTGTGTGTGTGTGTGTGCGTTATGTACTCTGTGTGTGTGTGTGTATTTTGTGTTCCCTGTGTGTGTGTGTGTGTGAGTTACAGGTACCGTGTGTGTGTGTGCTGATGGTGGGTGTGTGTGTGGGCTGATGGTGGGTGTGTGTGTGTGTCTGAAGTTGTGGGGGTGTTCAGAGTGGTGGGTGTACCAGAGTGTGTGTGAATCAGAGTGGTGGGTGTGTCTGTCAGTAGGTGTACTCAGTAAGTGTGTGCAGAAAGTGTGAAATCAGTGTGTGTAATTTATATAGTGAAATTGAGAGTTGGGGATTGACTAATAAAAACCCTAGGGGTGTTGTAGTCATTCTTAAAGTTATTGGTTAACTAGGAAAGAGGTGATAGATGACTAAACCATGGAATTAATCGAGTAAAAAGAAGTAAATTGGGACGGAAGTAAAATAGTATTTTCTCATGTCTAAGGCTAGACTATTTCATGTTGTAGATTGTCCAAGCGGAGTAAAGCAAGCTAGTAGAACACGAAGCTAAGGTAAGGGATTACGCTCTTAGTTGTGTATTGATTCTTAATCCTTTGTTAGGATTCCCAATCTCTGTTTTTATAAAGTAAACTATCTGTGTGGCTAGATAGTCTTTTAATAACTATTCCGTTCTGCGAATTGTTCCGTCTTTTGTTATCCACTCTATTGATATGGTTATTGTTCAATAGGGTTATCATGTGTATGATTGATTTTGTAACCTTGGTGTCCAAGTGAGATGTGTATCTTTTAAAAAGTGATCAAGTAAAGTTTGTAAAGTTAAGCTTTGTGTTGTAAAAGCTCTTTAAAGTGAATTCTTATAATAAGTAAAGTGACTACAGTTATCCATAATCCCGAAACGGATAAGTGGACCCCTTACAGTTATCCATAGTTCTAAGTTGAACATGTGGACCCCTTTGCGTTGCTTGATGAAGTAACGTAGGTTATCATGATATACCGATTTTGGGTGCGGTCAGTAGAAACCCGAGCCCTGGGTACAGCACGTGCTTAATCCCTAAATGAAGTAAAGTAAAGTAAAGAAAGGTAAAGTGTGAGTAAAATATTGTGTTTTGGAAACTACCTGTGAAGCCACGTGTTTTCAAGTAATGAATTGTTTTTCATCAAGTAAATGTTTCTTTTCAACCTGAGTGTTAGTTTGATCCTTGAGTTATATCCTTTCATTGTAATTCATTGTTACCGTTCGTTTCGGTCATCTCCTCTTAGTACCCGAGGGGATACCGTATGAACTTACTGGGCATTGTTCGCTCATTCCTTTCATATTTTTCTCTCCAGGTTATAAATAAGCAGATCAAGAGTCGCAAGGTTTGGCGGCTTAGGAGTTATCTTTTAATAAAGTTAATTAGTGGTTATGTTTCCGTTACGGTTAAGTTATAAACCTTACTTTCCGTTAGTTACCGTTTGAGCTAGTGGTTTGTACTAGCCGTTGTGGATTTGAACGTTGGTTAATGTTTGAATTGTAGTTATTTATAGCCGTTGGACATTCTGATTTTGGGATTTATTCGTATTAAGTTGTTATTTAATTGTAGAGAAAAGTTGGGGTGTTACAGTTTCTGGCCTCAATTTCAGATGAACTGTGAATACCTTGACTCATATTCGCAGTTTGAGCAGCCACCTCCCTTCAAAGGACCTACAAATTCTGAAAACAACCCTACCAATTGTGTACCTCTTGCACCATCGAACCCAAGAATGAACCTGGATATTCCTCTAGTGAATAGAGGAACTACCCATATATTCTACAAGACTCGTATGTGCACGAAATTCAATGAGGGGAATTGCAAAAATGGCGATAGTTGTAATTTTTCCCATGGCCCTGAAGATCTACGTGAACCTCCACCAAACTGGCAGGAGCTTGTTAAGGATAGAGGGGCAGGCAATTGGAACGGTGCTCAGAAAGTAATACATACGATGAAGATTTGTAAGAAGTTTTATAATGGGGAAGTGTGCCCGTATGGAAAATGGTGTAATTTTCGTCACGAAAGTCCTGCCAAATTTAGAACTGACATGGCAGGAGAAATGGCAATGGCAAGGACAAGACCTAAAAGTGTCAATGATCGTTATGATTTAAACAAGCATTTGTATTCCAATTCAGATGTGATCCAAGTTAAAGTGAACGCCAATTCAGATGTGATCCAAGTTAATGTGAACGCTAATTCAGATGCTTTGGGAGTTAACGAGAATGTCAATTCAGATGTTTCTCGTGTTAACATGAATGCCAATTTTGATGTTTCCCGAGCTACCATGAAGAGCGCGTATTGGAAAACAAAGATATGCAGTAAATGGGAGGTGGGTACATGCCCTTTTGGGGAAAGATGTCACTTTGCTCATGGCGAATCAGGTATATTTACTTTTCTTGTCCTTGATATGTATTGGTGTGTTTAGATATTGCATGATCGATTAGGACATCCTTCTAGTTCAGTTTTACGGTTTATTAGTAACAAGTTCAATTTAAATATTCCTAGTTCTTCTCCTTTCAATTGTAATTCTTGTGATTGCAATAAAAGGGGCAGTTTGCAATTTGGTTCCTGACATTTACAAACTTTTGCAATGTTGCTCCCAACAGTTTTTTTTCGCCAATTGGTTCCCAACATTTACATTTTTTTGCACTGTGGCTATAAAAGTAACTGGGCGTTAGTTTTCTAACAGATTTTATGTCATGTGACTAGCACATGACGTTTTAAGATATTCTTAAAGCTACACATATCCGATTAATATGATTCTTCTTTTAAATTGAAGCTAATATTTAAATCTACAACATATATTTTTTTGGGAAATTTATTGGGTAGTTAGATTATTTTTACATTTAATCTTAATTTTAAATATTAAAAAAATTGAAAACACGTAAAATATAATCTAAAAAAGATATTAGCCCAAATATGTTCCACATGAAGTAAATTATATATGTAGATTATCAGTTCGTAAAAATGTTTGATAGAAAAAAAAAGGGAGAAGAAGAGGACGATGAATCGAGGGAAGAGTGTATGTGGAATGGGTGTTGCGGTAAAGTGGCAGACGGGTGGAGAAAAATAAACTTTAGGAAAGAGACATATAGAAATTACTTCATATGAATCATACTTGGGCTAATATCTTTTTTAGATTATATTTCACGTGTTTTTTATTTTTTTAATATTTAAAATTAAGATTAAATGTAAAAATAATTTAGGTACCCAACAAATTTCCAAAAAAATTTATGTTGTAGATTTAAATATTAGTTTCAATATAAAAAAGAATCATATCAATCAGATATGTGTAGCTTTACGAATATTTTAAAACGTCCTTTAAAACGTCATGTGCTAGTCACATGATATAAAATCTGTTAGAAAACTAACGCCCATTTACTTTTATAGCCACATTGCAAAAAAATGTAAATGTTGGGAACCAATTGGAGAAAAAAAAACTGTTGGGAGCAACATTGCAAAAGTTTGTAAATGTCAGAAACTAAATTGCAAATTGCCCCAATAAAAGTCATAAACTTCCATTCTATAAAAATACCATTCGTTCTCATGGACCTCTTGATGTGTTATATAGTGATGTTTGGACTTATCCACTTCATTCTTTTGATGGTTTTAAGTATTATATTATCTTTGTTGATCATTTTTCAAAATATATTTGGTTCTACCCATTAAAAAATAAAAATGATGCACTTCTTGTCTTTATTCGCTTCAAATCTCTTGTTGAAAAGTACTTCCATCGTCCCATCATCACACTCTATAGTGACAATGGTGGAGAATACCTAGGTCTTCGGTCCTATCTTGCCTCACATGGCATCTCTCATCTTACCACCCCTCCTCACACTCCGAAACATAATGGCTACTCTGAAAGACGACACCGTCACATCGTTGAGACTGGTCTCTCTCTTCTCACTCACTCCTTCTTACCTCCAAAACTCTGGTCTCTAGCCTTTGCTACTGCATGCTATTTAATCAATCGCATGCCCACTCCAACCCTCCATAATGCCCCACCTTTCGAAAAACTCATAATCAACCACCCAACTACCTCAAACTCTGAAGCTTTGGATGTCTCTGCTATTCATGGCTCCGTCCCTACACCACCCATAAACTTGTCCCTCGCTCCTCTCCGTGTGTTTTTGTAGGCTATTCTCCCACACAAAGCGCCTATTATTGTCTTGATCCATCTACACACAAAATTTACACTTCCAGGCATGTCAAGTTCATTGAGACCACCTTCCCATACCAATCAAAGTCTGCACCTCCCTTATCCGAACCATTACCCTCTTACTGGTGCAATTTCTCTCTTCCAATCTTACCAACACCCTCCACTGCCCCGTTGCCGAGCACACCTCTTGCCCCGGTTTCCAATCCTTCTCCACACTCTGCCCCAACACCAACCACCACCATAAATGAATTCCCATCCTCTATCTCTACTGCACCCAATTCCAGTGTCAACGCCGATGTAGCTACACCTCCCTCTCCACCAGAACCCACATCTGCAGCTGTTGCTGCCAATGTACCTACACCATCAGGTACATCAGCACCCTCATCTGAAGGCACCTCCACTGCGTCCCTCCCCTATCCACCTCAGTCAAGAAAACCTGTCACCCGTCTTCAGAACAACATCACAAAACCAGTTAAACGTCTCAATCTGTCTGCCACTCTTCAGGACCCCAACACCGAACCTACCAATATCACCCAAGCTTTGAAAAACCCAACTTGGCGCCATGCCATGCAACTTGAATTTGATGCCCTGCTTCATAACAAAACATGGGATCTCGTATCATCCTCTCCTTCTCAGAATGTTATTGGGTGTAAATGGATTTTTCGCACCAAATATAATCCATACGGTTTGGTTTCTCGCTACAAGGCTTGACTAGTGGCCAAAGGATTTCATCAATGACCTAGTCTTGACTACTCTGAGACATTCAGTCCCGTTGTCAAACCTGCTACAGTTCGCACGGTTCTTTCTCTTGCTACAGTTAATGGGTGGCCTCTCCGACAGGTTGACACCAATAACGCCTTCCTTCAGGGTTGTCTTACAGAAGATGTCTTCATGTCTCAACCTCCAGGATTTGTTGCTACCAAATTTGCTACCCATCTGTGACACGCCCCAGGTCTCGGGATCCCCTAATAGAACCTCGAACCTAGTGCGCGTAACTAACAAGGAACAAGAAACTAACGGGAAACAGGAACAATACCTGTTAGAAGCAAACTGACATGATATATATATACTCAAGAGTAAGGAGCTAAGATAGCTCACAACGAGTTCTAGACCAAGAAAATTAAAACCAAACATGGTTACATACAGCGGAAGACATGCCTAGCACATAATCTGGCCTCAAAAGATGTCTAGAGACAACAAGTACTACACAAGTCTACCCCAAACAAGCCCTGAGTTTAACAACTCATATAACATCGTCCTTACCAAAGTGTAAAAGGACACTAGTCTCAAACAAGAACATCCTGCGGAGTACGTTCCCAGCTATGTCGAGCCTCACTGCATACTATCCCCTGCTTTCCTGGGGGGGGGGGGAAACAAATAAAGGGTGAGATAAATCTCAGTAAGCTATTAACATGCAACTACATGACATGTTATCATGCAATTCAAATAGATACTCAAGTAATCATATATCAAGTATCATCAAGTAACAAGTATAGGAGAGGCTAAGCCAACTCAACAAGTAATCAAGCTCAAGATATGATCAGGTAACAAGTAGTCAAGTAGTGTGAGAGGCTAGACCAACTCACCAAGATGCACATAGGCCTATCACGTATCATTACCTGAATCCTTCCTTATTCCTCCCAAGAATACCATTGTTGTCGATGCTTGTATAGCAGAGGACAACCACGATCAAGAACAAGAGACTGCTATGCAGTATATAAGAAGACCCGGTAACCAGTGTCATTCCCAAGAACAAGATTCACGAGGTGTTCACGAGTTTAGCATTCACTTAAGTCAGGCTTATTGCTCCAACCAAGGAAGCTATGCCCTTACTATGGCCGGTAGTAAGGGGTCAAGCGCAAATACATAGGGACCCGATTGTCACTTAAGCCCCAGCTCTCGCGACAAGCGTGAACCTATATATTTCCGAACAAGCAAGGAGAACCAGCTGGACTCACACAAGAATGCACAAGTAGATGTTTACTTGAACTACGAGAATAGAACTAAGTCCCATATTAGTGGACTAGTCTTTATGTCCTATGTAATCATGTATCATGTGCTCACGAGAATATGCACCATGTAGTCATGTATCATGTGCTCACGAGAATAGAAGTACACATATGCAATTATTGCGAAGACAAATCAATCTAACAATGGCACGTAGAGTGTCCATATAACACGGTCAATCCAAGTTAGAGTCTATTAATAACAGACCTCAAACAAGTAGTAGGGTATATCATTCTATATCACTTTGTCACATGCCAAGTTTGCACGTACATATTCATATCACGTTTAAAACATTAAAGTGTCTATCACGATACCCTTACTATCAAATAGAGCCCCAGTACCTTAGACTCTAAACACGTAGTAGAATAGGTCACATCATACCTAGTCACAGTCATATCTCACGTAGATATATCGTTAGTAATCAAATACATTTTCCAACACATATTGTGTTCTGACGTTATTCTTATTAACTTAAATCGTAGTATTCACGATTATATGAATTATCTTCATATTACACTAGTCCCTATTTTCTTTAGGAACCCATTTCAAGACAAGATATCTTCTTTATTCTTTATATACTTTATTAAGTATATACACGATTAAAACCAATCACTAGCACTTTAGTGTTTGTTCATAACACTTACAATACACACGTATCAAATTCAAGTATGTAGTAGAGTTAATCATTCTCTATCTAGTTCCATATCCCAACTCTTTTGGTTATTCATACCATGTATCAAGTAATCAAGAAGTAACATTATATCAAGTAAATATATGCAATATTTGCATATACACATCAAGACTCATTCAAGTTTA
This sequence comes from Campanula takesimana, assembly GCA_026119855.1. Classification (NCBI taxonomy): domain Eukaryota; kingdom Viridiplantae; phylum Streptophyta; class Magnoliopsida; order Asterales; family Campanulaceae; genus Campanula; species Campanula takesimana. The sequence goes on from JAOWBW010000133.1 coordinate 1,594,960, forward strand.
TTACCATACACATATATTGGTGTCAAGGCACATACAAGATTTTATAATCTTATATTCAAGTCTTAATCCAATTATTTGGATGTTCAAGTCATGTACAAGATTTTATTGTCTTATACTTCAAGTTACTGTCTCAACTTAAGACATTCAAGACATTCAGGACATTCAAGACATTCAATACATTCGAGACATTCAGGACATATACAAGATTTTATCATTTTATATCCAAGTTCTCAATCCATTTCTTTGGATGGTTAAACATGTACAAGAGTTAATTATTTTATACTTCAAGACACATAAAAGAGAGTTACTACTCTTATACTCAAGTTATCATTTAATTATGATTCAAGTCCACATTTCATTTGTTCACAAATGGACTATTTCTCAGTACTAGAGTGTTCTACAACACTCATCTAGGCTATCTAGGGTAGTACCCTAAACCTAGACCAAGAATACTTCGAGTTCAAATTAAGTAAATGAGCTATATAACTCATACTTACAAGTTCATAATCCCCTACCTAGGATATTCGAGCTCAAGACACTGATTTGGTGCCCTCTAGGTGCACAACCATAGGTTCCAAGACAAGCATAACACATAAGTGCTTGTTCATAGCACTTTCAAGACATATAAAAGAGTTCTTCCTTTTATACTCAAGTTCTCATTTTAATTTAATGAGTAATCATATTCAAGACTCACTTCTGATACCCCTAAGGTGTCACAACACTTGCTAGGACATCTTATACTAAGGCTCTATACCTTAGGAGGGATAAGCTTTCATTTTAATTTAGATTTAAAACACTTTAGTTGAAACAGGGGACCGGGCGGGCGCCTATGGTATACCGGGCGGGCGCTCATCCAGGGATTTTTGAAACCAAAACTTCTGGTGAAACAGGCGGGCGCTCGAGGTACCACCAGGCGGGCACCTGGTACAATTTTTAGCAAAAACCAAATTTCTTTCCAGGCTTAGAAATCTCCGTCCCAAGCATAGGAATAACTTTTACTCACAATTTAACATTACCCAGGACATATAATAAGCTTAAATCACTTATTTCAATTATACTTTCTTATTTTAACAGAGACTTTTATACTTACAAATTCTCCGTCCCAAGCGTAGGAGTATAAACCCACTAACACTTTCTAACACTCAAGAGTGCATTTTAACATGCTCAGAACACTTCTATAGGGACACTTTATTAATTTATCACCGTCCCACAAGTAATAGAATAATTCTCTTTTATTCCATTTAATTATTTCACCGTCCCAAAAGTATAAGTACAATTTTATAATATACTAATATACCCATTTAGGGATACTTCCATTCATTTCCCCGTACCACAAATAATAGTACAATTTTTCTAATAATATTTAAATCAATTTACTATTTTACCGTCTCACGAATAGGAATATAGTTTTCTACTAACCTTTTAACAAACCCAAGATGGTTAACCAAGTTTAAACACTTTTTCAAGTTTCTTTCATTCATACGCAGTATGTTTACACTCCTTTCGTCCCAAAATTACAAGTATCACAAAAATTGCTCAAAACACAATTTTAACAAGAACAAGTATCGGGAATAACATATATGCATGTTATTACAAGTAAGGGGGAGTCAATAGCTTACCTAGTCCGAAATCAAGTTGACCTAAATTAATTTCTGTTCGGCAGGAAACGCTCTATTCAACGCCACGAATATTTATCCGGACCGGAATCACGAACAGAGGGATAATAAATCGCGAGGAGTCGAGAATAGGGTAAAACTGAACTCCCTATTATGAAACAGAGAGAAAGTACGAGAAGAAAGTTTTAGAATGCTTTCTCAGAGAAGAAGGCAACTTGATATACTCGCAACTATCCAAGAATGACACCTAAGCCCCTCAAGTTCTAACTTTAACAAAAAGGCCCCTAAACTTTCAACTTTGACATTTAACCACCTTAATTTTCTAAAGTAGTTAAATAATTAACTCAAATAAAATAGCATATAAATATGCTAGTCAAGAATTTAACAAGCAAGTCAAATATTTAACGAGATTAAGGATGGGCGTTACAATCTGCAAGCTTCGTCAGGCTATTTATGGTCTTAAGCAAGCCCCTCGGGCATGGTATATGGAACTTAAGTCTTATCTTCTCTCCCTCGGCGTTAAGAACTGTATTTCAGATTCTTCTCTTTTTGTTCTTCGCCACAACAATACTGTCACTTACCTTCTGGTTTACGTTGATAACATTATCATCACTGGTTCCGATTCGACTCAACTGGATTCCTTTATCTCTACCCTTGCCTCTCGGTTTTCTCTCAAAGACTTGGGTTTACTCTCCTATTTTTTGGGTGTTAAGGTCATTCCATATTCCGATGGCCTACTTTTAAGTCAGCAAAAGTATATAAGGGATATCCTTCATCGCTCCAACATGACTGAGGCAACTCCGGTTTCTACGCCTATGGTGGCTCATCCATCCCTCTCGGCATTTTCCAGCCCCTCCATGCCAAATGTCACCGAGTACAGGACCCTGGTTGGTAGATTATCTCATTTTCTTCAACGTCCCACTGAGGACCATTGGATTGCACTCAAAAGGGTATTACGCTATTTGGAAGGTACTACTACTTCCCATGGGATATTTCTTCGAAAGACATCTCCTCCCGTATTACATACCTTTACCGATGTAGATTGGGCCGGAGACAAAGATACTTTTGTCTCCACTACAGGTTATGTTGTATATCTCGGTTGTAACCCTATTTCTTGGAGCTCTCATAAACATCGTACTCTATCCCGTTCTTCCACTGAAGTTGAGTACAGAGCAGTTGCTACCTCTACGGCAGAGGTTATTTGGATTCAGAATTTACTTCAGGAGTTGGGTGTTCATCTTTCGGCCACTCCTACTGTTTTTTGTGATAATTTGGGGGCTACTTATGTTGCTGCTAATCCTCGGTTTCACTCGCGTATGAAACATCTCAGTTTGGACTACCATTTTGTTCGTGAATATGTCCAAGCTAAAAGTCTTTGTGTAACTCATGTCTCGGGTGACGACCAACTCGCTGATGTTTTGACCAAACCTCTTGCCCGCGCACGGTTTGACAGTCTTATTTCCAAGATTGGACTATCCCCTCGGTCGTCCATCTTGCGGGGGCATGATAGACCAAACCCCAGTTGATCAGTGTGTCCTACAGTGTGTCCTACAGTGTGACTACACTCTAGCCTACACTAAGTCTGCTAGTATGCCGAAACCCTAGCTTGGGTACCAAGCTAGGTCCTGCTGCTATTACCTTATTTACTCTCCTAGCGTTATCAGTATTTCTAGGTTTTATTATTTGAGTAGGATTCTCTAACTTGCATCTAAAGAAAGTCTATTGTATATATATTCTATCATTGTGAATAATACAATTGAGTTTCTCCAATATTTCAATTGTTCTATATCTTTGACCTAGAATAATTATAATTTCCACTGCCAATATACAACCTTTCCGCATACCTTTTTTTTTCCCACTTCAGAAGCTGTTACCATTGGCTTTCCATCATTTATGATGTTTGTTCTCGAATACGGTTTTGCTCCATGGTTACAGCCTCCGAAGCGATTTTTTTTCATTATAAAAACTACTCCCTCTGTCCCTAAATGAGTGTCCAAATTTCATTTTAAGGGACACTGAAAATCTCAACTTTTTGAACAATTTGGTAACAACGATTCATATATAATCTTGTAATCTCCTTTCAAAACCTTTAGTTTTGCACGTATAAAGAAACCGGTGAAAAAAAATTCGAAAAAAAACGTTTAGGGAGAAAGTTATGTTAAAAAAAGACACTCATTTAGGGACAAAGATTTCTTGAAAATGGACACTCATTTAGGGACAGAGGGAGTATTTTTTAATAAGATCTCTGATTTTGTTTTCTTTTGTAGATCTTTGTTTTTTCTTCTATGCGTTCTTATAGGAGTGGAACTTGAAAGAATCTGGAAAACTTGTAAACACATAAGCAATAAGATGAAATTTTACACCAACTCAATTACTCAAGGTCTTCATTTAAGCGAATTAAGGGAAACTCATGATTGGAGTTAGTGAACAAGACCTAGATTTCTTTCTTCTTGGATAGAACTGTGATATTGGTTTTGGCCCTTTTTCATGCATTCCGCATTTTGATTCAACCGTTTTATTTATTTCATTAACTTGCATTTTCTTATGAGTTTTGTGGATTTTTTTTCATCTCTCCCTTTCTTTGTTATATGTTGATTTATAGATTCATACCTACACGTTCGCTTCAATGATAATAAGGATATTTTACGTTGCACGTCATGACCCACGTGGACTAGATTCTTACCCCTTCATTCCTGCCTCTACGTTCTTAGATACGGAAGACAAATTCGCTTGTCTTTTTCCGTGCATACTCGATTAATCATTGAAATCATCTTCCCTGTCAATATATGAAAGTTATAGCCGTCTTTTATTTTCTATAGATCATTTATTTGGTGACGTGTGTGCATGATACTCCCTCTATCCCAATACGATCTTCCCATTTGACTACTCAGGCTTTTTAAGAATGTGAAGACTTGCTTAACTATGGTTTTGCTTATGCACTTTTGAGCCCAAATTGTAGAAACGGGAAGAACTTTTTGGGATAATGAGAAATGGCAAATGGGAATATCATTATTTGGGTACTTAGTAAAAGCTTGAAGCTTCATCACCATTACCCTGCCTACATATGTTCATTGTTTGCTATGCCCGTTTCGCCCTTTGTCAGACTTTCAGGTTCCTAATGGACGCACTGATCAGCCCCGTGAGTTAATGACCAATGGACGCGCCGATTCCCATGAGGTTATGATGAATGCTGCTGGTGGTTCCATTGTAGCATATCCTTCCCCTGTTGTTACTATAAGTGACGTCCCTCCTACTATTTCAAATGTCGCTACTCCTTTTAAAGAAAGCGGCGAAGCTAAGAAGGGATTTGCAAAGTGGGGCCCAAACAAGAAGATCAACCGTATCTATGGTGATTGGATCGATGATCTGTCACCACCTCGCGAATTCCCTAGCCAAGTCGACAACTGAGTACTCTCACATATCTGTTTTCGTGTTGTATTCTAAAAAGTAAAATGGATCTGATATATGTTGGTCAGGAATGGATATATTTATATTTTTCTTGATGAAGATTCAATAATGGGGAATGTTATTTTTTTTTTTTTTTGATGGATTAATTAAGAGGGTCCAGTTTAGAGAAAATTTTAAGTTATGACAGTGTTTGTAATATATTTTGCTGAAAGCCTAATATTTTTGGATAATTTGCTTCAGATCTTCTACCCTATTTGTTGCTAGTTTTCTCATTTCTGAACATTCTGCACCACTCGCCCTATCACGCTCTTTCTCGCTCCCAAGGATCTGATACCCCTGCTGCCAGCAACGAGGTGATCAACGAGATTATCTAGTGATATGTTCATGATATCATGACATTACTAGATTTTGTTTAAACAAGGCGGCAGCCTTTGATTTTTTTTATTTTTTATTTTAAACCAACCATTGAAATTTGAATTGCAATTTATGCTCTGCTATCAAAGTCTGAACTTTGATTAATCCATTCATTAAATTCAGCAAGGGTTCTGATTTTTTCTGTCACCTGGGTGTTATTAATTACGGTATGCAAGTACTTTGATCAAGCTGAAGCACAAGTTTGCTTAATTTTTCATGTCCAAAATTTAGTTTCAAAATTATTTTTTAACTTCGAAAACTATATCTTCTTCGTTGTTTAGGGTTCATGTTGAGATTTCTATTTCTATTTCTATTTTCCTTTGTTTTTGTTCTTCTCTTTTGTAAATCTTGGTTTATTCTTTGATGTGCTTTTACAGGAGTAGAATCTTGAAAGAACCTGGAATACATGTAAAGCACATGCAATATGATTAAATTTTAGACTAACACTAGGTCTTATAGAACAAGTAACTTCATTTAAGTAATAAAGGAGACACCTGATAGAGTTTTCTTTGTACTTTCTACGTAACAGGATTTTTTTTTCCATTTTTAAATGAATTCCTTTCGGGTAGTTCTTCTTTTCTGAACGTGACGTAGAAGAATGTATGTGAAAACAAAATTAAGAAAGGTCGGAAAGGGAAAAAAAGAGGCGCGGAGTTGGAAATGCGAATAAGGGAAACTCATGATAGAAGTTGGTCAACAAGACTTAGATTTCTCTCTGGATAGATGGATAATTAGATTTGTGACATTAATTTTGGCCGTCTTTTCGTGTAAAACTCTTTTTGAGTCCACCTTTTTATTTATTTCATCAAATTCACTTGTGTATTTTCATGTATCTATCGAATTCGTCACTATCAATTCATGAAAAATGAAAATCACAACCACTCTCAATTTTTTTGTCAGAGTTGCAGGTCCCTAATGGACGCACTGATCCTCATGAGGTTATGATGAATGGACGCGCTGATCCTCGAGAGGTAATGATGAATTCTGCTGGCGGCTCCATTGTTGCATATATATCCTTCCCCTGTTGTTACTATAAGTGATGTGCCTCCTACTATTTCAATTGTCGCTGCTCCTTTTAAAGAAAGCGGTGAAGCTAAGAAGGGTTTTGCAAAGTGGGACCCAAACAAGAAGATCAACCGTATTTATGCTGATTGGATCGATGATCTGACACCACCTCATACTAGCTTCCCTAGCCAAGGCGAGAGCTGAGCCGCACCTACCTGATTTTGTTTTAGATGTCATCTAAATTCTAAGACATTTGTATCCCATAGGGAATATGGACCACATTTGTGTTGTTGATAGAGTTATACAGAGTATTTTCCTTGATGAAGATTCAATAATGGGTGATGTTTCTTTTTTCTTGATAGATTATATTAAGTGGGTTTAGTTTATAGAAAGATTATATGGCTTGACAGAGTTTGTAATATATGTGGCTGATAACCTCATAATTTTGGATCATTTGCTTCATCTTCTTCCCCATTGTCTTGCTAGTTTTCAGAATATTCTGCAACTCTCTATCTGTCGTTCTCTTTCTCTCTCCCGATGGTCTGATCTCTGTCTTGCCAGCGAGGAGGTGATTGAGGGTGACCACTAAAGAAGCCATGCAATAATATCAAATGTTTTTTTTATACCTTGAGTTGTTCCATTTTTCTCCTAGAGAAGAAACGATTTTCTAGGACATTATGCCAGATTATCTTGAGGAATGTTCAATCACTATTATGATACATTTATCATGCATGATAAAGGTTTTGAAGAGTAAGTGTAATACATGTGAATGTGAGTGTTATCATTTAGAAGTATCAGTGTTACACTGTGTGACACTGATAAATGTCAGTGTTAGTGTTTAAAAGTGTCAGTTAAGAAGTGCACGTATATGTTAGTATCTAGCAATATCAGCCGTACTGTTTAAAAGTGTCGTTTATGTTAATAAATGTCATTATGTTGATACGTGTTGGTTATTTACCATATTACCACCACAAAATTTAGATGCACGTTTTCCTTAGAGAGATATTTAATGATTTTTGTTGCCACCTGAAATTTCACCCAGTCGTCCAAAGTTAGAGGAAATGAAGGCGGGTTATAGCATAGCGGTGCTGTACAAAGATGTCCATATTATTATTATTATTATGTTTCCATCAGCCGACCAAATTGTTCGATCCCTCTCCTAGTCTTATGGTGTAAAAAAAAAACGGCTGGTCGGTCAAATTAGTCAAAATGGCAATATTTATTCCCCAAAGTAACTATATGTGGGAATCCATTAGTTATAAACTATTGGAGGACCTCTGAAACATAAAGTAAATACTAAGGGAGAAAACTGAAATTTATCACCCGCAGACTAATCTTTAGTTGGTAAGATAATGTCCTAAACATTTTGAAATTGTTAGGGTTTAGGCGGTTCGCATTTGGAAACGTTCTCCCCTAGATTTTCCCGTTGATTTTTCCGGCGATTTCATGTTTTCCTTCGCCGTTCCAGACTTCCAGTTAGGAATTATAGGCGGTTTATATCTCTACATTTGAAATATTTCTCAAATTTGAAGATTATTCTTTGAAGATCCTCTGCTATCAAGTTCTGAATCTTGATTAGTCGGTTCTTTTAATTCAATTAGGGTTCTGATTTGTCTGTTGTCATCTGGGTCCTGTTGATTTCGCCTTAATAGTACTTTGATCAAGTTAAAACGCAGGTTTTCTTGATTTTGATTGCCATTTCTTTTTCAACTTTTTTTTTTTTTGTTTAATGCAAATCTTTGGGTTTCTTGCGATGATCAACTGATTTTGTTTTTATCAACTGCATGTTAAGATTTTTAATTTCCTCTGTTTATGATGTTTTCTCAATTACACTGATTTGTATATTTTTTGTGTTCTGAATTCATGATTGATGATGATCTTTGTAGGTGAATAAAGCAGTGAACTGAATTCAATTTCGAGACTTTATCAATAAAGATGAGTTATCCCGATCCTCCACCCCCACCTCGTTCGTTTGTGTCGCAACCAAACTCTGACGACAATGCTGGTGGTTTCGGGCCTCAAGATTCGATGAACAGTGAATTCCTTGACTCATCTTCCCAGTTTGAGCAGACATCTCCCTTCAAAAGACCAAGAATTTCTGAAAACAACCCAAGAATGAACCCGCCGATTCCTCTGGTGAATAAAGGAAAAACTACCCATATATTCTACAAGACTCGTTTGTGCCAGAAATTCAAAGAGGGGAATTGCAAAAATGGTGATGGTTGTACTTTTGCCCATGGCCCTGAAGATCTTCGGGAACCTCCACCAAACTGGAAGGAGTTTGCCAAGAGCACAGGGCCAGGAAATAGGAATGATGATCAGAAACCAATGTACACGAGGATTTGTAAGTTTGGGGAAGAGTGCCCTTTTGGACAAAGGTGTACTTATCTTCACGAAACTCCTTCCAAATTTAGAACTACTGATATGGTAGGAGAATTGGCAATGGGGACAAGACAGAGTTCTATGAGCATTGGGGCCGTGGGAGCTATGGAGCATAGGAGTCTCGATTATCGTTATGTCAACAAGCATTTGGATTCCAATTCAGACGTTATCCAAGTTAAAGTGAATGCCAATTCAGATGATTTCAGAGTTAATGAGAATGCCAATTCAGATGTTTCTCGTGTTAACATGAATGCCAATTCGGATGCTCTACGGGCTACCATGAAGAATGCGTATTGGAAAACAAAGATATGCACTAAATGGCAAGTTGGGATCTGCCGTTCCGGAGAAAGATGTCCCTATGCTCATGGTCAATTAGGTATATTAACTTGCTTGTCCTTAATTCGCATTGGTGTGTTTGGATATTACATGATGTGTTCTTAAAAAGTACTAGTATTCGATACTTGTTGCTTCATATTAGGATCTAAATAAATGAGATAACTAAGGATCGACCAAATCTTTGACCATTAATATCACAGAGATCCTATGACCTTAACTATAACTTGCATTGTGGATATACAACCTTACACTTACCTTTTATGCTCTATAATGCTTAACTGTTGTTATCGACCTCCCACCATTTATTTGTTTGTTCTTGACTGTGGTTCTTCTCCCCGGTTATGGCCGCCATGGTGTTAAGGAGCGATATTCTTTTTTGAAGGCAAACATAAAATATACAAGAATTTTCATTGGGATCTTTGATTTTTTTTTCTCATTTGTAAATCATTTGTTTTTGCTTCGATGTTTCTATGGGAATAAAATCTTGAAAGAATATGGAAAACTTGTAAAGCACATAGGGAATAAGATGAAATTTCAGACCAAGGTCTTTCAGCCCAAGTAACATCATGTAATTACCTAAAAGAGTTTGCTATGTTAGTTTAGCTTTCAGTTTTTTTTACATGCGTAAATGTTTCCTTTCGGAGACTTCTTCCTTTTCGATGCATGGAAAATGAAATGCTAGAAAGGTTGGAAAGGGGAAAAAAGGAATGTGCTTTCGTTGGAAAAGCGAATAAGGGCAACTCATGACGGAAGTTGATGAACAAGACCTATATTTATCCCTGGATAGATGCAAAGATAAATGGATCAGAATTTGTGACATTGGTTTTGGCCACCTTTTCGTGCATTATTATTTATTGCTACGAGTTTTGTGTTTTCTTCATATCTTCTTTTCTTTGTTAGTTGTTTCTTTATAGATTCATGCATACACGTTGTCTTCAATGATAATAATACGAATGTTTTAGACTTTAGTTGGCACACCCATGACCCATGTGGACTAGATTTTTACGGGGAACAAAATCGCTTGTATATTCTCAAGCATACTCGATACATCATTGAATTCATTCCCATCAATCCATGAAATCATATGATTTTGTTTTGTATTTCTATAGACCATTTACTTCTTGTGCCTGAAATTTGAATACACAAGTAAAAGCTTCCTCACCATTACCTCGCCTAACATGTTAACTGTTTGCTGTGCCCGTTTCTTCCTTTGTCAGACTTGCAGGTGCCTAATGATGGACGCACCGATCAGCCTCGTGAGTTTATGATGAATGAAAATGGACGCGCTGATTCCCGTGAGGTTATGATGAATGCAGTTGGCTCCGTTGCACCGAATCCTTCTGCTGTTGCTGCTCCACCGAATCCTTCTGCTGTTGCTGCACCTTATAACGAAAGTGGCAGAGGTGAGAAGGGTTTTGCAAAGTGGAACCCGAATAAGAAGATCAACCGTATCTACGGTGATTGGATCGATGATCTGTCACCACCTCGCGACAACTGAGTACTCTCACATATCTGATTTGGTGTTGTATTCTAAACGGTAAATATGGAACTGATATAGAATGTTGTTCAGGAAAGTGGATAGAACCATATTTTTCTTGATAAAAATTCAATAATGGGGATGTTTTTTTCTTGATGGATTATACTAAGTGGGTCCAGTTAGTAGAAAGATTATATGGTTTGACAGAGTTTGTAATATAGTATGGCTGATAGCCTCAGAATTTTGGATCATTTGCTTCATCTTGTACCCTATTTTCTTGCTAGTTTTCAGAATATTTTGCACCCTCTCTCTCTATTGTGCTCTTTTTCTCTCCTGAAGATTTGATCTCTGTGTTGCCGGAAACGAGGTGATCGTTCTCTTAATAATTTTGTTTAAAATTATATTTCTGCGTCTCAAAATAAAATAATATTCTTAATTTATTGAATAAAAATGAGTATTCATGGCCAATGTAGTAATTTATGCATAATACTCACTCCATCAATAATAATTCTGAAACTTCTTTTATAATTAAAAAATACTTTCGAAAAGTATGATAAATCAATTGTTAATTTCTTGCACGTTTTGATGGAGAGAATATAAATTGGTTTGGTACATGTTAGAGACAATAATCCCACATCGGGAAGTGGACTTACGGGTGGCACGGAGCAACATCGTGGGCCGTTGGGCCTGCACGTGTAACGGGCCAGCTCTGATACCATGATAAAGTCAGAGATTTTATCCCAAAACCAATTGGCAATGGGAGGAGTAGCTCAGGATCTTTATATAGTCAATGCTTGGCTAGTTAATTCCCGATGTGAGATAATTGACTCTAACAGTTTTGGGATGGAACCTCAGACTTTATCAGTACAGTTCTTATTTCATTCTACATAGATTAGATCATTTACTTGATGCTATTTGTTTCATTTTGTATTAGATTAGATCACGTACGTGATGCTATGTGCCTGATGGTTGATACATAAGTAAAAGCTTCCTCACCGTCACCCTGCGTAACATATTCACTGTTTGCGAATGTCTGTTACTTCCTTTATCAGACTTGCAGGTCCCCAACGGACATGCTGATCATCCCCGTGAGGTTATGATGAATGGACGCGTTGATCCCCTTGAGGTTATGACGAATGCTGTTGGCTCCGTTGCTACATATCCTTCCCCTGTTGTCACTATAAGCGATGTGCCTCCTACTATTCTAGCTCTCGACGCTTCTATTAAAGAAGGCGGGGAAGCTAAGAAGGGATTTGCAAAGTGGGACCCAAACAAGATGAACCGTATCTATGCTGACTGGATCGATGATTTGTCGCCACCGCATACTAGCTTCCCCAGCCAAAACAAAAGCTGAGGTTCACCTATCTGGTATAGTTTTAGATGCCATCTAAATATTAATAAGACATTTGTATCCCAAAGGAGATATGGACTAGATGTTCGTTGTTGATAGAGTTATACAGAGTATTTTCAATGATGAGGATTCATTCAATATGGGTGATGTTTCTTGTTGTTGATAGATTATATTAAGTGGGTCTAGTTTATAGAAAGATTATATGGCTTGACAGAGTTTGTAATCATAATTTTGGATCATTTGCTTCATCTTTTTCCCTATTTTCTTGTTAGTTTTCAGAATATATTCTGCACCTCTCTATCTATCATTCTCTTTCTCTCTCTCCCGACGATCTGATCTCTGTGTTGCCTGCGAGTTGGGCACGAGGTGATCGAGTGTGACGATAAAACAAGCCATGCAATAATATCAATTTTTTTATTTTTTTTTTAAAACCTGAGTTGTTCCCTTTTTCTCCTATGGAAGAAAAGAATTTCTAGGACATTATGCAAGATTATCTCGAGGAATGCTCAATCACTGTATGATACATTTATCATGCAATAAAATGTTTGAATAATACTAGGGGCACAAAAAAGTCACAAAAACTTGCTCACAAAATCCTAGGTGTAGTGCTTTTATTGGTGTTTTAAATTAGAGTGTGGCGGGTCTATTATCGATTCAACCAATACAATATCGCCATTTCATGTTGTGAGCAAGATTTTGTGACCTTATTTTGTGCCCCTAGCATTGCTCTGAATGTTTTGAGAGGTGGTGTAATACATGTGAATGTGAGTGTTATTATTTATCAGTGTCACACATTGATAAATGTGAGTGTTTAAAAGTGTCAGTTAATAAGTGTAAATATTAGTGTTTAGAAATGTCTGTCGTAGTATCTAAAATTGCTGATTCATGTTAATAAATGTCATTGTGTTGATATGTGTTGTCTATTTACCATATTATCACTGCACAATAACACGCTTTTCTTATAGAGAGATTTTGTGATTTTTGTCGCCACTTGAAATTTTAATTACTCTGTTGTCCATAGTTAGAGGAAATCAGGGCAAGTTATAGCACAGCGGTGTCGTACAAAGATGTCCATATTATTATGCTCATTAGCCGGTCAAATTGTTCGACCCTCTCCTTGCCTTATTGCGTCAAAAAAAAAAAAAAAAGGGTCAGTCAAATTAGGTCATTGGGCAAAAATTATTCCACAAAGTAAAAATACATTGGAGTCCCTTCCCTTGCATAGTTATAAACTATTGGAGGACCTCTTAAACATAAAGTAAATATTAAGGGAGTTAACTGAAATTATCACCCACAGACTAATCTAAGTTGGTAAGATAATCCCTTCGGCCGGAGTAATGTCCTAAACATTTGAAATTGTTAGGGTTTAGGCTGTCCGCTTTTTCAAACGTTCTCCACTGGATTTTATGTTTTCCTTCGCCGTTCCAGTTAGGGTTGATAGGCGGTTTATATCTCTACAGATTAAATATTTTTTCAAATTTGAAGATTGTTCTTTGAAGAATGCTCTGCTATCAAAGTTCTGATTTTTGATTAATCCGTTCTTTTAATTCAAGAAGGATTCTGATTTTTCTGTCATCTGGGTGCTGTTGATTTCCCCTTGATTGTACTTTGATCAAGTTAAAACACAGGTTTGCTTGATTTTGATTGCCATTTCTTCTTATTTTTTCCACTTTGTGTAACTCCAAAAACTTTATCTTTTTTGTTAATTATTTATTGATTCTATTTGTATCATTTGATTTGATTTTTGTAACCGATTAGTCCATAGTTCATGCAATTCTCTGGGTTTTGGAGATGATTGACTGATTTTGTTTGATATTCTGCATGTTAAGATTTTTATTTTCCTCTGTTTCTGGGGTTTTCTGAAATTACATTGATTTGTTTATTTTTTGAGTAAATTCATGATTGATGATCTTTGTAGGTTAATAAAGCTCAAAACTGAATCAAGTTTGAGCCTTTTATCAATAAACATGAGTTATCCCGATCCTCCGCCGCCACCTTATCCATTTATGTCGCAACCATACTCCGACGACAATGCTGGTGGTTTCTGGCCTCAATTTCAGATGAACAGTGAATGCCTTGACTCATATTCGCAGTTTGAGCAGCCACCTCCCTTCAAAGGACCTACAAATTCTGAAAACAACCCTACCAATTGTGTACCTCTTGCACCATCGAACCCAAGAATGAACCCGGATATTCCTCTAGTGAATAGAGGAACTACCCATATATTCTACAAGACTCGTATGTGCACGAAATTCAATGAGGGGAATTGCAAAAATGGCGATAGTTGTAATTTTGCCCATGGCCCTGAAGATCTACGTGAACCTCCACCAAACTGGCAGGAGCTTGTTAAGGACAGAGGGGCAGGCAATTGGAACGGTGATCAGAAAGTAATACATACGATGAAGATTTGTAAGAAGTTTTATAATGGGGAAGTGTGTCCGTATGGAAAATGGTGTAATTTTCGTCACGAAAGTCCTGCCAAATTTAGAACTGATATGGCAGAAGAAATGGCATTGCCAATGGCAAGGACAAGACATAGGAGTGTCAATGATCGTTATGATTTAAACAAGCATTTGTATTCCAATTCAGATGTGATCCAAGTTAAAGTGAACGCCAATTCAGATGTGATCCAAGTTAAAGTGAACGCCAATTCAGATGTGATCCAAGTTAACGCGAACGCCAATTCAGATTCTTTGGGAGTTAACGAGAATGCCAATTCAGATGTTTCTCGTGTTAACATGAATGCCAATTTTGATGTTTCCCGAGCTACCATGAAGAGCGCGTATTGGAAAACAAAGATATGCAGTAAATGGGAGGTTGGGGTGTGCCCTTTTGGGGAAAGATGTCACTTTGCTCATGGCGAATCAGGTATATTACTGTCTTGTCCTTGATATGTATTGGTGTGTTTGGATATTGCATGATGTGTTATGAGAAAGAAGTACTCGGATTTGATACTCGTTGCTTCCTATTAGGATCTTAATAAGTGAGATAACTAATTATTGACCGAATCTTCGACCATTGAGGATTCTTTGACCTAGAATAATTATAATTTCCACTGCGGATATACAAGCTTTACGCGTACCTTTATTCCACTTAAATGCTAAACTGTTATTATTGGCTTTCCATCATTTGGGTTGTTTCATGACTATGGTTTTGCTCCCTGATTACAGCCTCCATGGTTTGAAGAAGCGATTTTTTTCATTAAAAATAGAAACTATTTTTTTGTTGGATCTTGATTTTTTCCCCATTTGTAAACAAGACCTTGATTTCTTCCTGGATAGAGGCATCGATAGATGGATAGAACTGTGACATTGGTTTGCCCCCCCCCCCCCCCTTTCGTGCATTCCTCGTTCAAGTTTATAGTTTTATTTATATCATCAACTTGCACTTTCTTGAAACTTTTGTGGATTTTTTCATCTCTTCCTTTCTTTGTTGTTTGTTGATCCCTGATCTTCTGTGTCACTTTGTTCAGAATATGGTGGAGAGGAGTATGATAATATATTTGTGTTTATTCACTCTCAATGTTTACAATGCTAGGGACTCATATTTATACACAAAACATATGAGTCCTAATTCTATAAGGATTCTAAGAGATCTCCTAATCTAATAACATATCTATTTCCTAATTTAAATAACTCCTAACTAGGTAACTATTCTAAGTTGACTAAGTAAATATTTTTTATTTGATACGGAGATTGAGTATATCTCTCAATCTCCTAACACCCCCCTCTAGTTGAAACATCTACAAAGTAGATTTTCAACTTGCAAAAAATAACTTCAAAAACACATGCAGTTAATGTTCCGGTAGTTGTTGAGACAGTTGTGAGGACATCAGACAACACATCTGGCCGCACATCTTTCTCCTGCTAGTTGTTGCGTTTGTTTAATTTGGACCATTCTGACCACCATAGTTGTTAAAGGCGAATGGCGAGAGGCGGGCGAGAGGTTCCTAGAAAATGCGAAAGGCGAAGCGGCTGAAAGGCGGCCGAAAGGCGAGCAAGGCGGAAAAGAGAACAAAAGAATAGTATCATAATAAATATGTAACATATATTACACAAGGCTCAAACATGCTATGGACAAGAATTTTGCATTAATTAAAAGTCACAATTCCACACATAATTGCATCTTAATGCAACTAATACCCCAAAAAAGAGAATTATATGACGAAAGACACATCTTAGTTCAAATTAAACAAGTAGTTGTTTAAAAGCGCGAAAATAAATCTCAAAGCATGTTAGAAAAGAGAATAATATATGAGACTAAGCTAATACATAATCTCAAATGTATAATTCCATATTGGAGATGAATATAAAAGATGATTAAAACTTCCAATAACACAAGGAGACACAAATTAAAGAGAAAAAACAAAGTAAATTAGAAAACATAATAACAGTTGCAAACCTCCATTTAAATACTAGAAAAAAGAAAGTATTGGTAGTGTTTTTGTCACATTTCTTTGTCATCGTTCTAATTAGTTGTTTATCGCACTTATTTTCTTTCAATCACTCGAGATAAATTAGGGCTATTTTGTTTCTTTCGCAAACCACAAGCTATCTTTACCCCATATTTTTTTAAAAAATAAAGCATTTTAATCTAAAACATTAAAATAAAACTACAAAATGACACAGTTTAACATTACACAGGGGCGGGCCTAGGTAATCCCTTTCGGGGGCCGCGGCCCCCGTTTGATTTTTTTTTTTTTTTTACAAGTGTAATTTTTTGTAAAAGTTAGGGGTGTTAGTGCAATTTAGTAAACGTTGCCCCCCTTAGATGTAAAATAAAAATACACTAACATTTTTTTTCCCCCTTATGCAATTTTGCCCCCCTTTATACTAAATCCTAGGTCCGCCTCTGACATTACACATATGCCTATTATGCCTTTTGACAAAGGCGGATGCCTCACATCTGTTGCCATAATCAAGAAAGGCGTCACCTGGGCTAAAAGGTGCATTACAGCCCGCCATAAAACTAAAAGGCGGTCGACCCCTAAAGGCGCCAAAAAGGCGAGGCGGGCGAGAAAGGCGCTAGCCTTTCACAACTATGCTGACCACTCTAGCTGCATGTTGACAACAAGATCTTCATCTTCTTCTGACAAGTTGCACTTTGGCAAAGCCAATTTCTTTCCTTCTTCGACATGTTGCTCTACTTGAAACGCCGATATGTTGTTCTTCTCGCAATGCCGACATGTTGCTTTTTTCGCAACACCGACATGTTGCTCTTCTTTTTCTTCAATATTCGTTTTTAGAGTGAACGACACTTAATCACGTTTTTAGAGTGGGCTACCACTAATCATGTTTTTAGAGTGGGCTACCACTAAATCACGTTTTTAGAGTGGGCTATCACTTAATCATCGTTTTTATAGTGAACAACACTCAATCAAAAGATGGAAGTGATGTTAATATGGTTGATGTGGTAGTCGGTCCGTCACTATGGTGTGGCCGAAATATTTGAAGAGAGATAAATCTTGCTAAAAAGAAATAAAACATTCCTTTTTTTTTTCTTTTTTGATAAAAGAAGCCAACCTTTGTAATCGGTCATTGATGCTTCGGTTTAGAGACAAATCCTGATCCTAACCACTGGCGATTCACCAAAGATCAAGCATTCAGAGGTTTTCATGGAGGAGTTTGTTGAGAAGAGGTATGTCTGGCCAGTTGCTTGGCCAGTTGTTTGCCCAGTTGTTTGATCAACTGGTTGAGCGGAATTGATCATGATGATAATCGTGATAATATTTTCTCAAAGAATCAGGACCCCTAAATCGGAGGCTCTGATACCATGATAAAATATGGAGAACGTATAAGATAATTTCATTGTTATTCCATCTCAAAGTTTACAAAGCTAAGGGACTCATATTTATACCCAAAACATATGAGTCCTAATTCTATAAGGATTCTAAGAGATCTCCTAATTCTAATAACATATCTATTTCCTAATTTAGTTACTCCTAACTAGGTAACTATTCTAAGTTGACTAAGTAAATATTTTTTATTTGATACGGAGATTGAGAATATCTCTCAATCTCCTAACACACTTTGTGTACGACACCCTGTACCACAATTGATATAACGGCTTACATGTTTGGATGATATATTGTAAGGTCAATTTTAATAACTGTTAGTCATTGAATCATGTGTGGTACAGAGTGTGGTACACCAAGTTGTACATATGATCTCTACTCTTGTTTGTTGATTTATAGATTTATACCTACATGTTCGCTTCAATGATAATAAGAATAATTTACGTTGCACGTCATTACCCACGTGGACTAGATTCTTGCCCCTCCATTCCCGCCTCTACGATCGATACGGAAAACGAATTCACTTCTTTTTCCGTACATACTCGATTAATCATTGAAATCTTACCCTCCCTACTACCTATGTTCATTGTTCGTTTCTTCCTTTGTCAGACTTACAGGTTCCTAATGGACAGACTGATCAGCTCCGTGAGTTTATGATGAATGGACGCGCTGATTCCCGTGAGGTTATGATGAACGCTCCTGGTGGATCCATTGTAGCATATCCTTCTGCTGTTGTCACTATAACTGACGTGCCTCCTACTACTATTTCAACTGTCGCTGCTCCTATTAATGAAAGCGGCGAAGCTAAGAAAGGTTTTGCAAAGTGGGGCCCGAACAAAAAGATCAACCATATCTATGGTGACTGGATGGATGATCTGTCACCACCTCGCGACTTTTCTAGCCAAGTTGAGAACTGAGTCTCACCTTTCTGATTTGGTGTTGTATTCTAAAGGGTAATATGGATCTGATATATGCTGTTCAGGAAAGTGGATAGAATTATATTTTTCTTGATGAAAATTCAATAATGGGGAAGTTTCTTTTTCTTGATAGATTATACTAAGTGGGTCCAGTTTATTGAAAGATTATATGGTTTTGACTTTTGACAGAGTTTGTAATATATGGCTGAGACCTCAGAATTTTGGATCATTTGCTTCATCTTCTACCCAATTTTCTTGCTAGTTTTCAGAATATTCTGCACCTCTCTCTATTGTGCACTTTCTCTCTCCCGAGGATCTGATCTTCGTGTTGTTGGAAACCGGGCGATTGAGGGAGAAGACTTTCTCTCTCCCGATGATCTGATCTATGTGGAGCCGGCAACAAGGTGATCGAGGGAGACGATGATGAACGAAGAGATTGCAATAATATTGAAGATTTTCTTCACCTGCAAGTTAGTTTCATTCTTCTCTTATTATAACTAGTCAATAAGTCTTGTGGAATGGTCATCTATCACTTTAAGATACATTTGATCATGCCATGGATGACATCAAAACAGAGACTAGATTCCGTTTGAACTGCTTCTTAGGCGGCCATCTTTGAAATCAGTCCATCTTAATAATTCAATATTATAATTAAATAATTTTTTTTATTTTTGGTTAAAATAAATGAGCATTTATTTTGAGTGTGACGGATCTACTAATTTATTGTATAGTACTCACTTGATCAGTAATGAATATCATACTTTTTCCTAGTTATAAAATATTGTATAGTATATTTTCTGAACCAACAATTAAATTATTACTCGTATTTTAGAAGGATTATAGATATTTTTTAAAAGAAGTGATGAATCAAATTTTTTTTCCCTTAACAATAAATCAATTGCTCCGTCCCAAAATACTTACAATTGTATGATAGATTTTTTGTCCGAAAAGACTTGCAGTTTTACAGTTTTTCATAAAACATTGGCAAACTTTGCCTAAACTACCCTTATTTATCATAGACAGTTGTCACTGTAAAGTTATGTAATTGTCTAGGTACTTGAACTATTCAAAGGGTAATTTAAACTATTTGATATGTATTAATTACTTTTCTTAATTTGTGTGTAAAATGCTAAAATTACAAGTATTTTAGGACGAGAGAGTATTATATTATTATGGTTTGGTATGTTATTTTGTCAAAAAAAAAAAAAAAATTAAAAAATTGAGCACATGTTATTTTGTCACAGGGACTTTAATGATACACATAAGAAACTACTACAGAGTCAAACGCAAAGAGGCCCTTAATAATTTGTCTGTATTGTACTTCACCTCCTTATGGTTCAATAATAGTCACCAATGACCAAATGGTTTTCAGTGGTGGCAATCTTTTTGCTATCAAGTTGCTGATGTAATTCGTTATATGTGATCAAGCGTGATGTGTGTATTTTTAGAAAAAAAAATCTCCTATAAAATTATGTAAACATGTCATTATCTTACATCTTAATTGATTCTTTTTCATATAAATCCCTTTCATAAACTCATAATTCCAAAACTACCCCATCCAACCACAAGATCAACAACCATTCATTCTATTTCTCTACTTCATTCGATGTCAAAATCCTAATTTCACATGTCAATTCAGATGAATAATCAAACAGCTTGAGTAGTTTAGAAATAAGTTTTCAGACGCTGCCTCTCATGAATTCATTCAAATTCAGAGGCGAAATCAAATTTCAAAACTTAACACTTAAAAAATCAAATGTCACCTAAGAGATAATGTTATAGATAAAAGACCGGAAAATCCATAGGGGAATAATAAAGTTACAAAAAATGGTTACAAAATATGATCTACAAAATGAGGTGTTATAATTGTGTTAATGTTTTTAATTGGAGTGTGCCGGGTCCACTATCGATATAAAAATAATACGGTATACTTTTAGTAAATATGTCCATAAAAGAAAGTCAAGGGTGTTCCCTGTCAATAACTCAAAAGAAGAAGTGGGTCACAATTCAACAACAAAGATGTCCACGTGTCAACATACCATGGATTCATGGACCCATTTCCATGAACCATCTCCCTCCATCACCTTCTTCTGTTCAACCCTTTGAACTAATTAACCAATGGAAAACAAATACAGAGATCTATACTTCTCTTTCCAAACTTTTTCCTTTCCATAATCTCCAATCCTCTCAAGAACTGACCTTTTCTTCTTCTTCTCCACCATGTCCACTGAAATCTCTCATGTCTTTGCAGGCAACCCAATTAGATCCAAAACCCCCAAATCAACCGACCCGGTTTCACCCACATCCGCCTTGCAAACCCTCAAGTCTCTGCTTTTAGGTCACACACAAGAACCCTCTTCCCCCAATTTCAAAGTGCTGCCTTTTATGAACGGCAGGCCATTGACTGGGTCGAGTGGGGATTTAGTGCCGAATTGGCATCTGGGTTGGTTGAGTTTGGGTGATTGTAAGGGTTTATTGGAGAATTCTGAAATCGAATTGACTGAAGATAAATTTGTTTATTTGGGTTCGAAGATGGAGGGCGAGGATGATGATGTAGTTTATTGGGCGATTGATTTAAGTGAGGCGAGTAGTTTGGTGAATGAATTTGGGAGCCGGCAGCTCTGTTTTGTGGAATTGAGGACTTTGATGGTTGCTACTGATTTGGCTGACTCCAAAGCTATGGGGAACTTGCTATTGCTGCTCATGTATGTTAACCAAAAATGTATTTCTATTTAATGATGTGTATTATTGTGTTAAAAATGTTACTAATTTATACGCCATCCGTCCCAAAATGAATGTCCATTTTTGTTCTATTGATGCCCGTTTTTGTTTTGATTGAGAACAAAAAGGGATATTCATTTTGGAATAGAGGTAGTAATAAGCTTATCTTTGTGGGATGTAAAGAGAGGAAAGGACGGAACCGAAACCTGGTTATGTATGGAGTATGTTCAAAGAAGTTGTTCTTATTATGTTTCTAATGCCTTTGCTTTCACCTCAATTATTAACTGATCATGTGTGCCAGTCTTTGCTATCTGACTTATGAGGATATTCGTTTTTGGGTTTGATCAGGGTAGGTCATTGCTGGAATGGCATAATACATCTCGGTTTTGTGGCAATTGTGGTGAAAAAACAGTTCCTATGGAAGCTGGGAGACGGAAGCAATGCGTGAATGAGTCATGCAAAAAGAGGATCTATCCTCGGGTCGATCCGGTATAGTTACCCTCCCATTTGTAGTTTTGCTTCTCTGTCAGTTTGTCTTTTATACTTCTCGTAGTTTTGATCTTAATGTGAGATCATTCTGAGCACCTGTTCTAGTGTATTACTCCTTTTCTTTTTTGTTGTTTTTTTATTTTGTTCTTAACAAGGTATTTCTTTTACTGCCATGTGTCTCCAACAACAGGTTGTTATTATGTTGGTAATAGATGAGAAGAATGATCACATAATTCTTAGTAGACAGTCAAGATCTCCACCTCGCATGTGGAGTTGCCTTGCTGGCTTTTTAGAGGTATTTCCTTTACCATCTCCACGATTGATTAATCTTTGAGCAACATTTTGCCCGACAAAATGTGGTATAAATATTGTTAGCAGAGCATTTGTAGCCCAGTGAGGAAATCCTCTTTGTCGTCCCTATCTTCTGCAGTCAGTACTTTAAGAAGATAATTTGCCCTAGTCCACTGTTGAAAGTCAAAACATTTAAGGATTTTAATGTAACAGGGATAAATTTGGGAACTCTTATAATATACTCCCTCCGTCTCAAAATGATCTTCGCGTTTGACTATTCAAACTTTTTAAGGATATGAACACTTGCTTCACTAGTCATGCTTTGTTTAAGCCTAAAATGTAGAAATGTGAACTTTTTGGGACAATGAGAAATGGCAAATGAGAAGATCATTTTGGGACGGAGGGAGTATTAGCTCAAGTCTTCAAAGTAGTCTTTAAATGGAACACCCAAGAGTAGTAGGGGCCCACTAAGCAGAAGAGAGGGAGCACCTATTGCATGTTTTTGACGTGTCATATTATAAGAAAATATCATTTAACGCATTTAGTTGGTAATGGCAAAATTTTCTTCTCCCTCCCAAAATGAATGTCCAAAAGTTTTTCAATTTTTCTCTTGATTAAGAGTATTTTTTTTTTTTTTAAATGGACATTCTTTTTGGGAGGGGGGGGGGGTTACCTTTTTCTTGATTGGCAAGTTGTTAGATTTTCCCATACTGATCTATCTACCATTCTTAGCCAGGGGAAAGCTTGGAAGAGGCTGTGAGGAGAGAAACATGGGAGGAAACTGGCATTGAAGTTGGACAAGTTGTATACCATAGCTCCCAGCCATGGCCTGGTATTGTCCTTTCTTTGATTTTGTGTCTATCGTTTATTTTATCTGCTGCTCCAACTTAGTTACATGATTATGGGGAACCGATAAATTTCTTCCATGTTTTCGGCGGGCTTCATCATTTCCTCATTGTCTTTTTATGTTAAATGTAATAGGAAGGAATAAAAAGTAGAAAAAGAAAAAAAGAACACGAGATTCAACTTGGACATTTATCTTCTTGATTGTATAGGAATCTACTTTGTATCTTGTGTGTAATAGCAAACATTTGGTGGATTATCTTCATTTAACTTCATGCAAACTACTCCCTCCGTCCTAGGGGTGGAAATGGTTAGGCTCAAACCGCGGTTCGGAACCGAGCCGAGCCAAACCGCGCGGTTTAGCTCGGTTTTTAAACTTATGCGGTTCATCTCGGTTTCAAAAATTGATAAACCACACGGTTCGGTTCGGCTCACGGTCTGACCCTTCAAGCCGAACCGAGCCGGACCGTTTCGAGCTGAACCACGAGCCGAACCGTAGAGCTGAACCGTGGAGCTGAACCATAGATAGAGCCCTTATATGGACCGTTGATTAAATTTAGTGATTTAATATGAACCGTTAGATTTTTTTAGGAAACCCTAAATGAGATACCCTATCGTCGACTGAGTATTCATTTTCACCAAATCGACAAATCTCTCCGCAGTCAACCCTATCGTCTCCATTCTCTCATCTTCTTCAGTTCACCCACGGGCCACGACCTAGCTTCCGCCATCATCCTTCCACCCGCCGACGCCATTCCTCGGGCCAACGTCCTTCCTCCATCTCACTCCTACGCAGGCCTCCCTATTCAAGAGAATCAAGACATCTCCTAATTGAAACCCTAGCTCGACCTTTCAATTTTCCGGCGATTAAAGGTAAGTTTCATCCCTTATGCTTCTTCTCACTCCTACGCAGGTAAGTTTCATCCCTTAGACTTTATACTCATATGAACATCAGTGTTTAATTTCTAAGGATTTATTGGATTTATTTGCACTGTAACTTAAGATTACAGTCCTTGCTAGTGCTAAGTGGTATAGTATGGTGTAAGAGTTGTGTTTCAAACCGCGGTTTAAGCCACAGTTTAAACTGTAAAATCAGACCGTGCTTCAAACCGAGCCGAGCCGAACCGTGATGGTTTAGCTCAGCTCGGCTTGGACTATTTTGTGGTTCAGCTCGGTTTGGGATTTCTCCAAACCGATGTATAGCGGTTTGGCTTCTAAATTACCCCAAACCGAGCTAAACCGAACCATTTCCACCCCTACTCCGTCCCAAAATGATCTTCACATATGACTATTCAAACTTTTTAAGGATATGAACACTTGCTTCACTTGCCATGTTGTGTTTATGCACATTTAAGTCTAAATTGTAGAAATGGGAAGAACTTTTTGGGACAACGAAAAATGGCAAATGAGAAGATCGTTACGGGAATGAGGGAGTAATATTTTGCATATGAGTTATTTTTGTTAGTTATTTGACTTATTTCTTAATACGTCCCTTTCCCTTTTTTCTATTTTTTTTTCTTGCAGTTGGACCCAGCAGCATGCCATGCCAGTTAATGGTTGGTTTCTTTGCTTATGCCAAATCTTTTACAATAAACGTGGATAAGAAGGAACTAGAAGGTAGAGTTAGATAAAATTACTACTCCGTCCGTCCCAAAATGAATGTCCAAAAAATTTCCAAATTTGCTCTTGATCATCAAGAGCAAATATGATTTTTTTTTTTTTTTTTTACTTTCATTTTGGGAAGGGACGGAGTAGTATAATAATTAATTGAAAGGCATGGTGCTCCCTCCCATGCTTCTTTTTAAATACTATTAGTATACTTTTTTACATGTCTAAGTTTTGTTTTATGCAGACGCAAAGTGGTGCAGTAGGGAAGATGTGAAGAAAGCATTGAACGTGGCTGAATATGAAAAAGCACAAAGAACGTCAGCTGCAAAAGTGGATCAAATGTGCAAGGGAGTGCTCGAGAAAGCACAGAGCTTATCATCAGACTTCAACGTAGAAAGTGGAGAACTCACCCCCTTATTTGTTCCTGGTCCTTTTGCCATTGCCCATCACCTTATCTCCTCCTGGGCTAATCAGGTCAGCAGCTTAAATAGTATTGAAACACAAAAGAACTATCCAAGTGATTACCTCTCCAATTTCTAACTTTCCAAGTTTGGTATATGATTTTTTGATTCAGGTGATCTGAAATCTTCTCCAATGATGCTATAAGAAGCTAATGATGTTTGATCATTATGGAAGTTCACGGCAATTTGATCCCCAAGCGGCTCCTCTCTCCCATTAGGTGAATTCCTCTACGTTCTGTAATGTACTTGAAAAACTTGAAAGCCAGTATATTCTTAACTGCTGGTTATAAAAATGGCAATTTGCAATTTGGTAACATATGTTTGTCACCCTTTTGCAATCCCCAACATGAGTTTGTAATCGTGCCAATTTGATTCCTAAGTTTGTCAATTTGTTGCAATTTGAAGTAAAAACTAACGGGAAAATATAGAAATATGCTCCTGTACTTAGGTTAAGGATGCAGATCTGCCCTTATACAAATTAATTGCCATATATGCCCCTAAACTTACAAAAATGTGTGGATATTTGCCCACCGTTAACATTTCATCCAAAATCTAACGAAAATGCTGACTTAGTTGCTTATTTGGTATGTGAAATTTACTGCGTGGAAAAAACTTGCTTAGGTGGAATTTGTTGAGTATGATGGACTCAAAACTACGTCGTTTTTTTGGCACTTAACAATAAGATAAAGTTGAAATACTTATTTACAATTACACCCCTCATAAATGAAGGGGTAGAATGTGAAATATTTTAGAAGGTCAAAGAGGTAAAATTTAAAATCATCCCCATAATACACCCAACCCTAATCTGAAGACTCACTACACGCCGCCATCCACCCCCACTTCCCCCTTTATCCCCCCTCCCTCGTATGCGCGGCCCTAGATTTCTTCAAACTCCACCTCTGCGCCACCCTACCACTCCACCCCTGTCAACACCATCCTCCAGCGATATCGCCATCGACCCTTACCCCTCCCTCTTCACTTCCCTCTCCCTCACCATGGCCGCCAAAACCCACTCTCTCTCCCTCCCTCTAAAAACGCCGTCGATGTCTCATCCTTCAAAGTCTGGCTCCTCAGTTTATCCTCCTCCTTCACGGTCTGATTATTTATTATATTTCAAAATTTGAATGTATGCGTGTCTTCGGTATGGTTCTAATTTTTCACTATTAATCCGAAACTGGGTTTAAATGTGTGCTGCCCTTCGTGTGTGTGCGTGTTGCGATTTAAAACTCAAACTTTGTTTTGAAAGGGGAACTGGTGGTTGGTGGCCTGTGATTTTGATATGGTGGTGGCCGGTGTTTTTGAGATAGTGGTCATGGTGATGGTTAAACAGTGGTGGGTGTGTGTTGACGGTGGTCGGTTTGTTGGTTAAACGGTGGTTGGGGATGTGTTTGATGGTTTGTTGAATACTTAAAAGGTAATATTAAATGAAAAATGACATTCAGTCATTTAAATTTAAAGATCAGTTCTTATTTGGTTTTAAAAAATTATACTTATCTGATGTTAATTAATTTAATTTTTGCTAAAAGATAAATGGATCTGATAGTTATTTTATTTTATTTTATTTCTTATTAAAAAAAATGACCTCAAAGTTAGTGTTTTTAACATTTTCATTCCAACCCCTTCATCTTATCCTACTTTATTTTATTCTCAAAATTTACACATCAACAATTTTTATTGTAAATTTTTGCACATGTAATCATCAAAAATCCAAATAAACTGATGAGTCAACATTTCTGTTAGATTTTGGATCAAATGTTAACATTGTCCAAATATCCACACATTTTTCTCAAGTACAGGGGCATATATATTTCAATTAATTTGTATAAGGGCAGATCTGCATCCTTGACTTAAGTTCAAGTGGATATTTCTATATTTTCCCAAAAAGCTAACAAGGTGTTAATTTTTTGATGACATTGAAATCAGGTGCATTACACATGACTTTTAAAGGAGTACTTTAGTCATTTCGCGTGGTCCTGCGCACAGATACAAGAAAGCGAAACGTAGATCTAATTAAACACCCTCCAACAGTTTCTACTCCCCTTACCTCCACCCTTCTCTCGTCGGGAACCCATGTTCGTGTTGTGGATATGGCCCTCCACTACCCAACACCCAAGCAAATCGCAAGAAAATCCGGCACCACAAACAAAGCACAAGAAATAAGAAACCCAAAAGCACAAGACAAAAGAACACAAGAAATTGTTTACCCAGTTCGTCAATATGTTTGACTACGTCTGGGGGCACTACCAAGACAGGATCTTGCACTATAATATGTAAATATGGAGTTACAATGAGTTATGGGGCGGAACATTGTTTATATAGCAAACCTAGAAAGAGTCCTAAACCTAAACATAAGAGGAATCCCGAAAATCTGCACTTCCCCGACATTCCAGGCGCCCGCCTATAGGGGACCAGGCGCCCGCTTACTCGTCGCTTTCCAGAACCTGTCCTTCTGATCAAACCGAGCGTGCGCCTGCAATGCTTCGAGCGCCCGCCTGGTGCCCTGTGCCAGATTTTCTCTCATCTCCGTTTCCATTAGGATCTCTACTCCAACAATCTCCCACCTAGAGATCAACCGCGTATATAAACCCCATATCCGTCTTCAACTCATCCATTGGTGTCGTCCTAGTGCTCACCTCGATCATGGTAGTGCCTTCCCGCTCTCCTATTTTCCAAGCCCCGTTGAAGCTATCCGCAGCTTCCACTTATCCCTGCTTGAGAAACCTAGAACCTTGTCCTCCGGTCTACAGTCTCCGTTAGATCCACGCAGCGGTTTATCCGGTCCTAGATTATATGGTTCATCTTCAGTGACCCCTTGACCTTGGCCATCATGAACCGTCTCGCTCCCACCCGAGTTTGGAATATCCATGCAAATCACATTCGCATCCCCGCATTCCTTGAACTCTCGAAGCTCATACTCTCCACCATTATTAGACATCAAGCTTTTAACCTTGAGTCCCCTCCGATTCTTCACCAAGGCCTTCCACTTCTTATACATCCTGAAATATTCATCTTTCCCTTCTAAGAAGTAATCCCGGACCTTCCTTGTCGAATCATCAATGAAGGTCATGTAATTTGACACACCAACCCGAGAAGTTACCGGAGCCGATCCACACAAATCCGTGTGATCCCCCTTCTCACTCATGTGACCTAATCGACAGTGCCACAATTCCGTATCACCCTTGGCCGTCGCCACCGCGATACTATCCTTGGTGTTTCCCGCCAAATACAGTCTTCCTTCCCTATTACCCCGAGCGACCTCACGATCCTCCTTGGCAATAACCTAGTTCCTGTAGCTAAAAGTTACCGTGTAACCTTCTTCACCCAGCTGCCCAACTGAAATCAGGTTCTTTTTCAAACCCGGAATGTGACTGACCCGTGTAGATGTAGGATCTTCCCGTCCGATGCTCCTATTCTGACATCCCCCTTCCCCTTGATTTCCAAAGGCTCGCCATCCGCCATATAGACCTTTCCGAAATCACCGGAAGTGTAATTTACATCGCTCCTGCATGCCCGCATGAGTGGAATGATGCCCCCGAATCCAACACCCATGATTCTAGCGCACTACAAACGCTCAGAATCAGTACATCGTCACCTTCGATTATCACATTCGCCGATTTATCCACTCGCATGGGACAATCCCTCTTGTAGTGTCCTAACTCCTTACAGTGATAGCACTCTACCGATCCTCTGGAAACCCTTGGTCTTTCTTTGTTCTCCTCATACTGATCCCCACCCCCGATTACACTTTCCCTTGACCCTGTTCTCCCTTTATTGCTAGAACCCGGTCTTCCCCTACTAGTTGTAGCCAAGACCGATTCCGAAGTAGACGGTGTCCCCAACTTCTTTATGCGATTCTCTTCGCCCAAGAGGAAGTCCTTAACATCATCATACTTCAATTTGTTTTTACCCGCTGAAGCATTTAACGTTGTCACCGTTCCGCTCCAACTCATTGGTAAGGATGCTAGCAATAAACACGCATGAACCTCGTCACCGAAAGTAATCTCCAACGCAGTCAATGAGTCTATAATATCCATAAACTCATCGATGTGTTTAGCTATGGATCATCCCTCTTGCATCTTGAGACTACCCATCTTGCGTATCAAATCAACCTTATTTGCATCAGATGGAGTTTCAAATCTCTCAGTAAGATAATCCAATAGCTCCTTGGTGGTTTTCGCCTTCCTGGTAGTCTTCGCGATCCACTTCGACAAAGTAGATCGAACACCCCTAAGGCTTTCCGATCCATGAGATCCCAGTCTTCCTGCTTTTCTTTTTCCGGTTTGACTCGTGTTAGAGGCTTATAGAGATCCTTATTATACAAGAGATCATCTATTTGCATCCTCCAATATCCATAGTCAGACCCATCAAATTTCTCAATCGCTTGTTTATCCTTGCCCATTCTTGATTGCTTGATAAACCCTTTTGATCGTCCAACCAAAGCTCTTGATACCAGTTGTTGTGGATATGGCCCTCCACTACCCAACACCCAAGCAAATCGCAAGAAAACCCGGCACCACAAACAAAGCACAAGAAATAAGAAACCCAAAAAGCACAAGACAAAAGAACACAAGAAATTGTTTACCCAGTTCGTCAATATGTTTGACTACGTCTGGGGGCACTACCAAGCCAGGATCTTGCACTATAATATGTAAATATGGAGTTACAATGAGTTATGGGGCGGAACGTTGTTTATATAGCAAACCTAGAAATAGTCCTAAACCTAAACATAAGAGGAATCCCGAAAATCTGCACTTCCCCGACATTCCAGGCGCCCGCTTACTCGTCGCTTTCCAGAACCTGTCCTTCTGATCAAACCGAGCGTGCGCCTGCAATGCTTCGAGCGCCTGCCTGGTGCCATGTGCCAGATTTTCTCTCATCTCCGTTTCCATTAGGATCTCTACTCCAACAGTTCGCTCGCCTCACGCCGGCACCACTTCTTCCACCGTCTCTCCAAATCGACAGGGCCGGTCCTAGCTTTTAAAGGCCCCGGGGAAACTTAGGCGAAGGGGCCTGTATCGTTATTTTTTGTTATACTCAGTATATTTATTCTTACCTAAGTGTATAGGAGTACATTATAATATGTGAAAAATATCAATATCATTTATATCAAGAGAACTCACCTAAAAAAATAATTAAAATATAACAAAAACTTATAATAGTATACTTTAGTTTTATCATAGTGGTGTGAAGCCCACAAAAAATCAGTGAATATTTTAAAATTTCAGATGATGCTATATATGTGTTCGTCTGGGTAACTTAATATTAAATATTAATCATTTAAGAGCATGTCTCCTGTGCAGCCGCCGTACGGAGCCGACCCTGATTTTTTTCTTTTTGTTTTTTTTTTTTTTTTTTTTTTTGCCACTCCAACTTTTTTTCCTTCCCAACAAAAGTATCACTTATTATAATGAAATATAACATTTAAAAAAAATGTACCACAATTTTGCTGCAATAGATTAAGATAACATAAAGATTGACAACTAAACTAATGTCACACTTTTTATAAAAGAATGTAACACTCTTTTTTTCAAATGTAACACTTTTTGTTTTCAAAATTAACATAAGATTAACAAACTAAACTAATGTTACATTTTATAAAAAATGAATGTAATATTTTTTTTTCTCAATTGTAACAGATTATATTCTTAAATGTAACATTATATCTGAAAATGTAACAATTTTTATTGAGAAAGTAACAATTGAAATGAAAACCCGATTATATATATGAATTTTTACTCTTTTTTTAAAGAAGAAAAGTTACATTTACTAAATAAAAATGTTACATTCATCTTTATAAAAATTATAATCATATACTTCCCTCCGTCCCATTTCAAATTGCAAATTCTAGGTTGGCACGGGAATTAAGGGAAAAAGTGAAAAAGGTGATGTGTTGTGAGTGCTGATAGTTGAGTGGGAGAGAGAAAGTGGGGTAGAAAATAGTTAGTAGGTTAATGGATGTGAGTGTGCAAGTGGGTTAAAACTTGCCATTTTTTGGATTTTGCAATTTTAGTTGGGACACCCTTTTTAGCAAGTTTTGCAATTTGAAATGAGACGGAGGGAGTATTCACTTTGTTACACTTCAAATGTTACTTTTTTTTAACCACAAAAACTATCAGACAATTTAAATTTTCTTGTAAAATTGATGTTACATTGACTGTACAAAAGTGTTACTTTTTGAAGATGAAACTGTTATTTTTATCAGAACAGAGTGTTACATCTCAGCTGACAAGCAGCTCAAACTTTTTGTGTGTAAAAAACATGTTTTTTTTAAAAAAAAAAAATCAAACCATATCATGACCTATCTAGTTTGATTCGTCTTGTCGAGACGAACACAACGGTATTTTTAATTATTTTTTTCCGATTTATAAATCTCAAAATATAACATTTAAAGTTTTTGGGTTTTTTTTTAGGAATGACACGTGTCGCGATCTGAGAAGAGATGGAGGCTGGTCCGGCGGGTTAGGCGGGTGCAGCCCATGGGTTTGGCCCGCTGCACATGGTGCAACGGGTGTATATGAGAATTTGTCATCATTTAAACACTCAATTAAAAAAAGTCATCATATCCTACTAAATAACATAATGATCTCTTATTTATAATATCTTTCGTGAATGCTAGAAAAGAAAATTAGAAAAAACCTCACAATATGCTGGAAAATTATTTGATTAGTTCGTATTTTATTTTATTTTTGTTGATTCCGTCATAGAGAAAATGGGATGAAAAAGAGAGGCAGAGGGATGGAAGATAGTGGTTCATGTAGATATATCGAGAGAGAAAAAGAAATTGAGTTTTATTTTGCCATTTTTTCAATATAATAAATTGAAATCTCAATATAATTGTGGCTGATATTTAGAGAAAGAAAAGGCACAAATCACGATTATTATTCCAAAGGCCAAAAATATGATGTTTCTAAATCTTTCATCTAAAATTTAGGAGATGTAGTGTGTGTTTTTTCGTTTGTTTTTTTAGAGAGGGAGAAGGAGATGTAGTTAATTTTTATGAATTTTTTTATCATTTTGTTTCACCTAAATTAACGTATACATGTGAATTGGGCTACTTTACTATCATTCATATACAACAAACGCCCAAAACTGAATAGTACTCCTACAGAATGCTACTAAAGTTTGCCCGACCTGCGTCAAATACCACTAAGTCTAATAGTTCCCACTACACAACACAACACCATCTACTCTGACCCCTATTTTTTTTTCTTCTTCAACAACTCCTTCTCCTCACCATTCCTCCAACTATAAACCCCTTCTACACAGAAAGTACTCCTCATAACTTTTCTTATACCTTAAGTATAAGAGTAATTATAGTCTTATACCTTAAGTATAGGAGTAAACTCTAGGTGTAGGCTCGTCTTTTTGAGTAGCAGTGGGTTTATATTCACAACTTTATGTAGATATTCCATTTTATAAAAGTAACCCAAAACCTTGACTCGTGCTCTCCTTATTATGTGAGCCAATATTATGATTATAAAAAGTTGTTATAATAAAATGGAAGCCTTAAGTAATGAGGAAATATCCTATGATTAGAAATATGTGTATATGATTTGAGAGATTTGTATAGGTGGATAAACGCTTAGTATAATATCATTAGTTCACTCCAATGTCTCATTGATTCAACTATAGGGGTAACATTATATTATCTAGACTGTGTCTAATATATTTTGCATATCAATATTATAGGAGTTTAATGCACAAGATACATGTTCAACTTCATGCTATAAGTTTTTAATCTGCCATACAATATTTGTCTACATTTCCTTTAGAAAATGATTGAGTTCAATCATAAAAAGTTTGTTGCAACTGACATTTTATTTTAATCACAATATAACTATGGTAGGGGTGAGCAAAAATTTTTGGAACCGACTGGACCAAAGGAACCGGACCAGACCAGCTAAAACTGGACCACATATGGTTTGGTTCCGTTTCAAATACTATAGAACTAATATATTGGTTCGGTCCTGGTTCTTGGTAAAATTAACTCCAGTTAGAACCGGACCGGACCAGTTGTGCATATATACAATATATATATATTATAGGCAAAACTGCATCAAAAATCACTCAATTATGACCAGTTTGGGTATTTGGTCACTAAACTAATTTCCTTTTGAAACAACACATCCAACTAAGAGTTTATTGAATCGAAAGTCACTATCACTAACACCGTTACATTTTTTTCGTTAAATAGTCATGTGCCAATGCACGTGACTTTTATCAAGGGTATTTTCGGTACAAAAATATGGAATTTCAAGAATCCGCCTCTTCAACCCAACCCAGAAGCCCTTCAACCATTTTCCGGCACCGGAATCGAGCTCATGATCGGCATCCCAAACGAAATCCTCCCTTCTTTAGCCGCCGGAAACGTCGATTTCTCCAAAAGTTGGCTCCAATCAAACATATTCACCTACGTTTCCCCTACCCAAGTCAAATACTTAGCCGTCAGAAATGAAATCTTCCTCAAAGACACATTTTACATTCCCCATCTCCTCCCCGCCATTAACAACCTCCACCAAGCTATTCAAGAACTCGGATTTTCTCAAACAATTAAGATTTCATCATCCCACGCAGCTTCAATTCTTTCCAGTTCATACCCACCATCAGCGGATCTTTCGACCCGACAATCCTACCCGTTTTAATCCCTCTTTTACAGTTCCTAATCAACACCGGATCTCCATTGATGGTCAACGTCTACCCTTATTTCAGCTACATCGGCAACCCACAATCCGTCTCACTTCATTACGCCTTGTTCCGACTATCAACAATTTTGAATGACATGAACTTGGTGTACGACAATTTGTTCGATTTCAAACGATTGATTCGTTTGTTTACGCCATGGAGAGATAAGGGTTGTGGGGATTCCGGTGGTGGTGTCGAGACAGGGTGGCCGACGGGTGGCGGTGACGTGGCTAGTATTGAGAATGCGATGGCGTATAATGGGAATGTTATGAGGAGGGGTTGAATAATGTTGGGACGCCGAAAAGGCCCGGCGCCGGCGTTGAGGTTTTCTTATTTGATTTGTACAATGAGAATGAAAAGAGTGGACCTGAGTTTGAGAAACATTTGGGATTTTCGAAGAGATAGAGTGGGTATGTATTTGTGGAGATATGGAAGAGATAGGGGGGATATATACTCCTAATTCACAATCAGACGAGAAATCCTTCTAAGTTTATGGAGGGAAATCGGTCCATATTTTTGTACCGAAAATACCCTTGATAAAAAGTCATGTGCATTGGCACATGACTATTTAACGAAAAAAATGTAAAGGTGTTAGTGATAGTGACTTTCGATTCAATAAACTCTTAGTTGGATGTGTTGTTTCAAAAGGAAATTAGTTTAGTGACCAAATACCCAAACTGGTCATAGTTGAGTGATTTTTGATGCAGTTTTGCCTTTATTATATGTATATTATTATATAGTTAATAAAATTATATACTTGCTTTTGAATTATAATTTTTTAAAGATCCATTTATATTGGTTTATAAAAAAAGACTCATTTAATTATTTGTAACTTTGTACCGAATTCAAGGCCCAAGGTTCCAAATCGCCAAAGCCAAGTCCTAGACTCCTAATCCTTATTCAGTTATTTTCACTTTTCAACTTTATTTTCATATCCTCTTTTCAGTTTACCCAAAGAGTGAAACTTTAGTCTTCAACGCTTCAATTACGCCGCCTCTCTCCCTTCCAAGTATTGGTTTATTTGAAAACAAATAAACTTCAAAGGATTAGAACCGGACCAGACCAGACCAGTAGAACCAGAACCAACCAGTGTATTGGTTCTCACAAGTATTGGTTTGGTACCGGTTCTAAATTTTTATAGAACCAGAGTATTGGTTCCGGTTCTGGTTCTATGATTTTTTGTCAAAAAATGGACCAGACCGGACCATGATCACCCCTAAACTATGGGCATGTCAATATCTGCTAACAAATCATGGGGAGCCCAACAATTACTTCACTCAGTGATTTTTTTTGTTTTATTAATTTTTTTTAAAATAATTATTAGAACTTTATATCATTGAAAGTTACTCCTGTTTTTACTTCACATTTTACTTCTGTTTTAGTTCACATTTTCACATTTACCATCATTGTGTCATATGCTTGGAACTCAACTTTCTCAATTATTTCATTAAGTTAAAATAGACATTCAGATACGTGTTAGAAAATGTAAGCAATGCATTTACCATATGTGTACCAAATGCCAATGATTTTGGAAGTTTTACTTGTGAAACTATAGTTTTCAAATCATATTTCCTAAAAAAAAAATTTACATCAATTAATCATTTAAATAATGTACCTCATAGTAAAAGAGCCCGTCTCCTGTACAACGGGTGTACGGCGTGCGACTCGCCGAGCCGAGCCGGGTTTTTTTTTTTTTTTTTTTTCAACCCCAACTTTTTTTCCTCCAACATAAGTAACACTTATTATAACGAAATGTAACATTTTTTTATTCAAATGTAGCACTTTTTTTAAAAAAAATTGTACCACAATTTTGCTGCAATGGATAAAGATAACATAAAGATTGACAACTAAACTAATGTAACACATTTTATAAAGTGATGTAACACTCATTTTTTCAAATGTAACACTTTTTTTTCCCCGAAAATTAACATAGGATTGACAACTAAACTAATGTTACATTTTATAAAAAATGAATGTAATATTTTTTTTCTCAATTGTAACAGTTTATATTCTTAAATGTAACATTATATATGAAATGTAACAATTTTTTATTGAGAAAGTAACAATTGAAATGCAAATCCATTTTTTTTTTGTAAAACTCATGTTACATTTGACTGTAAAAGTGTTACTTTTTCAATATGAAACTGTTACTTTTATTAGACCAGAGTGTTACATCTCAGCTGACAAAGCAACTCAAACTTTTGGTGTGTAAAAAAATGTTTTTTTTAAAAAAAAATCAAATCATATCATGACCTATGTAGATTTTTTCGTCTCGTCGAGACGAACACAACGGTATTTTTAAAATTTTTTTCTGAGTTATAAATTTCAAGATATAGCATTTTAAAGTTAATGGTTTTTTTTTAAGGTGACACGTGGCAGCGCGCGGCTTGGTGAACCAGCGAGTGGCTCACAACGCGCCACGTGTCAAGCTGGGAATGGAGGAAGGCTGGCTGGCGGGTCGGCCCATGGAGCAGCCCGCCGCACACCATGCGGCCGGTGCATATAAGAATTTGTCATAGTAAAATTGTCTAAATTACATTGAGGGAAATCATTGTACATTAAGGAAATGATTAGATAGCGATCTCAATACAAACTGTGTGGAGTCTGAATCGTGTGACTCGTGATAAAGGAAAGAAGAATCAAAACAAGAAAAAGGGAGAACTCCGTTTTTGTCCATCGTACTTTGGGTCGTGTTTCATTTTTACCGTCAAACTTTATTTTTTTTCATTTTTACCATCGTACTACAAACAATTGTGTCATTTTATGCCAAATTCGATATGTTATACCCAAATTTGTTTCAATTTTACTATCGTACTACAAACAATTGTGTTATTTTACACCAAATTTTGGTATGAAATGACACCATTGTTTGTAGTACGATGGTAAAAATGAAAAAAAGAAAGTTTGATGGTAAAAGTGAAACATGCCCTAAAGTACAATGAACCAAAACGGAGTTTTCCCAAGAAAAAAAAAACGATACCATATCCTCTCTTCACAAAGAAAAAATCACTATACATTTTATTTTTCAATCTCACTAAGAATGATTAGTCATTCTTAATGCAACATTTATTTGAATTTTTTGGCTTTATCCTTGCAATATTTCTTTGAATATTGAGGCTCTTTTCTTAATATTACTGCAATACGTCTTAAATTTTTTTTCACAATTATCACTAAAAAATTACAATTTATTTATTTTAAAAAATTGTTGTTTGCAATTATTATAACACAAAAATTTAATCCTAACTCAAATATTGTGTAACTTATTATTGTTTAAGGGGTTAGGATTAATGTGTGTGTTAAGTTTGGACTAAAGAGATGAGGGCCTCAAGTAAATAGTTCGCTTCGAGCCACAAGTTTCACAGGACCGGCCCTGAAATCACTTTACGTATCTAATAATTGGTGAATAAAAACGTAATAACAATATTGTCTTTTTAAGCGTGTTTGCGATTCCAATCGAAATTTCACTCTAATACAATTTGTGATAGGGGTGGAAATGGTTCGGCTCAAACTGTGGTTTGGAACCGAACCGAACCAAGCCGTGTGGTTTAGCTCGGTTTTTAAACATATGTGGTTCAGCTCGGTTTCGAAAAGTGATAAACCATACGGTTCGGTTCGGCTTACGGTCTGCCCCTTCCAAGCCTAACCAAACAGAACCATAACAAGCTAAACCGCGAACCGAATCGCAAAACCGAGCCGTGGAGCTGAACCGTTGAACCGAACCGAGCTAAACTTTGAAACTCTAGTATCGACCGTTGATTAAGTTTTGTAAGTTAATATGAACCGTTTATCCTTAGAAAACCCTAGATATCCTAAATGGTCGAGTCACTTGGATAATTGGATATTTCGTTTTTCATTTTTCAAACGGCACCTATCTCTCTAGTCTCCCTGTTCTCTCGTCTCCTTCACAGCTTCACCCACGACTCGACTTCGTCCTACGCCCTTCCACCAGCCGACGCCATTCCTCTGGCCGATGTCCTTCCTCCATCACACTCCCAGTCAGGCCTCCCTATTTATCCTGCTTCTCAGGCATTATGTCACCTACTCAAGACATCGGGTAGTTGAAACCCTAGCTCGACCTTTCAATTTTCCGGCGATTAAAGGTAAATTTCATCCCTTATGCTTCTTTCTGGTAGTAGTCTGGAACGCGGTTTGGTACTTTTGTGGTCTGATGGTCTGGGCCATGGTCTGGGCCGCGGTTTGGACCGGATTCTTAGCCAAAAAATGAAACCACGATTTGGACCGAACCAAACTGAACCGTGATGGTTTGATTCAGTTCGGTTTCAACTTTTTAATGGTTCAACTCGGTTTAGGATTTTCCCAAACCGATGACTAGCGGTTTGGTCTCCAAATTCCCCCAAATCGAGCTAAACCGAATCATTTCCACCCTAATTTGTGATAGTAATCTTAAAACTCGGTTTGTTACAATAGCAAATTCGTTTGATCCACTAGCACAAGAATTTTAGTTAAAAAAAAAAACCTAGTTGACTCATGTGCTTAATGAGAGTACATGATCATTACAAATGTTGATTGTATAAATAATTAAATTAGTACTTGGCCAAAAAAAAATAAAAAAAATGGTAAAAATGCTTTCCACAAACTTATACTCCACCTTCCACCTACTTTTATTTTATTTTTTTAAACCCAAAAGAGTAGTAGTGGTTTTTGTTTATGTATTTTTTTTTTTCGAATATTCAAAATGAAAATATTTGCTAATTAGACAATTAATAATTAGAGGAATTATCCGTGAAGTGTTTCAACATTATTTTGTTTGATATTAATTAGGTATAAAATATTTAAACTTATCTTTTTCTTTTACCATATGTAACTTGATATTTTTATACTTAAATATTAGAAATTTATAATTTATATTTTATAATTTATTGTATAGTTATTTTTAAATATTCACAATAGTTAAATTATAACAAAATCCACATACATTTTAACTATGTATTCAAATAATAAATGAATATAAAGAATACAAAAATAGTGATTCGTACGTTAAAATATATTATTATGAAAATGATTTTTTTTTATCAAATATAATTTAATATTATATTTTTAGTTTTAGTTTGTATCTTATTTTATAAATTAAATATTATACTTGAAAATTATTTTTTGAATAATTTCATTAGGCAGGAAAAAATATTTAGTCCACACTAAAAAAAACTTGATCCGCCACCGTAAACAACACTCAATTTGTTTCATAATAACTTACACTGATTTCATTTTTGAGTATCTCATATGTAAGTACTCTTTCTAGTGTTTACATTTTAATACGTACTCTTTCCGTCTAAAATATTGTTCCCTTTTTTACATTAGAAAGAAAGAACTTTGAGCAATAATTATTGCTTGATTTATTTATATCAATAAAAATATAAAATTTGTTATTGATAATATTTATAATAGTGTATCAAAAACAAATTTTATATTTGCATTAGAATAATTGTGTTAAACTAGAATTATTACCCATGTTTCCTTCATACTAACATAAAAAACAACAATGTGAGACGGAATGAGTATTTGTTTATTTACTTTATCTCACCTTTTATATGTCACATACTTAAATGAACCCGAAATGTGATTTTCTCATGTTGTGATAGAGGCGGACCCAGGATTTTTTCACGAGGGGGGTAAAATTGCAAGACACATTTAAGGGGGGCAAAATTAAATGTTGGTGCATTTAACTTTTTATATAAAAGGGGGCAAAGTCTAATATATTATACTAATACCCTAAATTCTTAAAAAAAAAATATATACACTAGTAAAAAAAAAGGGGGGGGGGCAATTGCCCCCATCCTATGCATGTAGGTCCGCCAGTGTGTTGTGACACTCTTTTTTTACTCACATTTTTTTAATATACATATTCTCGCATTTATTTTTTGTGTTAAAATAAAATAGTGAGATATTATTGTACACAAAATCTTGGGAAAAACCTGTTTTACACTAATTTAGTGTAAAACGTGTTTTTAAGCCGGTGGCAAACTTGTAAATATTAGCTTGCGCAAAAAGCGGAGAACGCTGTGAGAGGCGCGGTGGCATTAATGTAAATAACTGGAACTTATGAAAACTCACCAGACACTTTTCAAAACTGTAGGAGGCATTTTTCAATATTACAGCAGGCATATTTTAACACTAGAGCAGGCACATGTTTTGACATGCCTGCTGTTTTTTTTTTTTTCAAGTGCCAAAAAAATGCCTTCTCTAAGGTAAAAAGGTGCCTGCTTGAGTTTTAAAACATGCCTGCTTGGGTTTTTTTTTTTTTTTTTTCAAGTGCCAAAAAAGTGCCTTCTCTAAGGTAAAAAAGTGTCTGCTTGAGTTTTAAAACATGCCCGCTGTTTTTTTTCAAGTGCCAAAAAAAGTGTCTTCTCTAAGGTAAAAAAGTGTCTGCTTGAGTTTTAAAACATGCCTGCTGGGTTTTTTTTTTCAAGTGCAAAAAAAATGCCTGCTTGATTTTTAAAACATGCCTGCTGGGTTTTTTTTTTTTTTCAAGTGCCAAAAAAAGTGCCTTCTCTAAGGTAAAAAAGTGCCTGCTGTGAAAGTCCCAAAAAAAAGTGCATGCTGTAAAAATAGACAAAAACTTGTGTGCACACATGCATGATCCGTCTCATCCATGAGACGGGTCGGTTTTTGACCCTCCCACCCGACCCACGAACCGGCTCAGGACCCAGGGGTCGAACCTGCCACGTTGCAGCCTCTCAAAGGCCCCAATTTTTTAAAAAAAAAAAATTATATTTTTTTTTTTTGGTTTTTTCGGTTTGTCAAAAGTAATAGTTACTATAACTTAATGTAATGACTGTATTCATATAAAG
This sequence comes from Campanula takesimana, assembly GCA_026119855.1. Lineage (NCBI taxonomy): Eukaryota > Viridiplantae > Streptophyta > Magnoliopsida > Asterales > Campanulaceae > Campanula > Campanula takesimana. Next base: position 1,635,564 of record JAOWBW010000133.1, read on the forward strand.
TAACAGTTTGTATACATAAAAGTAATACATATATACAGAAAAGTAACAGTGTTTTTTTCTATGTTTTCTTCGTTTGCCAAAAGTAATACTTATTACAACTAAAATGTAACGAACGTGTTACTTATATGTAATAATGTTTATACATAAGTGTAACACATATGTATAGAAAAAGTAATAATTCAACCATTTACATTTTTAGAGCTAAAAACACTTGATTAGTGTTACATGTAAAAGTATTACATTATCTATAGAATATGTTATAATTTCTTTTATTAAAGTGTTACATTTACTTGTACAAACAATTACGTTCATATATGAGTTGTTACTTTTCAAATGTTACTTTCTTTCAAAAAATTAAATCAAAATACACAATATTTTACATTTTTGCAAAAGCATTATTACATTTCAGTATAAATGATAATTACATTTAGATATTGTTTGGGTTACATGTAATTATAGTTAGTATTACATTTGAAAAAAATGGGAAAAACGAGCTTTTGTTTTTGTAAAACAGGTGTTACGTTATCTTATGAACAATGTTACTTTATATGCATACAGTCATTACATTAAGTTATGGTAACTATTACTTTTGGTGAACGGCTGAAAAGCCGAAAAATAATATAAAAACTTTTTAAAAAAAAATAAAAAAAATTGACCTCTGGGAGGCTGCCATGTGGCGGGTCATGCCCCATGGGTCATGGGTCGACCCGTCTCATGCATGAGACGGATCCCCTTGTTCTCATGGGAGACCACCTCGTAAAAATATTGGAAAGTGCCTCCTACATTGTCGAAAAGTGCATGCCCAAAATCCTTTTATGTGGAAAACACGTTTTACACTAAGACTAGTGTAAAACGCGTTTTTCACAAGAACGACTCTTATTGTAAAGCACTATTTGTATGTTAAGAAATTTTAGGGATGCGAATATTATTATGTACCGTATATCCAACATTCTTCCACTGAAAAAACTAAAGGTAACGGCCGCTCTTAAATCTATATATATATATATATATATTAAAGTTGGTCAAAAGAGCTATGGTATTGACATGTGGACAAACAATGGAGAAAGCTTGCATTTGGAGAAGCCACATCAACAACATACTAATAAATAAGTGACTTTTTATTTTCTTTTCATTAGCTAATACTATTAGCTAATAATAATAGTTACTAAAAAGGGTAACTATAATAGTTAACTATTATAGTAATTATTACTATTATTAGTAATAGTTAACTATAATAGTTAACTATAATAGTAACTATTACTCTAACTATTACTATTATTAGTAATAGTTAACTATAATAGTTAACCATTATAGTTAACTATTACTCTTATTAGTAATAGTTACTATTATAGTTAACTATATTAGTTAACTATTACTATTAATAGTATTAGTTAACAATATTAGTTACAATACAAATTTAATATTACTATTAATAGTATTAGTTAACTATAATAGTTACTATTATAGTTAACTATATTAGTTAAATATTACTACTAATATTATTAGTTACTACTATATTAGTTAACTATTACTATTAATAGTATTAGTTAACTATAATAGTTACTATATAGCAAATTATTATTATTAATAGTATTAGTTAACCATAATAGTTACTTTATAAGTTATTTTTTACTATTAATAATATTGGTTAACTATAATAGGCTACATACATTAACTATTATTATTATTAGTATTAGTTGATTATAATAGTTATTATATAAGTTAGATTATTAATTTTTAATATTAATTAATCATAATAGTTACTATATCAATTAATTATTACTATTAATAATATTATTTTATTATAATAATTATATTAATAATTATTATTATATAGACTAATCATTGCTATTAATATATATATTAACTATTACTATCAATGGTATTAATTAATTATAATAGTTATTATAATAATAGTAATCATATAGATTAATTTTTATTATTAATAATATTAGTTAAAATGATGATTACTATATTAGTTAACTATAGTTAAAAGACATAGTATTGGTTTCTGTGTAAAGCACGGGTTACCCGCTAGTTTTAAAAGAGAGAGAAAGTAATATCTTTTGGCTCTCGAATTAGGAATGAAAGCAAAACATACATTCGACTTTCTCTCTTCACATGCTCTTGAGTTCGAGTTTGAGACGAAATGTGAGGAGAAAAAAAAAGATAACACTAATTGTACATTTAATACTACCTCCGTCCCAAAACGATTTTCTTACTTTTTTTCGCCGTTACCATGAATGATTTTTGAACAATAACTTTTAAGTTTGACTCAATTGTGTTAATTAAAATCTAAATCTAGTTAAGGTAGTGATATGCATAGCGAAATGTCCTAGAGAAATTGAATTCCGATGATATCTAACTCATGTCCATCCTCAACATTTCTCTCTCTTTATTACTCAACCTTTCACTTATCTCAGTAAGCTAACACCATCCTCTTGCTGCTTTCCCCACGATCTCGTTTATAGTGAAAATCGATAACCATTTGTCATTATAATTAATTTTATGAGCTCATTTCTTACTACTGGTCTTGTTTATTGTTGAAATCCGATGAATAGGTGGTGTTTTAATTGATTTTATAGGCTATTTTCCTGCCTTACTCCCTCGCGCTTCCGGAGCTCTAGCCAGAAAAACAACCTGGAAAGAATATTTGTTACTCAAGGCTCTTACTTTTTTTTTTAGTATGTCCCATTTTAAGGTTCTCAGCTCCTTTATTTTTTAAATGGCAAACGATAAATAGTGTTTTGCACATTTTTGTCCTCATAAAGTTCATATATTACAAATAAACTATCACTTACCCATCTACTTTTCACTCACTTGCTTTATAAATGGACAATTATATCCTCCACCCACTACTATTCTTCACCTCAAGTTTGTCTTTGATTCCTTAATAAGCATACAAAGTCAAACTAAGAACCTTAAACTGAGACGGAGTGATTGAGTGTGTGTTTTGAGCACTTTGTAAGTTTTTTTTTTTTTTTTTTTTTTAAATTTCAATTTGTTTTGAGCACTGTTGTCTGACAGTAGAGGAAACATAAAAAGAGAATTGTGGACCGTGGTGGTGAGAAATTTGTAGAGGGAAAAGAAAAAAAAAAAACGATGTTAACTAGATAGATCTGAGAAAGAAAAAAAAAAACCAATGTTAAAATCTTCACAACAATATGTTAATAACAATATTATGTAACCCCCGCGTATATTGCTAAATTAATGTGTCGTTTCCATATAGATATGTTGGAGTAGAGATCTTCTAAGGAACAAAGAGGAGGACAAGCTGGCGGACATACCGAGCGAGCGCCTGGTATAGATCAGGCGGGCGCCCTTTTGGGCAGAAGGTTTTGGTTCCTGGCGGATTAATTCAGGCGGGCGCATGGGGTAACCCAAGCGGGCGATCGGTGCCCCGATGGGAATTCGGGAAATAGCAGTTTTGACGGGATTTCTCTTACGTTTAGGTTTAGGTCTTATTCTAGGTTTGCTATATAAACAATGTTCCGCCCCATAACTCGTTGTAACTCCATATTTACATATTATAGTGCAAGATCCTGGCTTGGTAGTGCTCCCAGACGTAGTCAAACATATTGACGAACTGGGTAAACAATTTCTTGTGTTCTTTTGTTCTTTTGCTTTGGTTTCTTATTTCTTGTGCTTGTTTGTGGTGCCGGGTTTTTTTGCGATTTGCTTGGGTGTTGGGTTGGGAAGGGTCAATTCCACAACAACTGGTATCAAGAGCTTTGGTTGGACGATCAAAGGGGTTTTATCAAGCAATCAAGAATGGGCAAGGATAAACAAGCGGTGGAGAAATTTGATGGGTCTGACTATGGATATTGGAGGATGCAAATAGAGGATCTCTTGTATAATAAGGATCTCTATAAGCCTCTAACAGGAGTCAAACCGGAAAAAGAAAAGCAGGAAGACTGGGATCTCATGGATCGTAAAGCCTTAAGGGTGGTTCGATCTACTTTGTCGAAGTGGATCGCGAAGACTATCAGGAAGGCGAAAACCACCAAGGAGCTATTGGATTATCTTACTGAGAGATTTGAAACTCCATCTGAACACATCGATGAGTTTATGGATATTATAGACTCATTGGCTGCGTTGGAGATTACTTTCGGTGACGAGGTTCATGCGTGTTTATTGCTAGCGTCTTTACCAGGAAGTTGGAGCGGAACGGTGACAGCGTTAAATGCTTCAGCGGGTAAGAACAAATTGAAGTATGATGATGTTAAGGACTTCCTCTTGGGCGAGGAAAATCGCATAAAGAAGTTGGGGACATCGTCTACTTCGGGATCGGTCTTGGCTACAACTAGCAGGGGAAGACCGGGTTCTAGCAATAAAGGGAGAACATGGTCAAGGGAAAGTGTAATCGGGGTGGGGATCAGTCTGCGGAGAACAAAAAAAGACCAAGGGTTGCCAGAGGATCGGTAGAGTGCTATCATTGTAAGGAGTTAGGACACTACAAAAGGGATTGTCCCATGCAAGGGGATAAATCGGCCAATGTGATAATCGAACGTGATGATGTACTGATTCTGAGCGATAGTAGTGCGCTAGAATCATGGGTGCTGGATTCGGGGGCATCATTCCACTCATACGGGCATGCAGGAGCGATGGAAAATTACACTTCCGGTGATTTCGAAAAGGTCTATCTGGCGGATGGCGAGCCTTTGGAAATCAAGGGGAAGGGGGATGTCAGAATAGGAGCATCGGACGGGAACGTCTTACATCTACACGGGGTCAGTAACATTCTGGGTTTGAAAAAGAGCCTGATTTCAGTTGGGCAGCTGGGTGAAGAAGGTTACACGGTAACTTTTAGCTACAGGAACTGGGTTATTACCAATGAGGATTGTGAGATCGCTCGGGGTAATAGGGAAGGAAGATTGTATTTGGCGGAAAACACCAAGGATAGTATCGCGGTGGCGTCAGCCAAGGGTGATACGGATTTGTGGCACTGTCGATTGGGTCACATGGGTGAGAAGGGGGTATCCCCGGTAACTTCTCGGTTTGGTGTGTCATATTACATGACCTTCATTGATGATTCGACAATGAAGGTCCAGGATTACTTCTTAGAAGGGAAAGATGAATCTTTCAAGATGTATATGAAGTGGAAGGCCTTGGTGAAGAATCGGAAGGGACTCAAGGTTAAAAGCTTGATGTCGGACAATGGTGGGGAGTATGAGCTCAAGGAGTTTAAGGAATACGGTGATGCGAGGGAAATTCGCATGGATATTCCAGACTCGGGTGGGAGCGGCACGGTTCATGATGACCAAGGTAAAGGGGTCACTGAAGATGAACCAAATACTCCAGGACTGGATACTCCGCTACGCAGATCTAACGGTAAGTGTAGATCGGAGGCAAAGGCTCCAGGTTTCTCAAGCAAGGTGAAGTTGAAGCTGGGCATAGCTTCAACGGGGCTTGGAGAATAAGGGAGGAGGATGGCACTACCATGATCGAGGTGAGCACTAGGACGACACCAAGGGATGAGTTTGAAGACGGATACGGGGTTTGTATATGCGGTTGAGCTCTAGGTGGGAGATTGTTAGAGTAGAGATCTTCTAAGGAACAAAGAGGAGGACAAGCTGGCGGACATACCGAGCGAGCGCCTGGTATAGACCAGGCGGGCGCCCTTTTGGGCAGAAGGTTTTGGTTCCTGGCGGATTAATTCAGGCGGGCGCTTGGGGTAACCCAAGCGGGCGCTCGGTGCCCCGATGGGAATTCGGGAAATAGCAGTTTTGACGGGATTTCTCTTACGTTTAGGTTTAGGTCTTATTCTAGGTTTGCTATATAAACAATGTTCCGCCCCATAACTCATTGTAACTCCATATTTACATATTATAGTGCAAGATCCTGGCTTGGTAGTGTCCCCAGACGTAGTCAAACATATTGACCAAAGAGCTCTAGCTCAAGCGGTATCCGGTGCTAGCTTCCCATGTGGAGGTCAAGAGGTCGAATCCTGTCATGGAGATTTGTGTTAGCCTATTTATAGGCCTAGTTGTAGCCTTCATGGTATTTGTGTTAGTAGCCTAGTTATAGGTTCAGTTGTAGCCTTCATGGCATTATTGATTAATAATAAAACCCATTTTTTTTAAAAAAATATATATATATATATATTTCTTGTGCTTGTTTGTGGTGCCAGATTTTCTTGCGATTTGCTTGGGTGTTGGGTTGGGAAGGGTCAATTCCACAACAAGATATTGAAAAATAGTATTTGGATTAGAATGAATATTTATAAATGGTATGCGTACATGGTTATAAAAATGATATAATCATAAATAAAAAATAGCAACTCTAAATTTAAATATAGATTAATTTGAACAAACTGTTGACTAAGGTTGGTTGAGAAGTACCAAAAATATATATATATCACAATATGTGGTTGGTTCATACTCATTATTTTGCTACTTGGAATCATATCACATTATTTTTTATTTTAACATTACAAGTATTTTTAAAACAACCTAAATTTAAATGTAATTGATATCCCCAAATCAATAGATCTAAATTAATTTCTTTTTGCAGATTCTACCTCAAGTATTATGAGCGGAAGGTCGTGGGTTCTATCTTACCATCAACAAGTTGAAGTTATATAAACATCTTGATAGAGCTACCTAATATAATATAAAACAATTATAGTATAATTTTATAATAAATTTATTAGAGTTGTGGTTATTGTTTTTACAAATTCACTTGTAAATAGTCGTATTTACGATATGGATCAAAGAAACTTAACTCGTGCTTTTACGATATGAGCCAATACTATAGTTATAGAGTCTAGGTAGGTTATTACAATGGGCAATGCTAGGGGCATAAAAGAAGTTGATGATGGATACAAAATGAGGTGGTGATATTTTATTGGTTACATCGATAGTGGACCCGACACACTCTAATTAAAAACACCAATAAAATTTTGACACCTCATTTTGTATTTTTTGTGGCACTTATTTGTGACTTTATATTTACCCTATTACAATACTTTAAATTAGTAGCATAAGCATGTTAACAAAGATGAGTCTAATTCATATTATGCATATCAATGTTATATAGGAGTTTCATGCACAAGATACATGTTCAACCGCGTGCTATATGGTTGTTATGTGTCATACAATATTTGCTCCATATTTTTTCAGAAAATATCATAGAAAATTGGTTGAATGATAACTACAATTAGAATGTTCTATAGATTCATTCATATCATTGATGTTGGCCTTCTGAAATGCTGCTGTCACTGAACTTGTTATGTGAGATGAGGGAGAAGTGATTACGCTTCTGATATTGGATTTTGTATCTCAAGGTTCATTCTTTTCATAATTTTCCTTATTCTCATTGGTTGCATATGATGGAATTTCACTTGTAGTTTTTGTTGGGAATTTAGTGGTACACCGTTGCAATTTAGAATAAGAACAACACACCCACAATCACAAATATGAGAGAACCACGCACAAGTAGTTAGCCATTAGATCTTATCTAACTTTGAAAAGCTATCTTCCCGCGATCACTCCCTGTTTCTCTGTCATAGAGAGTATGCATGTAGACGCACGCGCGCACAGCACATACTTATGGTTTTCCACCTTCAGAAGTTACATTAGCTGGTTAAATTTATAAAAATGAGTTTCCACACACGAAGCATATTGCATTTACTTTACATGTTAAGGTTATTTTGTGTTTTTGTGTTTTTCAGCACTCAATCCTGATAAATGGATCGAGTTTCAGTTGCAAGACAGGGCAAAGGTCAGCCATAATACTCATTTATTCAGGTTATTTTCTCGGTCTCCAATCCATCATTTCATGCAATATATTGTCGGGGACTCAAAGTTGGCTGTCAATGAATATGGACTCATGCTAGTTGAAGCCTAGTATGGACGACTAGCCTGCCTTTCGTGTATGAGTTCACTTTGACCACATCATGACACTAATAATGCTCTAATCTTACATGCAATGCTCTTCAATCTCCGGAACAATTCGAACATTTTTTTTTTGTCAATTATTTCAGGGAAGTTTGGGTTTAGAATGAAAATAAGCGACTTTTAACAACTTATTTTTAAACTATCTGTGCATTAAAATATTTTTGCTTACTGTCGTAGTAAAGAATTTGGGATCTCTGCAGTTACTTTTGTTAGTGAGCCATAGATATCTAACAGTCCAATTCACAATTTAAAGTAGGCTTTAGAAATCACCGATATGATATACAATTATGCATTATGGAACTATTGAATCTTGCTTTTGGTAAAATGTCAGTGTACCCTTGTAGGATGTTAAATGTCAATCTTATGAGAAATACTCTGCTTTATATTTCTTATCCACCAACCGCAGGTTGTCATTTGATCCTAATTCCAAGTTGGGTCTTGATGTTGCGTCATGCCTCATAACTATGTATGTTGGGGACATCTGACTAGAGTGGTTTGTGTTTTCTGCTAATGTGAGAGAAACTTAGCAAAGGGTTTCTAGCGCTCAATGATCGCTGAAATGTCTACTTCCTCATTGTTTGGTCTTCTTTCTCCCTTTTGTAGGGCTCCATTGGGACAGGATCCTGAAGGGAAAACGAAATATGTTATTCGCCCGCATGTTCTTATTTCAAATCAGTGTTTATTTTTATCCCTGAAATAATAATCTTTTTGGTTACTTTAGTGGCTGTATTTTTATTTTTTATTTTTTTAATGGAGTTATTGTTTCTCTTGTAAATCTGTCAATTCTGCTTCGCATATGCCATTTTGAGTGCTGTCCGCTAATTTTTCTTGAATCTAGAACATGCCTTTTGTATATTCTCATGCTCCCTCCAACCCTAACCTAAATGAATGTTCATTTGAGGTGTTTTTTGTCCCCAAATGAATGGCCTTCTTGTGAAAAACTTTGTCCTAAATGTTTTCTGACTAAAATATTTCCCCAACATGAAGAAACACATTGGCATGGTAAGTGAAGGCGTCAACCTGCTCTTATTCCCGTACTTTTTCAAATGTATCAGTTTACATAGATACGAAAGTCGCTGTATTATAGGCAAATGGTTTATTCTCAATGCCCTCATAGCTTCTAAAGTGTAGTCTGTTGCGTCTTGTTTGAATAATTATTACATCTGATAATTAAAACATGTACAATTGATTTATCAGAGTTAATGTTCGATTAATGTAAAAATAGTTTGTTCATTTCTGTCGGCGCTTTTATATAGAATGTAAACTGTAATTTTTCCAATCCAAATTGCAGGGAGTTGGTATTGGAGGAAACTAGTTCCTCCATAAGTTATAAAAAATCCTGTTTTTTTAACCTTTCTTAAACCCTAAAAGACCTAAACCCTAAACTTTAACCCCTATAAAAACAGAAATTTTTATAACTTATGGAGAAACTAGTTTCTCCCAAAATTTTCTCAATTGCAGGTGGCACAGGAATTACTCCAATGCTTCAGGTTATAGAGGCTATTCTGATGAATCCTGATGATATGACCAAGGTAAGATCTTCCCCACTGTATAATTTGCACAACTCTTTGCTTTATTTATCTTTCACCCCTTTCATGGTTGCTCCTTAGACCAAATTTAATTCTAGTTATGAAACATACTGACAGTTCACATATACTACCTCCGTCCCAGAAAGATTGTCTCATTTGACTTTTGATGGTCAACACCGGTGAACTTTGATCAAACATTAATGTCAATCTAATCATCTTAATAGTTTATGATTAACAAATTTTAAATATCATTGGGATGATTTGATTGACATTAATGTTATGGTCAAAGTTCACTAGTGCTGACCATCAAGAGTCAAATGGGACTATCCTTCCGGGACGGAGGGAGTATATTTGTTAATTTGTTGATGATTTATCCAACCAAGAGGTGTGGGCTCTCTGAGAGGATCTAACTTCTTTTACTTGTATAGTGGGGATCTTATCAGATTTCTCTGCTTTATGCTAATGTAACACCAGATGACATACCTGCTCCAAGTGATGATACCCTTATTCTTGTTAGTTCAACCTTCTTACTTCTGTATTTCAGTTGCCAAAGTGCAACTTTTAATCTATAAACCATTACTGCCAATGCATACATATAGATATATTACTTCATACATATATATATGTATGAACCCCTGTTTCAGATGTATGAAATTTGCTAGAATATGCAATTTTCCCGTCGGATAACGGGTAAATACTACTTACTACATCTGTCCCAAAATGTATGTCCGAATTTGCTCTTGATCAAGCGCAAATTCGGACTTTCATGTTGGGACGGAGGGGATAATAAAGGCGCATGCATGACATGTTTAAAGGATTTGGAAGGAAATCTGACGTAATAGAAAAATGTGCTAGGGTCCCACCCCCCAGAATAATTCCCCAGTTTCGCATTGGGCTTATGTGCCATGTTTTTTATTGTTTGTACGCTACAGGTCTTTTCTTGAGAAAATTGTTCAATTACCTTCTTCCTTCATGAATGAAGCAAATTCCCCTACAAACCTTTCTCTTTTGCAACTTGAGAAATTTTCTTGAATCAATTTATTTACTTGTCCAGGTATGTGGTCCTCCTGGAATGATGAAACATATATCTGGAGATTAGGCGAAAAATTACTCACAAGGCGAGGTACGAAATATCATCTCCTAACACACAAGTATACGGAGTAGAAAACTATTGATCAGCTAACTACATTATCCCATAGTATACTCCCTCCGTCACAAAATAATAGTCTCGATTAACTTTTCAAACATTTTAATTTTACATTATAAGGTTTCAAAATTCATTGATTGAAGCCTTAGTTTTGGAAACGGGACTAACTTTCTCGGACAATCATTTTGGGACGGAGGGAGTAATATATCTATCGTTTGTGTTTGTTGCAGCTAACTGGCTTGCTCAAAGATCTTGGTTATACTGAGGAAATGGTGTACATGTTTTGATCAAGGAAATCCATACTCGTATTCAATCTAGCACAAATTAATATTCCCTCCGTCCCAAAATGATCTTCACACTTTTTTAGACGTTACGACGAAAAACTTTTAGCAATGATTTTAAGTTGATTTAATTATCCTAATGAAAATCCAAAACTTGTTATTGATAGTATTGTTGATGGTGTGTTAATAACAAGTTTTAGATTTTCATTATTACTATTGAATCAACCTAGAATTATTGCTTAAAAATCTTCCGTAGTAATAGCGAAAAAGTAGAATGATATTTTTGGGACGGAGGAGTAAATTTCAAAGGTATACATACTGCTGTCACCGAGAGGATGGAGAGTTTACCGAGCATTAGAATTAGCACATGCAGCATTTTTTTTTTTTCGGAATTATTGTCCCTCCGTCCCAAAATGATCTTCTCATTTGCCATGTTTCATTGTCCCAAAAAGTTCTTCTCATTTCTACAATCTAGGCTTTAAAAGTGCACAAACAAAACATGGCTAGTGAAACAAGTGTTCATATCCTTAAAAAGTTTGAATAGTCAAACACGAAGATCATTTTGGGACGGACGGAGTATTATTTAAATTAGAGTGTTGACGCTTTGGTTTGGGTTGCCAGGAATTTTGCATTGAAGCATTAGCAAAATGCTTCATAAAGTGAGTAATACTTTGTGAATGGATTTCTGAGTTCAAAATGGTTGGTAAAAGGTTTGCTCTGTGGTTCGTCCCGAAGTGCTGCACTTTCTCTTTTCGGTTCGTTTTAATTTATAAAAAAGTTTCTAAAAATTGTTAGGCGGCTGAGCCACCTAGACCAGTTTTAGTTGGGGTCGAGAATTTTGATATGGTTTATAAATCACGGTGAAATATGTCAGATTTAGACATGATTCATTGAGATTTCAATGAATTAATTCACGTCTACAATCTTTAGTTATTTATACAAATAAGAAACAACCAGTTGACGGATCTCGGCGGCGGCGGCCAGTTTGACTGACGCCTAGGCAGAGAGTTTTTGACTAAACGTGTTTTTTGGCTGATCAGAATTAGTTACAACGTTTTATGGCCGCCTAGCACCTAGGCATGGTAGGCGGCGCCTAGCCCGACTAGTTGGCGCCTAGGCGGCGATTTTATGACTGGAGGCGTATTTTGGCCGCCTAACATTTAGGCAGCGCCTAAACACCCGCCTAACTGGACTTTTCGAACACTAATGATAATACAAGTAATTTACGAAAAATAAGTAAAATAATAGTTTGGTATGTTTATTGTGTCTATTATGGGAGAGAGGAGAGTAATTAAATATTATTGATGAAAGTTACTTCATTTGTCTATATAAGTATTTTACTTTCACTTTTGTCCTTCAATAAACATTTTTTTTTCTAAAAATGTAACGAGTTAAGTTCATTTTATCATGGCATAAGCGATTTAAAAATAAGTATGTTCTTTGCAAGTGTTAAGCATTTAACAACGACATTTATTATAAGCAATGTAAATACTAGTATGTTTTTTTACATATAGTGATAAGTCAATTGTGACATTTTATGATAAAAAAAAAACTGTGAAAAAAATATAAATTAGTGTCACAATTGTGATTGTTGAATTAATAAAATATAAATAATAATGTACTATAACATGTAAAATCCATTCACCAGCATGCCATTTATGTGTAGTTATTTTGAGTATTTCCACTCGTCCATTGACTCATCATCGAGCAACCAGGGGCGGACCTCCTATATAAGGAGGGAGTGCAAGTGCACCTGCTCAACTTTCATTTACAAGAAGAAAAAAAATTGTATTCAGGATATATAATAAAAGTGCACCTAGTGAACAAAAGTTTTAGTAGCTCTGGTGGTTGAATGGTAGGTTTTGCGTACAAAAGGTAGTGGGTTCTCGAACCCCAATATCTTTTCATATTTTTGAACACATTAATCATGTTTAGTTCCAATACATTCATTGTGCTAGTTAATAAAAAATTATACACAAAGTTCTTATCTTTTGATTTCTCTTTCTTTTTCTATTTATAATTGGTCGAATACGGTCCGGATATTGCAAAACTCGTATCCGACCCGAGGCTACCGAACATGTCCGTATCCGACGATGGGCAAATCCGAATCCGCCCGTATCCGCCCGGTTTTTTTTTTTTTTTTTTTGCCTTACCCATCTCTTTCATTGCCTTCAGTTTTAGTCCAACCTATATTTAGCCCAACCTATATTTCCACAGTTCATAAATCACATGTTCAAGGTTAGAGGAGTAATAATGATTGAAAGTAAGGGTAAAATAGTAAATAGCCTAATATAAATACTATTCGGGTCGGATACGGGCGGATCTCATGAAGCTACCGAACCCGTATCCGAACCCGCCGGGTTTAGGAAAGTTGTTATCAAACCCACTCATCTCGGTCTTGATTGTCTCGGATACGGATCGGGTTCAGTAGAATTGTGATCCCTAGGTGAGGCTGACATTTTATGAAAATGATCTAGGTTGCACGAGGAAAGAAAAAAGCGACATAAAGACTTGGGATTTGGTCGCTGTAGCATTGCAAGAGCAGTCTCAAGTCTTTGAAACGACAAAACGATTTGCTCCAAACTTAGTTTACTTCAGCAAGTTGCAGAAACGGCTCGATTTCGCAACTTCGCCATCTTTTGTTGTTTGACGGATGAGATGTTTTTTAACTTAGTAAATCATTCTCAGTGACACGCATAACAAACCAGAAGATGTGGTTAAATTCATACGGTCGACACAAGTCAAGATCCTCTGTACCATTTTGTGTGTCACTCAATGTGCCACAAGTAATCCAACCGTTAATATGATTGAATAATATTAATAAAATGTTAATCTTTAAAATGTGAGCCGTTGGATTATTTGTGATACAGAAATTAACACATAGTGTGGTACAGGATATCTGGAGTCGGTCGACACCAGCATCGCAATTCTTGGCTGCGACAATTTCAGGTCAGGTGACAAACTATCAATCAAGGCAAGGACTATGGGCCCTACCAAATTTAGTGTTTTCTCATAATTCTGACAAAGTGAGAAGGGAAAAATAAAGAAAAGAAAAATTACGTATGTGTGCTGGGACGGAAGAACAAGAGAGAGAGAGAGTGCCCTTCCTCTCTACCTGCTGTCTACTATGCTCGCCATTCCAACCCTCAAACAAGGCGAACAATTACAAAACCCAAACCCAAATCATCAATCTCTCTTTATGCATACAACTAATTAGAAATCAATTCAACAAATCAACAAACCCTAACGAAATCCCTTTCTGCATTTCGTTAATCCGACAGCCTTGATGTAATTCTTTGTTCCAACAACTATTTCAATTTCCCCAACAGAAATGGATGAACAAGAGTTCAGAAAACGAAACACGGATTGCGTTTATTTCCTCGCCTCTCCTCTCACTTGCAAAAAGGTTATCCCTCTCTCTCTCTCTCTCCACAGCTTCCCATTTCATTCACTCTTCTTGTTTCTTCAATTTTCCATTTTACATAATTTTTTTAAATTCCGCTTCTCGTTTGGGTGCGTTTTTGGAGAATGTGGGTTGTTTGCTCAAGGAATTATCGTGTTCTGCTTCTTCTTTAATAAATTTTGAATTATTGCTGTGTGTGTCTGTGTGTGTTATGATTTTAAGTGGATGTTGAATCTGTTGATTTTTAGGGTTTTCGCATAAATGAGATCGTTTAGATTTTCCAATTGGGAATTTCTGTAATGCTCCAAGGTTGATATAATTTTGAATTTTTAGGGTTTGTGTGCATATTTTTAAAATTATTTATTTGATTTCTCCTTGACATTTCATATTTAAAATGTAATTTGAATTCTATGTGTTTACTCTTCCTTGATTGGGAGAAATCAAAGTATCTTGATGGTAATTGTGATGTGGAACCTTCTTTTTTTTTTTTTTTTTGTGTGTAGGGCTTGAATGTGAATATCGACACAGTGAAATGGCGAGGCTCAACCCAACAGATTGTCGATACTGGTTGGACAGGGGATGTTCCAATCTAGCTTGTCCCTTTAGGCATCCTGTAAGCTATTATTATTTGTTGGTGATTTTTTTCTGTACTATATCGTTTTCATTCAAATGGCACTGTGTGGTTTATTAGTAGTTTAGATGGCTGTTGAGTCAATCCTATAGTTCAACTCACACACAAGATTGGAGACCTTTTTCGTACTTTTTATATTCAGGAAGGCCATCATGAACGTGTTCTGAATTTGCTTGAGAAATGATCCGTAATGTGGCCATTGCTGGTTCGTTAAGTTAATAAACTCACCTTGTAAATTATAAACTATCATGTTTCTCATGCAGTGAGACAGCGTGCTCATTAAAAGTGGACGCTCATTCTAGGTTATTTAAACTAAGTATTAGCATATTCATCTTCATATGGAAGGAGACCCCGATCCCTTGTGACTGCCACTGTTTCATATTGACTATTTCCCTTAGCTCGTTGCATAGATGAGAGAACAAGCCGTGGAACTCACTTACTGGTCACTGCATTCACTTAGTCTGACAAAAACTTTTTTTTTTCTACTCATAGTCATAGTGGAAGCTATGTTCTTGGTTTGTTCTTTTTTATCAACTCATTTTGGTGGTTCTATTTGTGTAAGCAATACTCCCTCTGCCCCATAATAAATGTCGCATATGACTTGTCAATGTTTTTAAGAAATGTGTTTTACATATATGTGCATTACTTGTACATTGGTAAAAAATGCACTAAGACTCTTCCCTTATTTAGAAACGCGACATTTATTTTGGGACGAACTAAAAAGGAAATCGTGACATTTATTATGGGGCGGAGGGAGTATAAATGAAAGGTCCCAATGTAATCCATCTAGACATTACCCCAGGCCGGTATTAGTAATCGACAACCATCTTCAATTTAGATTGAATCAAGAATGTACATTATCGAAGAGATTGGGACTGGCCAATGCTTTGAGACTCACTTCCCTCTCTCTCTCTCTCTCTCTCTCCCTCTCCCTCTCTCTCTATATACGTATATATCATATACTCCCTCTGTCCCAGATTAAATGTCCTACTTTCCATTTTCGTTTGTCCAAAATAAATGTCGTCTTACTAAAAATAGGTATGAAGTTTAGTGATCTTCCTATATTACTTATTCTAATAGGCACAAGCATTGCAATGCCATAGGAGGTATCACTCTACCCATATGAATATATTGGGGCAATCAAGGAAACACAACTAAAAGCTTAAAAACATTGACTTGTCAACTATGACATTTATTTCGGGACAGGGGGAGTATGATGTATAAAGAGAGGGTAATTCCATACTCTTAATTTTAGATTGTATCACGGTAAATCCATATTGATATATTTTTAGAATGTATGAGGTGTAATTCTTCCAGATTCATATTTTTAGAATGTATGAGGGTACTTCCATATTCATATAGATAATATAGATAAAAAAAAAAAAAAAAAAAAAATATTGGAATGAATGAGGGTAATTCCTCATTCGCTTTATGTTTTTTTTGTCAAAGTTCAACCAAATTGACTTTAAAAAATCAAGTGGAACTCTTTTTTGGGGTGAAGGGAGTTTTTCTATATATGTATAATGTGTGTGTGCGTGCACGTGAACATATATGTATATTTTTAAAATCGATCTGGTAACCTCCAAATAGTCAAATGGACCTCACTTGTTGAACAAAACAGTACATATGATTTTCGCGATATGTTTTATCGTAATGATGAACCAATAATGGTCATTGTGAATTCTGGAAACTGTAATGACCTATTAAAATATTTTTATGCAAACTTCACAATACAGACTTGTGACATACGTTTCTGGAAAAATAATTAATGGTTATAAACTTCATTAAAGTGAATAATTATTCAGTTTTATCGTTACTGAAAAGAATTTGCATGTTAGTCCTCCTTTTATACCTTGCGAGTCCTTTTTTGAGTTGCTTGATTTCAACTTAAACTTTGGCTTGTGAACTCAAACCAAGTAACATGAAAAGTTCTTTAAAACGAATTTTACCATATCCTATTAAGAGTGGGAAAATTGCCATTTATTGTAAAGTTTCCTTCTTTCACCCATAGCATTATTCTTGTATTTTGGATTTTGTGTCTACTGCCCCTCAGAACCAGGCAAAGACGGGAGAGCTTTGCTTGCATGAGTTGGACCAGTGACCTATGACTTGGTATTCAACCACATGACCAAGCTCCACCACTAGGACACTGTGAAAATGTAAGGTACAAAAGATAAAGGGGTTAAGGGATTGATATGCTAGTTTGGCAGACAACAGGATCTCAGGTCTGCCCAGATTCTTAGATTATTAGTTCTAGTAGAGGATGACTTCATTGAAATCTCAATAATTATGAAAATATCCCAGTTTCATACTGGCAAGAAATATCTGTGACATGGACCTTTTATGGACGTATCTTTACTTAGTTTTATTGCCAGAGTTGAACATAATTAGCTCTTCTACCTCATAATTTACCTAAAATAGGTGTTTTGATTGATTTTTATGGTTTACTTGTGTATACTTCACAAAGTTTCATTCTCCGAGTCGAACATAATAGTCCTTATAGCCAATAATTTGCCCGTGTAGCTGAAGTATTTCATTTGAATCTTTTTTCATTTTCTCTGCTGTAGCCACTGGAAGGTCGCACAGGAGCAGAGGCTGAATCTGCTGATCCTGCTTACGGTGTTACTCAACCTGTGACCAAAAAGAATGTTGCTTGTTATTACTTCTTTAATTACTTCTTCTGCAAAAATGGTGACAGATGTCAGTTTCTTCATGGAGATGAGGTTATTACACATGATTGGATTCCCTCAAAGGCATCGTCGGGAGCAAACTATGTAGTAGCTCCTGAAAAGAAGATAACCACGCAAAGTACCTCAGAGTCGACACCGTTGAAGAAACATCCTAGTATTCCCCAAATTAATCAAGTTGGAGCAGCAGTTACACAGCATAAACCAAAAACGGATTTCCAGCAATCAGCTATTAATAATGTTGTTTCTAATGAAAATGTACCAGCTGGTAAATTAGACTCCTTGGGTCCCACTGAAGGTTTTATCCAGAGCAGATATCAAACTGTCACTGATCAGAGCTCAGAGGAGCATTTAGAAGGCTTGATGGAGCGAGAAGAGTTGTTGGAATTGTCGCCAGGTTTTGATGTTCTTGTTGGGGGAAAATCACAAAATTTAGATTATGAGGATGATGATGCTGATTACTTGCCCGGTCTTGGTGGGGAAGACAGTGAAAATGATGTGGAATTAATGGGATATGATTATGATGAGAACGGTGTCAAATATGATCATGACTACCCAGAACTAGGAGTTCGGTATGAAGAGTATGAAGAAGAGATACATGATTCTTATGGTGGTTTAAATACAATCTCTGGAGACTCAAGGGACAGAAGTTTTGATCATATTTCATCACGGAAAAGAAAATCCATGCAAATGGAACCTGCATTTAATGAGCGGAGAGATGTTGATCTTCGTGACTTATTAAAGAAACGAAGAACAACTAATGGCAATGGTGGGAGCAATTTGACAAGAAGGAATGAGTTATCTCGTCTGATTGTTCAAAGAAGAGAATCTGAAAGGCCACGATGGCATGTGTATAATGAGTTTAAGAGTTTTCATAATGGTTTCAACCAGAGAGGCAAGTTTAAGCGGGGCCATATTAATGGACATCATTTGATGGAAAAGAGACTTGCAACAAGACAACACTTCCTTTCATCTGAACCCTCGAGTAGATCAGCTCCAAGAGAGAGAAGATCAGCCAAGAAATCTAGTACATTCACCGGGCCCAAAACCCTAGACCAAATCAAAGAAGAGAAGAAAAAGAAATCCCAAGAAAATGGGAATTGTTCAGGGGTCGTGGGCCATTCTGTTTCTAACAGAGTTGCATCAAAAAGCTTCAAGGGTCCTAAACCTCTAGATGAGCTTCTGAAGAAAAAAAGGAGACTGGGCTCAGTTGTGAGTCACTCTGAAAACAGCATCTAAAAAACCAGCCATATTCACTTCAGTCAAACCCGAGGGACTATCTGGTGTTGACTTTATCATAGTTCTTCTGGGCAAGTTCATAATGCTGGTATCTTCTCTTTACCTAAAGTTAAGGTGAAACTTTCTGTTGTTTCTTGTCATTAGAGATATAGATATGAATTACCATAGCTGCCCTTTAGATATTCTAGATGTTAATGAGAAGCCTGATGTGGGAATCACTTGCTTGTTTCCCTGTACAGAGCTTGTTAGAAATTTAACGGTCATTGTGTTTGTGGTGGAGAAACCTGTGGGAGTTCACTCCCGATGTGTTGACTGATAACAGAGATTCTGAACACCGAGTTTTCATTTTTGGTTTAAAATGCTATACCGCCTGGAATTATATTGATCAGGGCATGTGATCGAAAATGTTACGGTTTCGTTGAATGTTTGAAGATTCCTTTCTCCTTCCTCAATTCATGCAGCAAATATTCCCATATCTAAACCTTTGTTGTTGGCTGATATGGTAGGTTTATACCTTTCTGTTTCTGCTGCATATTCCTTGGAATGGACCAATGTTTGTGCCCTTGCTTCTTGTTTTCTCATTATATTTACTTTACACAAAGAAAGTTCACATTTTTATTTAGCCTCAAATTATACCTAAAATTATGTGTCAGGTAAAAGACTCTTATATTTATTTAATTTTAGATGAATTGAGTAGTACTATGACAAATAAATGCAAAAAAAAAAAATTGTCACCCCCCCCCCCCCAACCCCATGAAAACTAAGGTCTTGTAATTTTCTTGAAATTGTCATTTACTAAGAGCTTGGTCAAGCTTATTTGAATAAGAATATATGAACTCATCAAGAAATCATGTTTTCAATTTGATGCAGCAAAAAGGGAAGGAAAATTAAAAAAAAAAAAAAAAAAAACACATTTTTGAGACACTAGAATTTTTCATATTACTTAAACATAAATTGGTAACAGTCTAATTTTGAAATTCTACGGCCGACTTCGATAAAAAAAAAAAAAAAAAAAAATTGGGTAGATAGGAAAAAGGCCGACTTCGATAATGTGGAAAGTAAGATGGTTGCTTTTGTCATTTCCGTGTGTAAAAATAAAAATACACTAGTTGTTTAATGTTATGATATATTATTGTGTGGATGTCCTTTGAACCGGAAGTTTACAAGATAATCTTTCGCGAAGCTTACTAGGGAAGCTTTGTAAATATCTTCAGCGAAGCTTACTAGAGAAGCTTTGTAAATATCTTTAGTGAAGCTTATTAGGGAAGCTTTGTAAATATCTTTAGAGAAGCTTACAGAGGAAGCCAATTTCCTCCTATAAATAGTAGGCTCTAGTTTTCATTTCAATAGACTTCAGAAGTTTTTAACTTCTACCTTTCTCTCTTGTACACTTTCTCTATAATAGTCTTGAAATAAAATAATATCTATTGAGATTATGCTCTTGGTTCTTCAGTTTTATAACACGTTATCAGCACGACTTCGTTCTAGTTCCAGATCCTGAGCTATAGTCACCGAAGTAGGTACGGTATCGGTAAGATCTACCTAGTCTATTTTCAAGTTATTTCAAAATTATATCTTATATATGTTTGCAGGATTTTAAAATGGTAAGTGAATATAATTCTACGATGTTTAAAATTACAACACAGTTAAAACTATGTGGAGAAAGAATAACTGATAACGATATGCTAGAGAAAACTTTCTCCACATTCCTTTCTTTGATTTGCTCCTGCGGTAGCAATATTGAGAAAAAGGTTTTAAAAGACATTCTGAATTGATCTCATGTGGCTGAGCAAAATAATGAGATCTTATTAAAAACCACGAAGCCCGCCCCACTGGCTCTACTCCGTTCCCTGAAGTGAACGCGAGTATATATGATAATATTGAACGAGGGCGAAAACGTGGTCGTGGACGTGGCCGTGGACGTAATCGCGACCGTGGTCGGGGGAAATTTTATAATCGGTATCATAATGACAATTACCCCAATAATGATCGAAATATTTCTCGCCACCAGAAGTGGAATAGAGAAGGTAAGAATGAAATATCATCGACTAGACAAATTGAGCAACCGATAAAAAATTGAGAATTTATGTTATCGGTGCAGAATGAAAGGCCATTGAGCCCGTACCTGTCGTACGCCTAAAGATCTTGTTAAGTTGTATCAAGCATCAATGCTGAATAAAGGGAAAGATGTTGAAACAAATTTTGTCTATGAAAACGATGACGTAAATCAAGATCCATCTACAAGTATACATCTGGATATATCAGATTTTCTCAATCCAGATGTAAATGATTACATACTTAATGGGGGAGAAACCCAAACTAACTAAAGTATCTGACTCATTATAATTTACTTAAGTGTGTTCTATTATTTCAGTGTGTGTGTTTTCTAACATATTTAACTTTTACTTATAAGTATATTTGTAAATGATGTTAATATTAGTACAATATGTGGTAGTACAAAGATAATTGATGGCTTCAGAAGAGCTAACATTGTCACGACCCGAAAACTAGGCTCTATTTTATTAGTAATAAATAATCATTATTTATTTATTTGCTTATTTAGTTATTTAAATTATTTAGTTATTTAAATATTTATGTGTTCATTTTGGGTTTCGTGATGTGGTCGTGCCTAGCATTTAATTGGTTAATTGTGCTAGTGTAGAGTGTTGGGTCTTAAATGTTAGTGAGGAATATAAGATGATTGAGTTAATGTGTAGGGGAGGGGGTCAATGTGTAAATTTCTTAATCACCCTACTTACTCCCTCTTTTCCCCTCACCTCCCTCACTTTCATCCTCTCCATTCCCACTCATTTCTCTCTCTCTCCATAGCCATGTAAAGGTAAGTTCTCTCCTCCTTCTCTCTTCATTTGAGTCATCTTCCTCCCATTATTTCTCATTTCTCATAACATGATAATGTTTAGATCGTCGATAGGATCGTAGGGATCAAAGAAATTTCGAGTTCCTTCACCGTTGATAAAATCCGGGTAAGTTGCTTTTCCCCCATTTATGCTAAAATTGGTTATCTTTAAGTCTATTAATGTTCTAGTTGATTTATATGGCTTTCTTGGTTGTTTTGGAACCTATTTGCAATTTATTCATATTTTTGTGCAAATTTGGGTAATTGAATCATCCCTTGGTTGTGTTGTTTAAATGTTGTGAGATGAGTCATTTTAGGCTTAGAAGTTGTTTTGGCACTTGGGTGAACTTGTAGGAAGTGTTGGATTTGAATTGAGTTGAAAATGGTGATTTTAGGAATGTTGGGTTGAATCTTGATCTTGGTTGATGAATGGTATTATTTGAGTCTCCATTCTAGTTATAAGTTGTTTTGGGTTCATCTTTATGCTTGGAGGAAGGTTGATTATGTTTGATTTTGGTTGGAATATGAAATGGTTAAGAAAATAGGTAGAAAACCCAGATTTTGGCCGGATTTCGTCCCTCCGGGAAAGGAGGCGCGCGCACCATGTTTGGAGAGGCGCGCACACCCTTTTCTGCTTCGAAATCGCAGCCTTCTGACCTTAGGAGGCGCGCGCATCACTTTTTAGGGAGGCGCGCGCATCCCTCTTCCTCCAGTTTGTCCGTTTTTCGTTCGATCTTCCGGAGGCCATAACTTTCTCATCCGGACTCCGTTTTAGGCGTGTAAACTATCGTTTCGAAGCTATTTTCGAGTACTACGATATGAGTGGGTTTATTTTGTGGGGTTTCTGGTTTGGATTGTGTTGAGTTTCCAGTAAGTGTTCTATAATACAAAATGTTAGGACCGATCCGTTGTGATCAAGTTTGGGGGTATATGTTGTATGGGTCAAGGACCACTCTAGTGTGTGAAAATGGTTCTTTGGTGAACAAATGTGTGGTGGAACGTAACTAAGTATTATTAGTGAATGTTTGGTAATCTTATGATGTGTTCATGTTGGTTCCAATCAAATTGATTTTAGGAAAAGACTTGGTCTAGGTTTTAAGTAATATCCTATAGCACCTAGAGGGTTGTCATGGGATACCAAAGTGTTGAAATGGGTGCATTGGGGATCATGTATGGGAATGTGTTACCTTTTTGGTTCGACTGAGTGTTAAGAATTGGTCTGTCCATGAGCGGATGTAAGATGTGAAATAGTGATTGGGTACCTTCGGAGGGATTAGCCTTATGGAGGAATTATTCGGAGTTCCTATTGGGAATCCCAGGTATAAGGAAATGGTTGAGTGCTTGACCATAAGTACCCTCTATGAGTAGGCTTGTAGGGTCATCTTGGTAATGGTCGTGGTACTATTTGTGAGTGACCGTTTGGGTTGTGCTCTTAATAAGTAACTTATGGGTATCATCTGTAGGATGTGTTTGGTATGAAACCTTGTCTTGGAATCATTTGTTTTAATGATCAGTGTTGTTGGGCTCTTTATGAGAAATTCTGTTTATCGTGGTGGAACACTTTTATGAAAGATTTTCCCGTTTTCGTTGTTGTTGACTCTTCTTGAGTAATAGTTGTATCCTTATGGTAATTATTGGGTATGGTCCCTTTTGTGAACAAGCGTGTTATGGTATTTGACTAATTATGGTTTGAGAATGTTGGGCTGGGTCCGCTTGTGACCGTGTTTGCAATGTATGAATGTGGATAACCGTTTAACTCTTTTGAGTAGCTTCATGTGTTGATGTTGTTGTTGATCTTTTTATGAGAAATGGTTTGCATCCTTTGTGATGATTTTGGCTTGGTTCCCTACTTTGGAATCATTGCCCCCGTTGTTGTTTCAAGCGAGTATTTATTACTATGTGCTTGTATAGAGTCCAGCTGGCATTGTTGTGTTTGTTTTGGGCAGTGATGTATATTATAATGGCACGAGCCAAGTCCAGTATAATGTACTTCACTGGTAACCCAGTTTCCCCATGTTCAGTGGCCTTGAGTGGGATGCCCCTTCCCGTGATCGTGGTTGGGATGAGCTAGCTCCTGTGGTGAGTATTCTAGCTATTCGCGTGGGGATGACTTTGTGTTGTTTCTCCCACTACTGGTTGTTGTTGTTACTTGGTTCCGGAACCGGCTTCAGCTCGTTCATGCTGCTCAACGGACTCTTCTCAAAGGATGGTGTTCCGTTTCTAGAACCTTGGCTCCGTATCCACCTATGAGTGTTTATTTCAGCTTTATGTGTTGCATGATGAGCTGGTCGTTATTTCCAACCGGTATGGGACGGTTGGCGATAGGGAGCCTCTCATTTGTTGTTATGTGATTGTATTCTATGATTGATTAGTAATAAATAATCATTATTTATTTATTTGCTTATTTAGTTATTTAAATTATTTAGTTATTTAAATATTTATGTGTTCATTTTGGGTTTCGTGATGTGGTCGTGCCTAGAATTTAATTGGTTAATTGTGCTAGTGTAGAGTGTTGGGTCTTAAATGTTAGTGAGGAATATAAGATGATTGAGTTAATGTGTAGGGGAGGGGGTCAATGTGTAAATTTCTTAATCACCCTACTTACTCCCTCTTTTTCCCTCACCTCCCTCACTTTCATCCTCTCCATTCCCACTCATTTCTCTCTCTCTCCATAGCCATGGAAAGGTAAGTTCTCTCCTCCTTCTCTCTTCATTTGAGTCATCTTCCTCCCATTATTTCTCATTTCTCATAACATGATAATGTTTAGATCGTCGATAGGATCGTAGGGATCAAAGAAATTTCGAGTTCCTTCACCGTTGATAAAATCCGGGTAAGTTGCTTTTCCCCCATTTATGCTAAAATTGGTCATCTTTAAGTCTATTAATGTTCTAGTTGATTTATATGGCTTTCTTGGTTGTTTTGGAACCTATTTGCAATTTATTCATATTTTTGTGCAAATTTGGGTAATTGAATCATCCCTTGGTTGTGTTGTTTAAATGTTGTGAGATGAGTCATTTTAGGCTTAGAAGTTGTTTTGGCACTTGGGTGAACTTGTAGGAAGTGTTGGATTTGAATTGAGTTGAAAATGGTGATTTTAGGAATGTTGGGTTGAATCTTGATCTTGGTTGATGAATGGTATTATTTGAGTCTCCATTCTAGTTATAAGTTGTTTTGGGTTCATCTTTATGCTTGGAGGAAGGTTGATTATGTTTGATTTTGGTTGGAATATGAAATGGTTAAGAAAATAGGTAGAAAACCCAGATTTTGGCCGGATTTCGTCCCTCCGGGCAAGGAGGCGCGCGCACCATGTTTGGAGAGGTGCGTGCACCCTTTTCTGCTTCGAAATCGCAGCCTTCTGACCTTAGGAGGCGCGCGCATCACTTTTTAGGGAGGCGCGCGCATCCCTCTTCCTCCAGTTTGTCCGTTTTTCGTTCGATCTTCCGGAGGCCATAACTTTCTCATCCGGACTCCGTTTTAGGCGTGTAAACTATCGTTTCGAAGCTCTTTTAGAGTACTACGATATGAGTGGGTTTATTTTGTGGGGTTTCTGGTTTGGATTGTGTTGAGTTTCCAGTAAGTGTTCTATAATACAAAACGTTATGACCGGCTTTGTGTTGTTTCTCCCACTACTGGTTGTTGTTGTTACTTGGTTCCGGAACCGGCTTCAGCTCGTTCATGCTGCTCAACGGACTCTTCTCAAAGGATGGTGTTCCGTTTCTAGAACCTTGGCTCCGTATCCACCTATGAGTGTTTATTTCAGCTTTATGTGTTGCATGATGAGCTGGTCGTTATTTCCAACCGGTATGGGACGGTTGGCGATAGGGAGCCTCTCATTTGTTGTTATGTGATTGTATTCTATGATTGATTATTGGATATTACTGTTCATGATAGCATGACATCTAGTTGCATTTAGTAGCTTACTGAGATTTTTCTCACCCCGTTTCTTGTTTCAAATTGTTTTTCCTTAACCCCCCCCCCAGGAAAGCAAGTGGTATCGTTTGAGGTCCGTTGTATCGGGAGTCTTCTGAGCAGGTTGATCGCCTTTGGGGGTAGTTACTCTTCAGGGCCTCTTTGTGTATAGTTGAAAGGTCGTGGTCGTCCAGGGTTATGAATCTACTGTGGTCCTTTGGGAATTTATATTATTAGCAGTTGTTCTTGCTTCCGCGTTTGTTTCTAGTCTCCGAGTTAAAATCTCGTTGAGGTATTGTTTGTTGGTATTGGTTTTTAGCGGAATTCACGCGCCCGGTTTGGTATTTAGCATTTTGGAGATGTTAATTATGTAAATTTTATATTTATGGATTTTTATAATTTCCGGGGCGTGACAAACATAGTACTACTAAGAGGAACAAAAATCAGTATAAAAATGCATTACTTTCATTTATGTCTCAAAGAAATTTACTATGCTTTAAAGATATTCGTGAAAATGGATATCATATTGAGACAAGTAATGAAGGAGAGATCAAATATTTATGCATTACAAAGACTGAATCAAGTAACAAATATGTGGTAGAAAAGTTACCTGTATTTTCCTCTAAAGTATGCTATACAAAAATTAGCATAATTGAAATACTAATGACAGTAAACCAGAAGTTTACTTATATAAATGGTCTTACCAGTAAACCAGAAGTTTACTAATATAAATGGTTTTAACAGTAAACAAGAAGTTTACTAATATAAATGGTTTTACCAGTAAACCAGAAGTTTACTGATATAAATGGTTCTAATATATGGCATGACCGGTTGGGGCATCCCGGTTCTAATATGATGCGAAGAATTATGGAAAATTCACATGGGCATCCATTGAAAAACCAGAAGATTTTTCAATCTAATGAATTCTCATGTGCTGCTTGCTCTCAAGGCAAATTGATAATTAAGCCATCACCAGCAAAAGTTGGAGTTGAATCTTCAAAGTTTTTATAGCAAATTCTAGTTAATATATGTGGACCGATTGATCCACCGTGTGGACCATTTAGATATTTTATGGTAGATGCATCTACTAAATGGTCATACATAAGTTTATTATCAACTCGCAACCTGACGTTTGCGAAAAATTCGATTACGATCACAATTTTCAGATTATGTGATCAAGACAATTAGCGTTGATAATACTGGTGAATTTACATCAGAGACTTTTAATAACTATTGTACATCTATTGGAATAGATGTTGAACATCCAGTTGCTTATGTTCACACACAAAATGGTTTAGCTGAAGCATTTATTAAACGAATTCAGTTAATAGCTAAACCATTGCTTATGAGAGCAAAGATACCTGTCGTAGCTTGGGGACATGTTGTTTTTACATGCAGCAACATTTATACGCATCATGCCATCGAGTTATCATAAGTTCTCCCCATTAGAATTGGCTTATGGTCAGGAGCCAAATATTTCCCATCTAAGAATTTTTGGGTGTACGCTATATGTTCCAATTGCTCCACCACAACGCACCAAGATGGGACCCCAACGGAGATTGGGGATATATTTTGGGTATGATTCTTCTTCTATTATACGATATCTTGAACCATTAACAGGAGATCTATTTGCGGCACATTTTGCCGATTGTCATTTTGATAGAAAAAAAAAATATTCCCAACATTAGGGGGAGAAAGTAATAAGCTGGAAAAAGAAATCAAGTGGAATATATTGCAATATTATCTTTATCCTCATATAAAGCAATGTGAACCAGAAGTTCAAAAGATAATCCACTTGCAAGAGATAGCGTATCAATTGCCAGACGCATTTACTGACCTAAAAAGAGTGACAAAGTCACATGTTCCAGCTGTAAATGCTCATATACGGATTGATGTCCCGATTGGACAATCCGCTAATGAATCTAAACCATGCCTGAAGCGTGGAAGGCCTATCGGTTCAAAGACAAAAATCCTCGAAATAAAAAATGAGCAAATTATGAGAAAAGCCCCGTCGAGGTATATGAATCTCCAGAAGAGATACATGACAAATCTGATAAAATACTTTCAGAGGAAGTTCAGGTACCTGTAATCTTTAAGAATGATGAGATCTCGATCAGTTATGTCAGTACAGGAAAAAGATGGAACCGAGAGGAAATAATTTTCGACAATATTTTTGCATATAATATAGCGCTTAATGTTATGGAAAATAACGAGGATCACAAACCTAGGTGTATCGACGAGTATCGATGTTGAAATGATTGGCCAAAGAGGAAAGACGCAATTCAAGCAGAATTCAACTCACTTGAGAAGCATGAGTTTTCCGGACCTGTAGTCCATACACCTGAAGGTGTAAAACTAGTAGAGTACAAGTGCGAAAACAAAATATATAGCACATTTTGTTGCACAAGAATAAAGCACGTCTTGTTTCACAAGAATAAAGCACGTCTTGTTGCACAAGAATAAAGCACGTCTTGTTGCACAAGTTTTTCGCAAAGACTTAGAATTGATTATGGGGAGACATATTCTCCTGTGGTGGATGCAATTACATTTCACTATCTCATTAGTCTGGCAATACATGAAAAGCTTGATATGCGTTTAATGGATGTTGTCACTGCATATTTGTATGGCAGACTTGACAATGATATTTATATAAGAATCCGAGAAGGATTTAAGAGAATCCCAGAAGGATTCAAGATGTATGATGCATGCAATTCAAATTCTCGAGAAGTTTGTTAAATTAAATTACAAAGATCTTTGTATGGTTTAAAACGATCTGGACGGATGTGGTATAACCGTCTCAGTGAATACTAGGCGAACCTATTTGCCCATGTATTTTTCATTAGAAAATCTGTTTCAGGATTTGTTATAACGGCTATTTATGTTAATCTAAATGTTATTGGAAATCTAGAAGAACTTTCAATAGTTGTTAAGCTGCAAATGTGCCTACGAGGATAGAACTCCCAGAAGGAGTATTATCAGGAAGGCCAGTGATCTCACCTAACGAAATACATACCCCTGCCCAGAAGAGAGGGATGCCAATTGATTCCAAGGATTTGCATCCCCGTAAACGGGCGAGTGCACAAAAGTCGAATCCCGTTAGCGATAATAAAATTGGAATCTCATCCGATCTATCTCATAATATTGTTCCAGATTATGGATTCGTTTGGAAAACGAAGTCGGGGGACGCCTCGACATTGACATCCATTTCTGAGAATAAAGAAATATCAGTTAGTCATGCATGCATATATGAGATATGTAATCGGGATGAAACAATTATCAACGATGTATTTACTTATACAGTAGCAACTGAGTTTATATGTGGTAATGATATTGAACCTCGCTCCGTAAATGAGTGTAAACAAAGAATTGATTGGCCTAAATGAGAGAAAACAATCCAATCAAAGTTCGATTCCTTAAAGAAAAGAGGAGTGTTTGGACCAGTAGTTCCTACACCTCTTAGGGTTATAACCGTGAGATATAAATGGGTATTTACGAGAAAAAAAAATGAGAGAAATGAGATTACGAGATATAAAGCTCGCCTTGTGGTACAAGGTTTCTCTCAACGGCTTGGGATTGACTTTGATAAAACATACTCTCACGTTATGGAAGTTATTAGATTCTGATATTTTGTCAGATAATGATCCAGCAGATCAGAAGTCAAGACAACTGCGGCGACTGATTCACGAAGTCACTACCTAAAGCCACTTTTGAGAAGTATATGAAAACAATTGGCTTACGCAGATTGTTGGAGCTTCCACCCTTGCAGTTTTCAGGGGGAGTATCCAGACGATACTCAGATTTCATTGTACTCTTTTTCCTTCGCGCGGGGTTATTTTTCCCACCGGGTTTTGTTACCCGCCAAGGTTTTAACGAGGCAATGAGTGTTGATTGAAAAGATTTTGCGTTGTACTCTTTTCCTTCGAGATTATTTTTCCCACAGGGTTTTTGCTCAGAAGGTTTTTAATGAGGCAACACGTGATATCTTAGCAGCGGACATCCAAGGGGGAGTGTTATGATATATTATTGTGTGGATGTCCTTTGAACCGGAAGTTTACAAGATAATCTTTCGCGAAGCTTACTAGGGAAGCTTTGTAAATATCTTCAGCGAAGCTTATTAGGGAAGCTTTGTAAATATCTTTAGAGAAGCTTACAGAGGAAGCCAATTTCCTCCTATAAATAGTAGGCTCTAGTTTTCATTTCAATAGACTTCAGAAGTTTTTAACTTCTACCTTTCTCTCTTGTACACTTTCTCTATAATAGTCTTGAAATAAAATAATATCTATTGAGATTATGCTCTTGGTTCTTCAGTTTTATAACATTTAATAATTTTATAAAATTATAAACAAAAATTGCTTAAAGGAAAAAATCAGGGACATTTGTCTACTACTCTTCAGTTTAGCCGTTCTTCTTTGACTTTATCAAGGAAGAAGCAGAAACATTCAAACAAGACCAACATCCCTTCCCTTTCAATCAAACACATTTCAAACTTGAGGGGAAAAACATTGCTTATAAAATAAAAATGAAAATCTCCCAATTTTTAAAAGTTATGAAATAAAATTTTAATGGTTAAATTGAATAAACTTTAATTAAATAGTTATAAAAATCATAATTGTTATAAATTTAATTGGATTAAAAAATTATTTTAATTTTTTGTCAAACATTGATTGTTTATTTACAAAAAATATTTTTATGGTTAAATTAAATAAACTCCAATCATAAATTTCAGCCCCATAATAAATCATCATAGAGGACATTTACATAATTTGACCCTTGACCGAAGCAGAGATGCCATCTTATAACGTTACCCTCTCTTTATGCTTCATTTGTCATCTTCCTCCTCCTTCCCTCTTTCATTATTTATACCACAAATTTTTTTCAAGAAAAAAAACCCCCCCCAATTAGGTAAACTCAACCCCTTCGGCCTTCTCTCTCTCTCTCTCTCTCCCCCACAAAAACTCAAACTCCATAGATCAAGAATCTTCAAGAAACCCAGAAACTCCATAGATCAAGAATCTTCAAGAAACCCAGTATAGAGAGAGAGAGAAAGTGTTCCTGTATGTATATGTTCTAGAGAGAGAGAGAGAGAGAGAAAGATTTGTGTTTTGAGGAGAGAGAAAGATGGAAGCTTTACCAAGGTCAGAAATTTCATTTAGAAGATCAGGTTCATCAGGATTGGTTTGGGATGACAAGCTATTATCAGGGGAATTGAAGCCTGCAAAACCCAAAGATGAAGATGGTGGTGAACCGGCCAGATCAGAACCCCAACCTTATAAAACTGTTGAAGTTGAACCCACTTTTGACCCTCCTTCTCCAAAGGTCTCTGGCTGTGTTTGCTCCATCTTTGGCAAGCCTGCATCTAAAAAGGGTCAAACTCAAACTCAAAAAAACACAAAAAAGGTGCAGTCAAACGTAAGTCATAGTTGATGATGATTTCTTGATGTTCCAATTCCAGTTCAATGTTCTCTTCATGTTAAACAATCTATTAATGTGTGTGTGTTTTGTGTGTGTGTGTGTGTGTGTTTTTTTCCCATATTTCTTTTATATTTATGATATACTTAGTTTAATTTTATGAGAGATTGATAAGTTGGGTTGTTGCAATGAGAAATTGATATAGATATATAGATGTGTAGATTTAGATTTAGGTGTACATGTTTGCCCCTTCCTCATAGTTCTTGGTAATGGGATTGTTTGTTTCTATTAAGGAGTTGTTAAATTCTTGGTGTTTGAATTTCTCTTTTATTGTTTTTTTTTAGTACATTTTTCTGTTAATTTGGGATTGGAAATTTGATGTTTAAAGATTTCTCTCTCTCTCTCTCTCTCTCTCTCAGTTTCAGTCTAAACAATTGAATGATTAATTAGTTTATTTCGTTTGAATGATTAATTAGTATTGCTCCTATTATAAAAAAATTGTAGTGCTGCCTCTTACCTCTGTCTCTAAATAAGTATCTAAATTTCATTTTAAGAAACATCTGAAAATGCCAACTTTTTATACACTTTGGTGGCAAAGATTTATATATAATCTTGTAATCTCTTTTCCAAACATTTAGTTTTGCACGTATAAAGAGACCGGTGAAAAAAATTCGAAGAAAAAAACATTTAAGGACAGTTATGCTAAAAAAAATAGTACTTATTTTAAGACAAAGATTTCTTGAAAATGAATACTGTACTCATTTAGGGACAGAGAGAGTATCAAACTATTTTCTTAATTAGGATAGATATACAATTTGCCATATTGGGCAATGCTAGGGCACAAAAGAAGTTTATGGATACAAAATGAGGTGACGATATTTTATTGGTTGCATTGATTGTGGATCCGGCACATTCTAATAAAAAACATCAATAGAATTTTGACACATCATTTTGTAAGCCACATTTTATGTCACTTTTTGTGACTTTATATTTACCGAATGCCATAGACATAGACAGGGCAATAAAGAGGGGATTATGACAGAAGAAGAGATTGGTTGTTTTCTCATTTAAGCTTTTGAACAATTTCTTTTTAGTGGCAAGGCATGTGCACTTTGGCTCCCTTTGGTTTGCAGAATTTAATTAAATACAAAATATTTATTTCATGTCCCAAACTTTATAACTGTGACAATCATGTTCACATAATGTGTTTGATGATATAGAGTACACAATTTGAACACCCAATTTGTTGGGTCCATATTGGGTACTTATCCAAATGAACGTCTTTTTTGAGTTTTATTTGGTTATCTCACTAAAAATTAAAAAAAAAAATTACAAAATTTCAATTGTCAATATTTAGTTGAATATTCATTATGCGTCCCAAAAAATAAAAATACATAATGCTTCATTTTGTGACATTTATGTTCCTAAATCACAGCAATATAGGCCAGAGAAAAGGATAAACTGTCATTGTGTTACATTTTATAGCATTCACATTCACGAACAATAAAAAAAAAAAAAAAAAGTTTGAGTTGATTTAATTATTTTAATGAAAAATTAAAAGTTGTTTGTCAAAGTATTGTTGAAGGTGTATTAATTAGATTTTTCATTAGTATAATTTAATCAACTCAAACTTATTTTTCAAAATACCTTCGTATTAACTACGAAAAAATTATAAAGATTATTTTTGGACAGAGGGAGTATTTGAATAGACATTTATAAACATTCAAACTGACACGTTTAATAAGTGTTGGCGTGTGTTCAAGTGTGTGTAAAATACTGTCGGTGGGTATGTTAAGACTACCACTTGCACTATTTTACGCTACCCCAAGTGTACTGGTTTCAGCCATTTACAAAAATGTCGCTTCAATTTTTTTTTCAAAAATAATTGATTATTTACAATAATGTCATTGAATGTTTTAAAACAAGTGTTAGTTATTTACAAAATTTTCAGTGCATATTTTGAAATCATGTTTTTCCTAATTTCTAAAAAATGGATTTTTTCTAGAGTTTTTCACCATCAAATATTGGAATATAATGTTAAATTCGACCAAGTAATCTCAATTCTAACGGCACTAACATTAGGAACTTAATTAAAATTAGGAGCCTCTATTTTGAGAAGTCAAAACAACTAAGTTCATAATAATTGAGGCAGCCAAATCCAAAAGGATGCATTGGTGTTATAAAATATCTGGTGGAATTTGACGTCTTTGTCCATATTTAAACATTTTCTATAGGTTTGATCACCAAAACCTAACACATCCAATTTGATGAGCTACCCCCATCATTTTATGTCACCGTTAACATTACAAAGTGCCAGTCATTCAAATTAGCGTTTATAAATATTGAAACTAACAATTTTAAATATTGTCAGTGCTAATGTTACAAAGTGCTAGACATTTTTACTGGCTTTTCTAAACATTGAAACTGACACTTTTCATAATTGTTTGTGGTAGTGTTAACAAGTGTCAGTCATTTACATTGTGTTAAAGAATGCTAATATGTGTGTTAAAGAGTGTTAGTCGTGTGTTAGTAATCCGAGCACATTTAATAAATTCAAGTTATTTACAAAAATGTCACCGCGCGCTTTTAAAACCAGTGTCAGTACATGTACAAAAAATTCACTGTCTCTTTTAAAACAACTTCTCATTTATTACAAAAATGCAACCGCGATTATTCAATATGCGTTTTTCATAATCGTTTATAAAAAACGCGTTTTTCCCATATTTTTACTAGCTAAAGTATTTACAACTATAAATTTGAAATCGATGTCCATTTTAAAACCAGTTTTTTTTTATTTTTTATTTTTTTTTTAAATCAATTTGAGACAAAAGAATGTGTAGAAAGTAAATTGGAGTTGTGGAGACGCACTTTTGAATCTCGAGGTTTTAGGTTAAGCAGAAGCAAAACTGAATATATGGAGTGTAAATTTAGCAAAGTTGGAAGCAGAGAGGCAGGAGTGATCACATTCGATGGAAAGATTGTCCAAGCTTCCGAGTTCTTTTGCTATCTTGGATCTATTATCCAAAAAGATGGAGAATTGGATGGAGATATGACTCATAGGATTAAAGCAGGTTGGTTGAAGTGGAAGAGTGCCACAGGGTTTCTTTGTGATCGTGGCATGCCAAATAGATTAAAGGGAAAATTCTATCGTACGGCAATTAGGCCTGCACTGCTTTATGGCACTGAATGTTGGGCCGTGAAACAGTGTCATATTCATAAGATGAATGTAGCGGAGATGCGTATGCTACGATGGATGTGTGGGCATACAAGAAAAGATCGATTGAGAAATGAGGTGATCAGGGGTAAAGTAGAAGTTGCGCCCATTGAGGATAAAAAGAGGGAGCATCGTCTAAGGTGGTTTGGTCATAAGACGGAGACCGAGTGATGCACCAGTTAGGAGGCCTGAAGAGTGGAGAAGTGATAAAATGGCGAGGGGTAGGGGAAGACCCAAGCAAACTTGGATTAAGGTGATTGAAAATGATATGAGTTTACTCGGAGTGAATGAAGATGTGGCGTTGAAGAGGCCGGAGTGGAGGGCGAAAATTCATGTGAATGATGGGGGTTGATCGTACTTTTTATTATTATTATTTATTTATTTATTCATTTGTTTTATTTTATTTTCTCTATCTTTTTCCTCTTTCTCTCTCTCTCTCTCTCTCTCTCTCTATCTTTCTCTTTCTCTCTCTCTCTCTTCCTTTTATCACGATGACATATGAGGATTCATGTTAGCCGACCCTAAATTATTTTGGGACTAAGGCTTTGTTGTTGTTGTTGTTGTTGTTTTTTAAAATCAATTGATGTATGACCATAATTTTATAGAAATGAGAAATCAAAATATCACTATGCAATTTTTTTTAAAAATGCTATTGATACTAATCTTAACGGTGAAACATTAACAATTTTATGAATCGCTTAAAAATATTTTCATTTTTATATTGTATTTAAAACTTGATTGAGTTGATCAAATGAACGGTAAGTGAGATCCTGAACCCTTGGCCCAGCCCACAAACAGAAAAATCCAACTAAAGCAGACTAGCACAGCATTTCTCGGGTTTACATCACAATTGTTGCACCACGTTTGGTTTGTTTT
The DNA here is from genome assembly GCA_026119855.1 of Campanula takesimana. NCBI lineage: Eukaryota > Viridiplantae > Streptophyta > Magnoliopsida > Asterales > Campanulaceae > Campanula > Campanula takesimana. Next base: position 1,670,644 of record JAOWBW010000133.1, read on the forward strand.
TGAAATATGAGGTAACTATTTAAAAATGAAGAAAGATTAGGGGCCCAAGGCTAACATCTAAAGTTTGGGGACTGTTTTCAATACTCCTTCCGTTTGAGTCTTACATTTGTTATTTGTTATGTACGCTTATTGAAAAAACAATAACAAATGGGTAAATATTTCAAAAGGACTGATGTCATAATTGTCCAAAATACTATTCACAATAGTTAAAAATTGGTTATTAAATTGGTAGATTTTTTAAAAAAATTACATAAGTAAACGAAAAATAAAGTTCTTCAAAACACTATTCATTATGTCTCATCCTTTGCTATTTTAGGCAAGAACTATTACTCTAGGACAAGGAGGAGTACAATACTCCCTATGTCCCAGAAAGATAGTCTCATTTTGACTTTTTATGGTCAACAAAAACGAATTTTGACCAACCATTGGTGACAATCTAATCATTCTAGTAAAATTCTAAAATTTGTAATTGAAAAATTATTAAGTGATTTATTAATAAAATGTTTTATAATTTCATTGTGATCATTAAATTGACACCAATGTTTTGTCAAAGTTTATTTTTATTGACTATAAAAAGTCAAAATGAGACTATCTTTCTGAGACATTGAGAGGGAGAGGGAGTATAACATTAGAGGGTAAAGTGTAATTTCTTAAACTTTGGAAATTGATTTGAAAATAAGAGAAGATTAAAGTGGCAAAGTGTAACTTTGGGAAAATCTGAAAATTGTGGTCGTGGATTATTAGTTGGATTAATTTTAGGTGTACATTATTGTTTTGTCTTATTGTAGTGACCACTATTATAAAAATATTTTATTTATATTTCGAGTCCATCTACACTAAAAATTTCCTTCTTCGTCTTCTTTTTTTTTTTTTTTTTTTTTTTTATTTTTTATTTTGATTTCGTGCTTGAATATGAGATACTGAAACATACACTGTAGACATTAAAGAAGAGGCCTTTAAACACTATATGAGATCGCTTGTACCACTTTGTGTACCACTGGTGATCCGACGGCTATTATCATTGATGATAAAATCTTGATGACAACTAAAATAATACATAATCGTTGGATTACTAGTGGTACACCAAATGGTACACAAGTGTGGTACAGGTGATTTCATCTCTTTAAACACATCTGACGTTCACAAAGTTTTTTTTTTTTGGTTGATGACATTCACAAAGTTGACAATTACATAACGGTAAATTCACATTTGAATTGTAAAAAAAAAAATAAAAAAAATTGAAGATCTTATGCTATTATTTTTTTTATCTTACATCCCACAAATACTTTTTTTTTTTTCATCATTTGTGGGCGAAAATGATGATATAAGTCACTTGAAATCTTTTTGAACCTTGGTTTTAAAGACCAAAATGTACAATTTCTCAATGGAGAAATAGAGAAAGCCACCAGTTGCATGAGTAACGAACGATCCGAAACTTGATCCCACAATGCAATGCCAGGCCGGTCCATACACCTTGTCAAATTCCTTCAATCATTTTTAATTAAAATATTAATCATAATACAATTTTAGCATAATACAATTTTAGCATAATACAAACAATATACACCCTCCGTCTCATTTTATTTTTAGTGTCCCATTTTAATCTTCAAACTCACAAAATTTTGCTCACACAATCACATGACGATATTTTATTGGTTGCATCTATAGTAGACCCGTCACACTCTAATTAAAAACACCAATAAAATCATTATACCTAGGATCTTGTGAGCAAGGTTTTGTGACTTTTTTGTGCCCCAAGTATTATTCAATTTTTTTTATAATTCGTCCTACATGTCATACTCACAAACAACAGTTACTCTAACTATTCTCTACCCCATTTTCTCTCTCTTACTAAATCATCTACACACACAACACATCACTTTTTTTCTTAATTCTTAAAGTCAAAAAAAAAAATGGAACGGAGGGATTACATATAAATAAAAGGGCAAATTGCAGATTGGTGACCTGAGTTTGTTTCATGTTTGCAATCCCCAACCCGAGATTTTAATTGTTGCAATTAGGCACCTAAGTTTGTCAATTTGTTGCAATGTGGTGAATAAACTAACTTTTTGTTAATTTTTTAACGAACCTAAGCACATGTGCCTCGCACATGACTTTTGAGAAGGACAATCTTGTCAATTCGTGATGGCTGAGCAAGGCAAGTGTTTACTGAGGGGGTCAACTTGCAAGTTTTTGAAAATAAAAAGAAGAATAAAAAAAATGGAACGGAGGGATTACATATAAATAAAATGAAAAGATAAAAACGTGTGTGAGACGGCCTCACACGTGAGACGGATCTTGATGAGAGGGTAAATGGTTTGCCCCCTTATGAGCGGGGATGGATAAACTCATTTCCTCTCTCACCAAGATCCGTCTCACCGTATGAGACCGCCTCACACAACTCTTCCTCAAATGAAAAAAGTTATAGGTATTCATGTGGGATCAGGCTATATCCTCACCACATGGGCTACAAAAAGGGGGTCAATGGCTAGATCATTTGCACATGATTAGCTATGAATATTAAGCAATAATTAAGCTTATTTTTGGCTTTACTAAATTCAAACTAGTTAACCTATACAATGAACCAGATCATGGTCTTCCAATACTTGCATTTGTTTTTGACCAAAAATGTGTAGAAAACATGTTAAGATCTGTAGGTCAAATCACTTGTTTCTTGTTCACCAACATCTACATGTGCCCTTTCTGTGTGTGATATATATCCCCATAATTAAATTTAAAGGGTGATTTAAAATGATGAAAATATATTTGATGGGCAAATAGTCTTAGCTAAATAGTCTATTACACTGAACAATCAAATTACTTAGAGTCTTAGACGGTGAGATTTAAATGCCTTTAAATAAAAAGTTTTGCCAAAAGTAAATTTAAAATCTTGAAATAGAGTTCGGTCATCAATTCAATTACTATGTAATCAGACTGCGTTAATTTTGATGATAAAGTTGAAAATACAAACAAAAATTTCTTAGGTCTTGCCTACACAACATTCCATTTTTGCCCTATATATAATCCATCTTAATCATCAAGTACCATGATCAATATATATTTCAACACCTTATTTGTTTTTTAGCTTTTCAAAGGAAATCCCCTTATATTTTTGTTTGGCAACAAAGTAATCTCATCACAAATCACAAGAAAGAAAATTTTAAAAATCTTAAAAATATATCAATCCATCAGATTATACCCAAGTATAGTCGTGGAACTAGGATTTCATCATACTGAAAATGACGGATTTCATTAGTTAAACTTCTATCATAATAAAAAAAAATAAAAAAATCTAATGTATGCAGTCTTATTTACTTCTTTACTTGCAACAATTTTTTTCAAAAATTATACCCCTCACACTAAGTTTAAGATTTTGTTAAAAAATCATAGACGTCTAATATGAAATGCATACATGTGAATAAAATCATATCAAGAAAATTGAGATAGAAAAAATAACTTCAATGGAAAAAAAAAAAGCAAATTATAAAACATACCTTCTTCAAATTATGAGCCATATGTTTAGCACTAAATGTCTCCAAACTATCATAAGTTTGCCTAGCACACCGGAATGCATGGACCTGCATGAACCCGGGCATGTCCGTCACCATAACCTTAACCTGCAGCAACGCCGCCACCGACGCCACGTTCATCTCCACCCTCCCTACCGCCGACTTCCTCCCCTCCGTCCCCGACATTGATTTCCGTGCCTCTTCATAAAAGGGTACTGATATTTTTCTTGCTTCTCCCACATTAGAAACTGATTTTCTCCCTTCTTGATACATGGGAACTAATTTTCTCGCTTCTCCCACATTAGAAACCGATTTTCTTGATTCTTCATATATGGGTACGGATAATTTTCTTGCTTCAATTACATTAGAAACTGATTTTCTTCCTTGTTCATATGTGGGAACTATTTTTCTCGATTCTTCCACAATAGAAACTGATTTTCTTGATTCTTCAATGATCGAAACGGACTTTCTTGCATCTTCAATCACCGCCCCTCGACTTTGCTCGTTTTCGCGATATGTTTTTGATCTTCTTAACACTCCACCCCAACTCTTTGAAAGGCCGCCGGATTTTTTTATCGGTGCCGCCGGTTGATTTGATCCGGTGTCTAGTTTGTATACATACATTACTCCTTTTCTTGATGATTTTTCATGAATTGGGGTTGACATTTCTTTTAAGGGTAAATATTAATGATGATGGTTTTTTTTCCCCCTAGTTTTTGTGTGAGGTTTATATAAAGTTTGTGAAGGGTTGGAAATTGAGGTGGCTAAAATGAGAAGATGACAATTGGAATAATGTTGATTAGGATGTGGTTAAAGATATGATTAAAAGAAGCAAACCATGTGTTAATGCTAGAGGTGATGGGATAAATAAGTTGTGGTAATGCTTGGGAGAGATTTGATGTATTTTGTTTTCTTTCTTTTTCTTTCATTTATTATTTTATGGGTTCTTGTGATTGGTGGTTTAGAGCATATTTTTTGTCCAATGGGTTGGTTCCTAGATGGCCAGCACCACATACATGGACCCCACTCCTACTTCTCCTCTCCCTTCTTAACTACTGAGATGCAAATAAATCGAGCTAATTTTTTATATCAAAATTAGAAATTTAAATGATGAATAATACTAGGGGCACAAAAAAGTCACAAAATTTTGCTCACAAAATCCTAGGTGTAATGATTTAATTGGTGTTTTTAATTAGAGTGTGGCGGGCCCATTATCGATGCAACCAATAAAATATCGTCACCTCATGTTGTGAACTTATTTTGTGCCCCTAGCATTGCTCTTAAATGATTATCTTTTATTTTTTTTACAAAATTACCTACTTATCTCATTAAGAAAGTCAGCTCACCACAACCTAGGGGTGTAAGTGGTTTGGTTCAAACCGCGGTTTGAGACCGAACCAAACCAAACCATGCGGTTTGGTTTGGTTTTCAAGTACCAATGGTTCGGTTCAGTCTCAAATATTAGCAAACCACATGTTCGATTTGGTTTGTGGTTTGACCTTTTCAGACCAAACCGAACCGCGGTTTGAATCCGCGAGACCGAACCGCCAAACCAAACCACATTACATAAACTAATCATAACCCCAGTTTCACATCATATTTAATATTTTTGTATATTTATTAAAATTTAATTATTATTAGATCATTACATAGACTAATCCTAACTCTCATTTTGTATTTTAATTAATATTAATTTCATCTTTCGTTATCTTCATTGCAATTTGCGATACATAAATTACCGATTTCTCTCCACGATCTATATTATAGTGTTTTTTTCCTTCGGTCTCTCTCTTCGTCTAGTCTCTCTTGTCATCCGACTTTCCTCTTTAAGATCCACATCTTTCGCACTTCCTCCGTGATCACGAAAAATTAAAACAAATGCAATAATGAGTTACGGTTTGAATCGTAATTTGAACCGTAGTCTAAACTATGGTTTGAACCGCGGTTTGAACCACGTAATTAAACCGCGGTTTGAACCAAACCGAACCAAACCATAGCGGTTTGGTTTGGCTTGGTTCGGTTTGTAATTTTTCATGGTTTGATTCGGCTTGGAATTTTCACAAACCGATGACTAGTGCACTAGTACAGATTGAGTCTTAGGAAACACACCTTAGATAGCGCTTTTTAAAAGCGCTATCTAAGTAGTACCCTTAGATAGCGCATAACCTGCATTGAATTACCTGATCAAGCCGGATGAATAAAAAAAATAGCTTCTATAGCGCATATAAAATAAACGCTATTGTAGGCATTACCTAAGATAGCGCTTTACAAAGCGCTATCTTACTAAGTGATTCATTAGCTTTTTTTTTCTTTTCAGGTTTGACTTTTTTTTTTGGATTTATTGACCGAGTAAAGCGCTATGTAAGGGCTTTGAGGGAATTAAACCCAAAAACATACTGCTCGCTCTGTTGTGCGTATTCCCTCCTTGCGAAATCGACAATCCAGAAAATCGACGACCGCCCTTCCCTTCCCTCCCCAGCCAGCGCAACCGCCAACACCACCACACACCGACGACAGCACAAAATTCGCCACCAACTACTACAATCGCCGCAGCAGCAGCAAAACAAAACCAAAAATCACAAACTAGACCCCTTCCTCCAAACCCTAGCCCTCTATTTCCTCCAAATGCCGTGAACAAAGCTCACCGCCGCGACCTTCGTCGATTTCATTCTCCAGGTATGTCATAAAGCTCCCCTATTATGGTTTTTATAAATTTATTAAGGTAATTTTTAACTATGTTTGTCTTTTATTTTATCTTGCACTCTAATTTTGTTGTTTCTCTATACTGCTTTAATTGGCGTTCCACCCAATTGAATTTTCGATATTTGTTCTCAATTGAATCAATTTTCGCTTTTGAAGTTGATGTTTTTGCATTGCTGCCTGTAATTGTTTGTCTTTGTTAAGCGCCTGGAAGGTGTTTGTTTTTTCGTATGTTAATTTTTTTGTGCTACTCTGCTGTTCAAAATTGAGCTGGGTTTCATCCTAAAGAATGGGTTTAAGAAGCTGTAATTGAAATCTTAGCAATTTCTCTTTTCTATTTGTTGTCTGAAAAATAGCTGCTCAACTTATTGTCAGCCTTTTATCTTATTAGTTTCTTGGTCTCTTCAATATATATTATAAATGCATCTACATTGCTATGTTGTTGGTAGCTCAACTTTTTATTGTTGTTTTACAAAGTTCAGAAATTACATATGATAATGGATGTTCTGATAGGTGTCTGTGTTATAAATTACATTTTTGTATATCCAAAAGGTTAAGATGCAAGTTAAAATTGAAATTATAATACTGATGTCTTTGAAATTTGGCCTGCCTTTATTCAAGAGTGATGTTGACAATGTCTACTTCATTTTTGAGTGTGGGACATTGTACTTAAGTACGCAAGATTGTTAGATAGAAAGAGGATACCTCAAAGAGGAATTCTATGTCAATCATCGCTATATAAGCCCTAATTTCATATACCCTATAACTTCCTCTCAATTGATTTTGTTTTAGAACTGCCAGTCAAAACCTTAATTGGAATTGTGAATTTAGGGATTTTATATGCAAAATTGTATGTGATTATATATAATTAGGTGGGGGCCTTGGTGTGTGTGTGTGGGGGGGGGGGTGTTGGTACATGAATTAATATGGTTTCTGTTTTGACCTAAAGAAGGTAATGAAGGTATTACTTTAGAGATTATTAACCCATTAGACAAAGACTTTTTAGCTCCAGCTTCGTTTTTTTCTACTGTACTTTGTTAGCCAGAAATTATTTGAGGTCAATGTTACATGATAATTTGTAACTACAGTATCATAAAGGTGTTGTCATTAACTCTTGATTGCTTGCCTAAGCTTTGATCTCTTCTAGTTTATCTCTGGCCTTTACAATTAATTGCCTTCTCTTGCAGGAATCCATTATATTTGTTTGTTATCTTTGTTGGTTTTCTTCTTGGGAGAGCCTATGGGTGCAACTAGACATTTCGGGTGAATTTTACTAAGCCTTTTATGGAAGCAACTCAATCACCTTGGGTAAAAAAGCTTAATTATGATCTCTATACCCCCCCCCCCTATTGACTTAAAATTGATTTAATTTTTTTTATGATGTTTATGATCTTTATACTTGGGGTAAAAAAACTGAATTAGTATTGTCTTTGTTATTTCCTTTTTGTACCTTGATTTTCATAAGACCAACAACCTTCATCAGTAGATTGATTTCAAACTGATCACTTTGTATATTTACATGTTGAAGGCCCACACAAGATCCAGGGGATTGGCGCTGGTATTATTCCTGATGTTTTGGACGTTACATTATTTATAAGTTTGGATTTAATGGTTTTGAAACCTTAATTTTGGAAATGGGACTAACTTTTCGGGACAATCAAAAAGGGGAAATGAGACTATCATTTTGGGACGGAAGGAGTACATCCTATCCGTCTTACTATCCTAGACTTTTATTATTTCAGTACGTTTGTTTGTAGGTAGGTATTTCATCTGGAGCAGCTTCAGCTGCTGTGATAAAAATAGCAGAGGCCAGAAAATGCTAGGAAGCTCATCAGTGTAAGTTGATCTGCACAACTTGAGTATCATAATTGTTGGTATTTTTGTGCAATCTATTTTTACATTTGCAATGGAAATACACTAGTTTTTATTTCGATGTCTTTTTAAAATTTATGCAAATGTTATTTTCCCAAACTTGTGAGAGCGTTACTTGTCAACTGTATTATTTGATTCAGTAAGGCAAGAAGCGGAGAACATGCAGAGTTCAGTGTTACACGGTCTCAAGAACGAATCTTTTCTTCTTCTTTGTCCTTCAGGTAATGCTTTGTTGGAATTCCTTTTTTTTTATATAATTATCTTGAATCCTTCTTTTTTTATTATTATTATCTTGAATCTGGACCAACACAAACTCAGCATAACCCCATTATTGATCAACCTATGGACCAAATAACTGATTCTATCCGCATGTAACAGTTTTTACCTTCTTGTTAATAAAATTCACTATAACCTTAGTAACAATGTCGAGTAAGTTAATACTCCGTATAAAGCACTGGACTTGATGTTTACAGGCACCTGAAGATGCATTTTGACACACCGGGATCAGCTCAAACTGAATCCCTCAACCAGCTTGCATTGGGAATGAATAGGAAACGAGTTGCCCGTCTCTTTTATCAGACTTGTGGTATCGTATCTATCTTCACTTTCCCCACTTTCATTTTTCCAAAGTTTCCAACTACTTTAATAGTAACAACAATCATAATTTCCGTTAAGAACTGATATAAATCAGCATTTATTTACCTGTATACTCTCTCCGTCCCGGAGTAAGAGTCCCACCCCCAATTTCCACGCTTATTCAATGTCGAGTAAGTTAATACTCCGTATAAAGCACTGGACTTGATGTTTACAGGCACCTGAAGATGCATTTTGACACACCGGGATCAGCTCAAACTGAATCCCTCAACCAGCTTGCATTGGGAATGAATAGGAAACGAGCTGCCCGTCTCTTTTATCAGACTTGTGGTATCGTATCTATCTTCACTTTCCCCACTTTCATTTTTCCGAAGTTTCCAACTACTTTAATAGTAACAACAATCATAATTTCCGTTAAGAACTGATATAAATCAGCATTTATTTACCTGTATACTCTCTCCGTCCCTGAGTAAGAGTCTCACCCCCAATTTGCACGCTTATTAATAAATATTAGATATGATGTAAATGTTGTGAGTGTAAAAGTAAAGTATGAGAGAGAATGAGTGGGAGAGAATAGTGAATTAATTGGTGTTATGAGTATAAAAGTAAAATATGAGAGAGAATGAGTGGGGTGAATAGTAAAGATTATTTGCCATTTTAGGAATGGGACTCTTACTCTGGGACGGACTAAAAAGGAAAATGAGACTCTTACTCTGGGACGGAGGGAGTACAAAGTATGATGTCAAGTTATTTTCCCAATTGATCTATACAATAAAATATCTCTATGGGCTCTGAATTAACATATTTCTGTAGGGTTCTTTACCTGATGGGACTGTAATTGCAGTGAAGCAGTTGATCAAATGAAGGTGCTAACTTGTTGCTGATTGTTTGTGTTATTTGGTGTATCTAGCGTTTGATTTGGCTGCAGAATTCTTTTAGTAACAATGCAAGCACAAAAAGAGTTGCCTCTAGACATGCAGTGCAAGGACAAAAGTTTCTACCTAGTTCAAGGATATCAATCAAATGATGGCTGCTCTTTCTCTACAAAGTCAGTATTGTTGGCCAGAGTTTGATATTTGGCCACTTGATTTTGGCATTGTTCATATGGTATGGTATGTCAAAGCGTATGTATGTCAAAGTGGAGTCTTCTTGAAATCCAATTTCTTAAGGAGAAGATGGCAGGAAGTAGTAGAAAATAGGTACTAGTATTACAAAGAATTTTAGGTCTGGCTATTGCTGATTGTAAGATTAACTATATTATCGATGATCGAGAACAAAAATCGTTAACTCCTGTGGATGATGGTAAGAATTATTGGTTGTGTGTGTAATGAAAGGTTGATTGTTATTGTTGAATGAAATGTTTGTTAGTTAATATTAATTTTTATTTATTCAATTTCAAGGTTATAATTTATATAAAAACAGGTGCAGCATGGACAAAATATGATTTAAAAAAAATAGCCTTAGATAGCGTTTTTATGCGCTATCTAAGTTAGCTGGCATCTACAAAAAAAAAACACTTAGATAGCGCATAAAAGGCTATGCAAGTTGATTTCTGAAAAACGCTATGTTAGATCATTCGCTTAGACAGCGCATAAAAAGCGCTATGCAAGCTTACATAGCGGTCGCTTGTATAGCGCTTTTATGCGCTATGTAAGGCCTAAAAAAACGCTATGCAAGCCTAAATCTGTACTAGTGGTGGTTTGGTCCGTAAATACCCCCAAACCGAACCATTTACACCCCTACCACAACCAATTAATTTGGTAACATACAATACATCCAACTAGACAATCATTTGCATTATTTCTTTGTTTGAAAATGAATCAAGAGTCATGTAATATCCTAGTGCATATCAGTCTCAAATATTAATCATCAGATCTAGTTTTGATAATACAGTAGTCTTTTTGCCGACAGAGAAAAATTTGGGGAAAACTAGTTCCTCCATAAGTTATAAAATGTCATGTTTTATAGGGTTTAAGGTTTAGGGTTTCATGTTTAGGGTTTAAGGGTTAAAAACAAGACTTTTTATAAAATGTCATGTTTTATAGGGTTTAAGGTTTGAGAAAATTTTGGGGGAAACTAGTTTCTCCATAAATTATAAAAAGTCATGTTTTTATATGGGTTAATGTTTAGGGTTTAGGTTTTATGGTTTAGGGTTTAAGCCTTTTAGGGTTTAAGAAAGGTTAAAAAAACAGGACTTTTTATAACTTAGGGAGGAACTAGTTTCCTCCAAAACCAACTCTTAAGGTTTAGGGTTTCATGTTTAGGGTTTAAGGGTTAAAAACAAGATTTTTTATAACTTATGAAAAAAGTAGTTTCCCCCAAAACACACTCTTAGCCAACTCGCACTCACCAACAATGAGCTTACCGATTTGTGAAAAAGTAATCTGAACTCTTAAAAGTTGAAAACACAAAACACCAAACAGTTTCAGATTGCACTCACACTCACTCTATTTCCATTGGAAAATAAAACAAAAAACAATGCTGTCATCATTATCTCTGTCACAAACGAAAGAAAAAGATGTAGACAAGTAGAAAAATTAAGCTTCACAAACGGAACCATCAAGTATGGACTGGTCTGGTCACATTAATTATTGAAATGTACTGATACACATTCTTCCAATTTAATGGTGCACCCTGCAATTATACGTTACTATCACTATCTTTATCTTACAAGGTCACCATCAAACTCAAAATCGATTTATATAGTATTAAATATTCTTTGCAATATACTACTAAATAAACTCTACTCCCATTTCAAATTGTAAAAGTTGCCAAAAAGTGTCCCAATTAAAATTACAAAATCTAAAAATGACAAGTTTTAACCCACTTTCACACTCACATCCACTAACCCACTAACTATTCTCTACCCCATTTTCTCTCTCCCACTCAACTATCAACACTCACAACACATCACCTTTTTCACTTTTTTCCTTAATCCCCGTACCAACCTAGTATTTGCAATTTGAAACGGGACGGAGGGAGTATACTTCTATTAATTTCACTCCTTTTTTATTACTGTAATCTTATTAAACCTACCTAATTGTAACAATAATATACACCTATGGGAAGTTGACTTTTATAGGTTTTTACATGCTATGTAATGTTCACTTTTGGAGTAATAATTATATATGGGGGTCCACCTAGAGCTTAGTGTTCAACATGTGAAATTTTCCTCTTCACGAGGCATAGCCACAGGAAGTGAAAAAATGAAAATAACAAAAAAAAAAAATGGAGTTGATTTAAATTTAACAATTAGAATTATAAAAGTGAGATTAAAGTTGGGTCTACTATGACATTAAGGCACATATATCTTCTAGGAGGAGGAGGAAAGGCTAAGGCCCCGTTTGGAAATTTAGCAAACAAATAAAAAGTCTTCTTTCACTATCCGTGGACTCATATTGGACAAACAAACAGGTCGTTACTTTCATTTGGACTCTGGTTAAAACAGGTTTGGGCTGCATAATTATAGCGACCAATTATGAAATTCCTCATTCCACAAAACATACTACTATTACATCAGTCAAGAAAAGGGTTAATGGCAATTTAGACCATAATGTGATATACCATCCTTCCAATTGAATTGTAAAGTTTTTTTTTTTTTTTTTTTGTCAAATCAGACTTTGATGTGAAAAATACTCGTCAGAAGGCATTTTTGACGGAATTCGTTAAACCCAGTTAAAAAGCATGTGCAATCCACATAACCAACAAACAAAATTGGTAGTTTGAAGTTGAAATTTCTTTTAAGGGGTTTAATGAAAATTCTAAACTTAATAATAAGAATGAAAATTAAAATAATTATTAAAATATTAAATAAAAAGGTTTTTAAAATAAATGACCTTAATATAATTCTCATACCCTTTGTTGCAGTGGAGTAACGACATATTAAAAAAAAAAAAAAAAAAGCAACAGTTCCATATCTGCGGTACTAATTACTACTAGATCCAACTTCCAACTGTCCATTGCACATAATAATAATAAATCAATAACTTTTTGGCCCCTATCCAAAAGCCACAAATAAATTTTCCATGACAAATCTTATGCACTCCAAAATAAATGTGGGACAGTTTGAGTGAGAGAGACAATTAGTGGAGCATTGTAATGAATGTGTGATATTAATTGGAGTTTAGTATTCTTCTGAAAAGTGGGGTTTTCTTCCTTGTTACAAGGGCTATTGTGAGCTAGATTACCAGCATTATACTCTTCATTTGGGGTATTGTTTTGTATCAAAATTATGGTCCACAGCAATCGCTATAACCTATCCATCAAAGTCTTATGCTACCACCAACAAGCGTTTAAATCACTTCGTACGGGGTGTTTTAGTTTAACCAGAAATTTTGGGTTTGATCCCAGAGACTGCAGAAGCGTTAAAATTAGACGGTACTCAATGTGATATTTGAATACTGATGGCTCGGACGACAAAAACAAGTCCATGCTCGCCTAAAGACCAATTTCAAGTCTTGAATTCTCCAAAATTGTAAAATTTTACACCAGTTGTAGCGCAAAATGACCCACCCAAACCCTTCCCAGTGGAAATGAAGACTCATAATAACATAAATCAAGATTATGCATGTGATAATTTTGTGATCAGGTGACGAAAATGCCCCTAAGTAATTTATTTTTAAGGAAGAAAATAAAAATTAAATTAAAATTAAGATAGGAAAAAATGCACCAAAAAGTACCTGAACTATAGGGGTTGTTTGGATTTTGTAACTTATCTCTTTTTTGACCCATGAAAAATACCTTAACTCTTTTTTTTGTGCAACGGATGTACCTATTGCTAACGCCGTCCACTTTTTGCCGTTAAGTTATCATGTGACTGACCACGTGATTTTTTTTAAGGGGTAAAACTGGAATTACAGGTATGAAAACATTTTACAAAGATAAAGGGGAGTAATTAATTAAATTTCAAATAACCCCCTCCTCTTCCCCTCCCTCCCCGTCCCCTTCTCATTCTTGGATAATCCGATTGCTACTTCTCATTCTTGGATTCCCACCTTCATCCCCAATTAAGGTAAGTCAACCATCAACATCCAACACTCATTCCTTTTCCCTTTCCGAGAACAAGAAGAAACGCAAAGACAAATCCGCCGCTGACCCATCTCGCTCATGCCGCCGCCGATCCATCACGCTCATGCCGCTGTCGACCTTCATCTCACTCATGCCGCCGTGGATCTCCAGTTCGCCATCTCGCCGACCTCCAGTTCGCCATAATCTTGGTCCGTCTACATGAAATTAGGTTACAAATTCATTGTCAAATCTGGGTTCATTCTTGGAGTCTTATTTCTAAAAAAAAAAATCAGATCTGAAATTAGGTTCATTATCAGATGTTGAACCCATATTCAACATCTTCTACATCTTCCATTGTGCATCTCAGATTTGAATTTTATTTTACTTTTTTTTTTGATTTTTTTTATTCTGATTTTTGGGAAGTGGTAGTAAAATCTGGGCTTGGAGAAAAAAATTGATGTTGTTTTGTTAATCTTGGTATGTTAATTTCCGATTGGTCACAGAATGAACCTAAAAAATGAATTAAGGATTTGGGTGAGTGATTTGTAATTTCTGATTTGGGAATTGTTCATTTAAAGGATGGTGGGTGGTGGCGGCAGTGCTGGTTATGAGGGGTGGTGGGTGTTGGTGTTGGTGGACAGTAGTTTTTTTTTCTTTTCTTTTTTTTGACGGTGGTGGTGGACAGTAGCACGGGTTGAAGATGGTTGTGGTGTTGAATGGCGGTGGATGGTGGTGTTTCGGTGGTGGATGTCGGTGGCAGCGATAGAGGATGGTTGTGGTGGATGGTGGTGTTACGGTGGTGGATTTCGGTGGCGGTTTGGCTAGGACTGGGAAAGAGAAGGGGAAGGGGGTTAATTGAAACTAGAAAAATTACTTTTAACCCCTTTATTTTGTAAAATGTTCTCACTATCTTTGTTATGTTTTGACATTTTTACCCTCAAAAAATTAGTCATGTGCGTGGCACATGATAACTTAACGGCAAAAAGTGGACGGCGTTAGCAATAGGTACCTCCGCTGCACAAAAAAAGAGTTAAGGTATTTTTTATGGGTCAAAAAAGAGATAAGTTACTAAATCCAAACAACCCCTATAGTTCAGATACTTTTGGTGCATTTTTTCCATTAAGATATGAGCCGGCACTTTTTGGTCAAATGGGCCTTGCCAGTAATAGAACCGGGCCTAGTCCCCCCAAACCTGATCATCTCAGGCCAGGCTAGCCCGGTTGGACATATCCAAATAAAGCCCACGTCAATAAATCCTGCAAATGGGCTAAATACAACGAAAAAGAATTCAATCAAGAAGATAAATCAACAATTTATCATTTTCTCTTTCAAAAAAAAAAAAAAAAAAAAAATCATTTTTAGACTTCAAACATTACACACACATGCAATTTGCAACACACATAGTGAAACATATGAGCAATTCCTAGCATTTGAGAAAGTGAAGACCTTTGAAATCTCTTATGCTCATTGTTGAATACAGAACATAGTTATTGTTCAACTAATACAAGCGCGAGGTTGGATAGCTTTTATTACGTAATAATAGTGGCACTACGCGTAAACTGTCGCAATTGCATATCTCAATCATTGACCCATCTGGGTCGTGGAAGAACACTTGATCTACATAAACTCCGTCTTCTTCAAACTTACCCTTCACGTACACTATGCCCATTTCTCTTAGTCTTTTTTCCACGTTTTTCATATCTTCACACTGCCACCAGCGACACAATGTATCAAGTACGAAGTACTACTATTTAACTCTCAAATTCTAACTATTAGAGACACAACGTATCAAAAAAAAAAACGAGATCTAGCTAGAGAGAGTACTTGAAAAGAAATGTGATGGTCCTTGGGATTGATTTGTGTAATCTTGACCATGTTTTGAGGGTCTTCCGATTGCAAAAGATGAATACCAATCCCATAGTTGAATAACCTGCATAATGTACTTAAATTGATAGATACAAATTGAAGTGGTAACAAGAAATTAAACAAATCCACAATTCAAAAATTCAAATGTTATTTACCAAGCTCCATCAAAGCCAAGGGAACTAGGTCTTCTAATGGGTAAGAATCCAAGTACATTTTGGTAAAACTCAAGAGTTTTCGTAATAGATCTGCAAACTAGAGATATGTGATTCAAATTCTTCAGCCGCAACGCACCTTCCATCTCTCCTTCGCATGTAAAAATTAAATAACAACGATCCGAGACTAACCTTATAAATCAAAATAAAAGGCAACAATAATATGGTTTGATTATAACCAAATATAGTTGGAATATGTTATCGATAATTGACATGGCGGGAATAATTAAGGGATTAAGGTAAATGAAATTGTGTTGTTATTTCAAATGAATATATATATCCGGTTTTAGTTTAACTAACGTCTGTTAACTTTCCCGTCAAGCATGGATGGGGATGTAATTTATTTATATTGCTTGGTCTTAAATGAAAATCCATCTTTACTTGTACTTCAATCTTAAAAGTAGGTGTGTATCCGTACATGTTTCATGTTTGCAAACACAAGCAAAGTAGATCCAACACATAAATGTAACCGGGGAGATACATTGTGTTGGATATGATTACACTACAATTTTTTTACTTTCTCAATTTCGGAAATTAAGACAGTTTTTAATTTAAGACCTCTTGGTTTTAAGTGATGCTCTTTACCACTCTTCCAAACCAATTTCTTGTACTTGTTCTAATTTGTTATTCCCTCAGTCCAGATCAATGGGTATAGTTTGATTTTTTTGGTCAACTGAGTCAATCTTTGACCATAATTTTATGAATATCTAAATATCTCTATGAAATTCTAAAAATTGTTATTGTTTCACTATTAGAAATACTGTCATTAACAATTTTTAGAAATGTATAGAGATATCTAGATATTCATAAAATTATGGTCAAAGATTGACCCAATTGACCAAAAAAGTCAAACTGTGCCCATTGATCTGGGACGGAGGGAGTATATACTTAACACAAGAAGTCACACTTTTCAATATATATATATATATATATATATATGGTTATGAGTATTCTTCATATTGAACAATTGTTAAGTTTTGAATAAATCAAAAAAATAAGATAAATTAATTTATCATTTGTTTAGATTGTATATGAGAGTATATCCAATTTTTTGACTTTATACAAATGCGAAATTGAATTATTAGTTATTTCATAGATAATGCGACATTAGGAAATATGTCTCATTTATTATGCTGACAAATGAGAAATACATGTTCGAATTATTATACTCAAACTCATGTGTGGACAACTGTGAAATGAATTTCCCATATTATACTTAAATCCATATATGAACAACTGTGAAATACATGTCTCAATTATTATTTTCAACTCATGTGTGAACATCTGTGAAATGTACATGTCTAAGTTATTATATTCAACTCATGTGTACACAATTGTGAAATACATATCTCAATTATAATACTCAAACACTTGTGTGAACAACTGTGAAATGCATTAATATTATTGACTTATTTAGAATGAGACTACTTATTTAATTTTTTTACTAAACCAAAACCAATATAGAAAGTGGATTATTTTTAATGGAAGGAGTATTAGATGATTCTAACCTTTTCTTTTTCCTATTGTGCGTGTATCTCATAATATAATCTACTACTAGTGATGTGATTAAATAGTTTAAATATTCAGAAATGTTTCAATTTTTTTGTTGTTTGTATGACCTCTTTACCTCATTATACGGTGCCATATGAGTTCTATCATCAATTGCAAGTTGTTGATACATGTATGCACCATGGTACATATAAAGTAAAACATATAAAGTGATAAATAAATTTGGATTAATATTGATTAAACAATGTCTTTTTACCTCTTTATTGTTGATTCTAATTAAAGATGGATATTATCATAGACGTCGTTTTAGCACTAAGATCTTATAGACTACTCCCTCCTTCCCACCACAAGTGACACCAACTTATGAGGCACAATAATTAAGAAAAAAATAGTTATGTATGGCAGAAAATGAAGAGAGAGAATGAGTGAGGTAAATAGAAATGTTAGTTGAATAAATTGAGTGGTAGAAATGAAGAGAGAGAATGAATGGAGTTAAATGGTGGGGTTGTTGAATACAAATATATTTAAACATTTTCATTTTGAACAATTTTACTTGTGTTGTGCTGGAATGGATTGAAAATAAATTTAATATCACTTGTGCTGGAACGGAGAGAGAGTATTTTGGACCCATTTTCTAGCAAGCAAAATCATTATTGATTAGAACAAGAATCACCATCACTGTCTAATTAATTCAAGTATGATGGTGACTTTGGGCCAATACTAAATGCACAAATGACAAAAATACAAACAATCACAAGTCTTCCCTGCACAAGAGGTTGCCAAACAAACTTCTTTTTAGCAATACCAAATCAAACTGAAATTTCCACCCCAATATGGCAAATTATCATAGTCAATAATTAGACATTTTACAAGGAAAATCATCCGTAAATGGAATTTCTCCCATGATGCTCCTTATAGTAATAAATTCTCACTATTTGCCTACCAGTGAGTCGTATGGCCGTTACCAATTTGTACTAAAAAAAAAAAAAAAAATTATGGTCGTTACAACTTCTTTCGTAGGATCTCGTAGAGGGTTATTTCATTTTCCATTCCTGACACTAGTAATTTAGCCCGTGCGGAGGTAATTGATTGGGAGCACATAAATAAAAGAATGGGATGACAAAGTAGTAAACTACTTTTCTTAGATGTTGAGTTCAAAAAGAAAATGAGATACACCTAACAAATGACAATTTTACCCATGTATTTGAGAAGTTATCTATTTGAATTTCAGTATAAAAAATTGGGGTGACTTGCAAGCCAAACGTTGAAGTATGAGGAGAGCGAACAATCAAAAATTTTTTCGATAAAGTTTAAGCCGTTTATCAAAAATTAATGAGACCATTCATTTATGTGTAGAGATTAGTTAATATACCATATTTGGTTTCTTTTTATATGAACATAAACCTTAGTGGTTCATTCGTTGAAGATATTGTTATACATTCGATGTAAATTTCATGATCTTTAACATGTTCTCAACATTTGAAATTCTATGACCTATAATTGTAATTGAATGGTAATTGCTTAAGTCATAATAGTTTGATTTTGTTAATTTAGTGTTATGGATTATCAATATGACTATTGGAAACTTTTAAAATTTAATAATATATTAAAATTAATTATTAATGAATACATGATTGCTCACAATAAATTTAGTATTAACTTTTGACCTTTCAATTTTCTATTCTAGATTATATATATGAGTATTGCATCTATAGAAAATGACTATAAGTAGAATTAGTCTTTTATAGTATTTTAAAATAATAAATTAAAGATAATAGTATCCTATATAGTTACTAATAAAATTAGCTAATACTATTAGCTAAGAATGAGAAAAATAAATAGCCTCTTAGTTGTAGGGGCAATGCTGACATCACTTCATGAGACGTAAGATTTGGTTAATTAATATTAGAAATAATAATAGTTAATATATATAATAACTATTATAAGTAACTAATAATATTAATAATAAAAGTTAACTTATATAGTAACTATTATGATTAACTAATGTTATTCATAGTATTAGTTAACTTATGTACTATATAGTAACTATAATAGTTAACTAATACTATTAATGGCAATAGTTAACTTTTATAGTAACTATATCATTGTTAACTAATGCTACTAATAGTAATAGTTAACTTATATAGTAACTATCATTGTTAACTAATACTACTAATAATAATAGTTAACTTATATAGTAACTATTATGGCTAACAAATACTATTAATAGTGATAGTTAACTTAAATAGTAACTATTATGGTTAACCAATACTATTAATAGTAATAGTTAACTTATATAGTAACTATTATGGTTAACTAATACTATTAATAGTAATAGTTAATCTATATAATAACTAATATCTTTAACTAATATCTTTAACTAATATTATTAGCTAATAAAAAGAATATCAAAAGTCACTTAGAGTTTAAGGTGGTGATGACATGGCTTCACCAAAAGCAACTTTTAGCAAAAATTGTCCATGTGGCGAATCCACATCCCTCCGCCTCAGCTTTTAATATATGTAGATTTTGGTCAGATTTTAATTTTCATTAGAGAGAGTTCAAATTTTGGAAAGATTCTTAGATTTACATTTCATTTGGCTGTTTGAAAATTGAGAGAGGTAATGAGGTATACTCCCTCCGTCCCATTTGAAGCTTCACCTTTTACCCAAATGGATGTCCCGTTGAAAACTTCATCCTTTCCTAAAATGGTAAAAAATGTAGGCCCCACTTGTCATACCCACTCACTTCTTCCTCTCACACATGGGCGGATCTTATGTTGTAGAAGGGGGTACACGTGCACCCGGTCAATTGAAATTTGTAGTTAAAAATGTTTTTTTTTAATCCTGAATATTAAGTGCACCCGCAGATTGTCTATTTTATAACACCCTGATAATAATCACAAGTAGCTTTGTGTTCTGGCGGCAATGTTTTTCTTAAAAGTTGTTTGATGCAAGTCACTCAGGTTTGAATCTCTCTGCTAGCCAAGACATTTTTTTTCCTTCTCTCTCATTTTCTACTACTCCGACTTAACAAGGCCACTTTGAGTTTCCTCCAATAATTTCAAATATAACTACTACTTCCTCCGTCTCAAAAAAATGATCTTCACGTTTGACATTTTTCATTGTCCCAAAAAGTTCTCATTTCTACAATTTAGGCTTAAATGTGCATAAACACAATATAGCTAGTGAAGCAAATGCTCATATCTTTAAAAAGTTTGAATAGTCAAACGTGAAGATCATTTTTGGACGGAGGGAGTATATTTTTTATTCTCTCTCATTTTCTACTACAAGTTTATATAACTAGTCCACTTTAAGTTTCTGTCAATTATCTCAAATATAATTAATTAATGTTTGGGTCTTATTCATTATTTAATTATTTTTTCTATCTTAAAATGAATAACCTTTTTACAAAAAAAAAAACTTTGTTCGTAAATATTTTTTCTATCAAAAACATTTTTCTATCAAAACATTTTTTCTATTCATTATATAGTTGCAAATATACTTTTAATTGTAGTGGTGTATCATATTGTAATTTAACCGCGTTTCAAAAAAATATGTTTTAAGTTTTTTAGTGTAAATTGTGCACCCGCTGTCAAAACATCCTAGATCCGCCACTGCTCTCACATACATATATTATGGGGTTCACTTGTCATACCCACTAACTTTTCCCCCTCACATATTTAAATTGTAAGCCCCACTTGTCATACCCACTAACTTCTTCTCTCTCACAACCCTTCTTACACTCATCACTTTTCTTAATTTGTGTGCCTCACCAAAATGACGAAGCTTCAAATTGGAGGAGGGAGTATAGTTTTTGTTTTTTGTTTTTTTTTCCTGATGATGTCCACGCCAGAAGGAGGCGAGGAGAGAGATCGAACCATAGCGCTCACCGAGGGTGAGGCTTGGCTTATATGTCAATTTTCAAATCACATCATTACGAAGATAAGAGAGCCGAAAATGATACTCCCTCTGTCCCGCTTTAAGGTTCTTACTTTCCTTTTTAGTCTGTCCCAATTTAAGGTTCTTACTTTGCTTTATTACCTAAAATGGAAAGTGGGACCCACTTGTCATTCTCACAACAAAAACTCACTACCCACTTTCTCTCTCACACTTTACTTTTCATACTCACAATATTTATTTATTTTTAATCTCCGTGCAAAGTCAAGCTAAGAACTTTAAATTGGGACGAAAGGAGTAGGAAATTTGAACTCGAAAAATAATCCATCTAAATTTAGACAGATACATGGAATATATAATAACTAAAGACCCATCAATCTATTACTCCATCCGTCTCAAAGTAAATGTCGTTTTGGAGTGTTTCACACATATTAAGAAATGTCATTAATGCATGTGAAGAAGTCTCAAATACCCTTAAAGTAATTCAACTACCTAGGTAATTAAAGGGTTAGGTAAGATATAGTTCACTATCATTATTAATGATATAATTGTTATAGAGCAATAAAAAAAACTTTGAAAATAGTGAAACGACAAGTATTCTGATACAAAATTTAACTCCCAATACGACATCTATTTTGAGACGGTCCTGTTGACATTAGTGGATAAGCAGCCCAAATTTGACGAGATGAGATCATATGTACTATAGTGACATCAGCCCTAATAACTTATAACTACTAAATCACCTGCCGTGCATAATATACTAAAAGTGATACAGGTGATCTCGTTTCCAGTTCGACTACATTAATACTCTCTTGTTTCAATAAGTTAAATTTGGTTTGTCAATTTTTTATAGTAGACTATTATTATTATATTTTTTTGGCATTCAGAATTCACTTTTTATAGTTAAACCTATTATAAATGTTTTTTCTCCAATTTTTGTTTATTTTTGAAATGCAATATTTTTATGCATACTCCCTTTGTCTCAGCACAAGTAAGACTAGAGGAGTTGACACAATAATTAAAAGAAAAATAGTGTATGTGTGGTAGAAAATGAAGAGAAAGAATGAGTGGGGTGAACAGTAGTGTTGGTTGAATAAATAAAGTGATAGAAAATGAAGAGAGAGAATGAGTGTGGTGAAATTAGACCTTGCCAAATACGGGTGGGATAGGTATTGTTACGTGTAAGGTTTCCAAAACTCATAGTCGTAATCTAATTGTGTTATACACGGGTGCGGTACGAGTGGGACACAGTTATGGCGGGTACGGGTCCACGTTTGTACAGGTTTGCCCTTTTTTTAAAAAAAAATATATAATAATAACTGTTAAATTGTTAACAGGTTTTGTTAAAAATCTAACGAAATCTGTTAGAAGTTAACTGTTTTTTTTTTCCTTTTTGATATCAATGAAATTTAAAAAATATGTTAGTATATGTTTAAATTGAATAAAAAGTAACTTAAAATGTTTTAAAATCAAACACTTTAAACAGATTATGTTAGACAATTAACAAACTATGTTAGAAAACTAACAAAATATGTTACAAAACTAACATAATTTGTCCGGTTAGAATAGTTAATGGTTACGGTTACGGGTGCGGGTTCCTAAAACCTATAACCGTAACCTAACCACATTATTGACGGGTAGGGTTAGAATGGTTAACGGGATGTCCACGGGTACGGTTCCAACGGTTTAAATGCGGGTGCGGGTTGACGGGTTGTCACGGGTACATTTTACGGTTGGCCATGTCTAGGTGAAATAGTGGTGTTGGTTGAATAAACATATATTAAAACATTTTCATTTTGGACAGTCTCAATTGTTTTGGGACGGCCTAAAAGTCCTACTTATGCCCGGACGGAGGGAATATTTTAGAATCTAGTACCAAATATCTAGGAATTTAGATACAAAATTAAAATAATATAAAATTTTAAATGGGTTATTTATATGAAACAATAATTGACTTATTGGCAAGTGCACTAAAATATCAGTTTTTCTAAAGTGTGCTTTGATGACACATGTTATGTTAGGCTTCTTAAATAAGGAAATCAACACATTTATATGATTCAACAAATATGTAAGATTATATATATAAAAAATATATTTTTATAATTATGGAAATGAATAAGTTAAAGTAAATTTAATAAATACATGAAACGGATCTCGACGAAAGAGTAAATAGGTTTGCTTCACCCGTCCATAGGGGTAAACCATATGTTTTGAAATTTTATTTATTTATTTGAAAATGCAATACATATTTTAGGCGGAAAAAAGAAAAAGTGGTGGCCGGAATTGAGGGAGTTAACATACTGTATGAAAATGCAAGGCGCAATGAAAAGACGAATCTGGCGTTGCCTAACTGCAAATTCTTCAAGTAGTGTTGCAAAGCGTTCCGTCATTAACACACACAAACACATAGTGGGTCTCTGGAAGATGCAACCAATCAAAAACTTGTGAAACAAACCCCCTTCTCCCTCTTGCTTTTTCTTGACTGATTTCACTTATTCACAGGATATAATCTGAGAATCCAAAGAGTCGATTACATACTTTGGGTTTTTGAATAAATTCAAGTCTGTGTGGAAATTTCATGAATTCAAGATTCTGAAGTTGAGCGTAAAGAAGGTTTGTTGAGCGGAAACCCCCATTTTTCTGTTTTTGAATTATTTGTTTCTATGTGATTTCAAATTGCATGATATGGGTTTAGTGGAGAATTTCGGATATTGAATTGGGTTCTTGTAGAAATTTAAATCTGGTGTGGGTTTTGGATATTGGTTTGTTTGGTTGATCGTGAAGTTATTTCTATTTCCATGGATATTTGGGGCTTACATTTGAGATGACTGCTCGAATTCAGAAATTTTACAGTTCTTGCATTCAGATTTATGCTTATAGTTGATATTGTTTCGTCAGTTGTATCTGAGATTAGTTTTTGGGCTGTGGAGTACTTTAATTGTGAATACTGATCTCCCCTTTGATTTCTTGCTTGGTGATTCAGATTTTTGGAGGGGTTTTGAGAGGGTTTTGTCCATAATCAGTTTGCGAGAAAATTGAAAATGTCAGGTGGGACGCCAACTGCTGGTGGAGGGTACATGAGACAGAGGCATAGCCAGGGGTATGCCTCAAGTGGTGATGACCTAGAGGATGGTGCATGTTCGAAAATGAATTTACGGGATAATCCCTTTCCTGGAATCAGAACATGGTCATTGGGTGAGGTTATTGAGAAGTTTCTTTGGATTGCTTCCACAGTTTTTATTGTGTACTATGGTGATTCGTACTCCAACCTTCTTTACATCTTGTTGCACGATGATCGTATTAGAAGGTGAATTCTTCATCTCAAATTTAAGCTTCACGCCTCTAGTTATCTTTCTGCAGTTTGCTCTTCGAGAAACTATGTGCGCTTTATCCTGCAAATTGATAATATTGTTTTCTGAATTGACTGTGTAACTGGATTAATCATATTGGGAAATGTGCAATCGAAGATTTCAATTGTCTATATGACTGTTCGTGACTTCGGTGGTCATAGTATGTTTTATACTTGGTTGATGATGTGAGATTCTTAAATTTATAGTAGATTGATGTCCATCATCATACCCCCAAAGCTGAAAACCACAGTAAAAAGTTAATTTTCTTGAAAGAGATGTGATTTTTTAATTTGTGGAGCACTGGTTAATACAGAAATGTCTGATTGCAACATTACTCCTGAACACAATTCTTGATCTATCTGTTGCTTCTTGGAAGGTAGTTTTGAACTCATAAGTTTCACAACTTGAGTCATATTGTTTTGTCATCTCATTTGTGTCGATCATTTGAAATTTTAATGAAGCTTCTTATTATTCTAGGTAAGAACTCTTTTCTGCACTGCAGATTTATTTGAGTATTAATTGTGATTACTAATTAGAGAATTTACATTCAATAAACATCGACCATAGAGGCAACCCCCATCTCACGAGAATTGCTTTTTAGTTACAAGCTGAAGTACATCTGAGATGCTATAATCCTAATTTTAGTCCAACATACAATGTGAAGATATGAAACGAACTGCTGAGATCCGTGTATGTATCAATAAATTGTTCTTTGTTGCTCTGATAGAGAGATTTGGATCTTGTAGGCTCGAACACATCATTCTTGATGTTGGAGTTCTATTGTGATTTCAAGTGTAACTACAGTTAGGTCTTTTATTCGTTACATTAAATAAGTGAATGCTTGTTTTACTAGTAGCTGGCAAAATACTTGAGTGCATTTGACTGTCACTTAAATTTATGCGTGTCTGCATCATATTTCTATGCAGGATGCCGTTGTATCTAGGAACTTTTGGGGTCAGTTTGAATGTCGGGATATTCTTGTATACAATTATGCTAATGTGGGGTGTCAGGTATTCTGGTGAGAAGTTGGAGCTATCAACTGCAGCTGCCCTGCCATATGTAACCATACTCGGGCTTATATCTTTTTGCTTGTAAGAAAAACTGCTGATACCCTTATCTTTTCTCTGACGACTCCTGTTTTGCTCAAGGAGTCTTTGTGAGAGTCCAACATGTTAGGGATTGAAACAGTCTTTTATAAAGAAGCAAAATACTTCTCCAGATTCTAGGTTTAATGTAACATGGGTAAATCTGGAAATGTATAAAATGTATTACTCCTAGCTCTTTATTTGAATCACAAATTTTAAATTCGGATGCTTTCAGGGGATCGGATATTGGACTAGTACTGATCCTTGTTGAATTTTATCTTTCTTTTGCAGATTTTCTTATGCTTTGTGGCCGATTTGGAGTTTCTTGACCCTGCCTCTTGTGGTACTTTCCATGCATTCTAATTAAATTCAAAATGTACTACCTCCGTCCCACATGAAGAGGTGCGTCTTCCTTTTTGGGTCGTCCCACTTGAAAAGTAACTTTCCTCATTGGGCCTCTCATTTCCCAACCAATTGACTATACCAAACTTTCCTTTCCCACCCAATTTGATTTAAATCTTCCCTCCTTGTTCTGAATTCGAAATTCTTTTGGGGTGATGTAGAAAGTACTCACTTATCAACCATTTTCCTTAATTTGCGTGTACGATCAAACCCCACCTCTTCAAGTGGGACGGAGGGAGTATTAGATTTACTAGTAACTGTACTTTTTTGGAGAGTACCTAACTAACTAGCTTTAAATAACCGCAGTTCACATTGTTCATGGCCTGCATGGTCATATTGCCTTGCTTGTTGCTCGAGACATTCCAGCCACAATCAGCCATGCTTCGTACAGATTAAAATTCATTGTCCATAATGACTTACTCAAAGCTACTGTCTCGGGTAATCTTGTTTTCGATTGGTAGTTTGGTGCTAACAATAGAATGAGTGAAATGTTATTTTTTACACATACAGCTAAGATAGTGTGATTGAGATCCATTTATAGTGATTGGGTGCGAGTTTTGGATGATTCGTATATTAGCATGCCTTGTCCCGTTTATCTTGATCTGGATTTCATCATCGATTAAACCTTTTATCTTTAACTTGTTTGTAATACAAGATTTTTAGGTAGTGCATGTTACTCTCTCTGTCTCAGTTTAAAGTTCTCGCTTTCCTTTTTTGGTATGTCTCAGTTTAAGTTTAAGGTTCTTATTTTCCTTTTTGGTAAGTCTCAGTTTAAGGTTCTTAGTTGCTTTATTCTTTAAATGGCTATGTATGAATATTGTTTTGGACAATCTTATCCGCATAAAGTTCATTTATTACAAAAAAAAAAAAAAAAAACATCACTCACTCATCTACTTTTCACTCGCTTTATGAATTGACAATTATATTATTCATACACTACTATTCTTGACTCAAATTTGTCTTGATCTCTTAATAAACGTGTAAAGTCAAATAAATTAAGAACTTTAAATCGGGAAAATCGGGAAGGAAGGAATATTATTTTGCGACAGAAAGAAAAGGTGACCGTGGGAGACTGAAAGAAAAAGTAACTGTGGGAGACTGGGAGTGGGACGGAGACGGAAGAAGTAGTACATAGTACTATACTCCTCCGTCTCATTTTAAACTTCAAAGTCAATGCGAAAATTGTCAACTTCGTACCACTTTGACCATGAATTTGCAGAAAACTTGATTATTCTAATGAAAAACTAAAAATTATTTATGAGAGTATTATTAATGGTGGATCAATAACAATTTTAAGAATTCCATTAGGATAATTATTATTTTTGTAAGTTTTTAGTCAAATTACAATTAAGTTGATAATTTTTGCTTTGACTTTGAAGTTTAAGATAGGACGCATGGAGTATTGTCTTGTCTTGTGTACTTTTGTTGGGGACATTTCTAGCTAGTACAATAGTATTTACTATGAGACAATATTTACTATGAGGCCTAAAGAATCAAAATATAATACTCTTTCGGTCTCGGTTTATTAAGATTTTTAGTTTGATTTTACATGCTTATTAAGGTATTAGAGCAAATTTGAGTAAAAAATAGTAGTGTGTGAAGGATATAATTGTCTATTCATAAAGCAAGTGGATGAAAAGTAGATGGGTGAGTGATTTTTTTTTTTTTTTTTTTTGTAATATATGAACTATATGAGGACAAGATTGTCCAAAACATTATTTATAGTTTGCCATTTAAAGAATAAAACAACTAAGAACTTTAAAATGGGATCTACCAAAAAGAAAAGTAAGAACTTTAAACTGAAACTGAGACGGATAAACTGAGACGAATAGAGTATTTATTATGACATGGAAAGAATAAAATATAGAGTAGGCCACATTTTTCATCTACAACTCACGGTCCATATCAATTTAATTATTGTGGGGTCTCATGACAATCAAAATTATCTTGATCATTTATTTAAAAACATGAGTAGTGATTTGATCAAAACCGTTCGTTAGAATGTTTTTTAATTCCATGATGTAATAGAGATTAAAAGAAAAGAAATCAGAGTGACGACATAAAGTGACAAATAACACTAACCCAATTAATGATATGGTTAGTTTACATGGCATGTCCACTTTAAATTTTTGCAAGAAATTATCATTTGATTAATCGATTTGATTCCCATTTTCCACATAAAAGTTGAAACCTTTTCCATATAAAAGTAGAGGGATTATGGCAAAATTTTATCCCTTTCTATATTTATATTGCACAATGCATGCCAATCTGTCTCTCAAAAGGGGTTTGATTGGCACCCCCTTTCATTTAAAACTCCCCAAGTCATGAGTAGAAAAGTACAATTAATAATTTAATTATCTTAATAACAAAAAAAAAGTTATTTAGAATAATATAAATTCAATGATCAACGAGGAATTCATTTATACTGCAAGATAGATTGAAAATGGTCATCTTCCTCGATATACCAAGCTCTAAATTATTTCTTTCGTTTCTTTTTTGATTTGGTACATACTCCCTCCGTTCCGGGTAAGTTGCAACAATTTATCATTTTGGGCATTCCACTTAAGTTGCAACAATGCCAATTAAGGAAACTTTTTATTACTTTTATAATCCTCCACTCATTCTCTCTCTTCCTCCCAACCACTCATTATTCTTCTTTCTTAATTTTTGTGCTTCCCCTTCCATGTTGCAACTTACCCGGAACGGAGGGAGTATATCTTAATTTGTACTCTCTCCGTCTTGCCCGACTTAGGATTTTTTTGTCCCAACACAGGGATTAAAGAAAACTATTGTTTTAAGAGGAAAGAGAATGAGGGGTGGAGGTGTTGTGAGTATGAAAAGTAAAATATGAGAGAATGAGTGGGATGAATAGTATGAGAATTGTTGTTGTGAGTATGACAAGTGATTCTTATTGACTATAAAAGTAATATAGCCTTTCCATTATTGTCGTCTAAGTCGAGTGGGACACCCAAAATGACAAAACGTTATAAGTCGGGTGGGACATATGGAGTATTTCACACGAAGGTTTTCTCTTCTTCGTAAAGAGTCTGTCTTTTCTATTTCGTCCGGAGCTTTTGTTTCTATCTTATGTTGAGAGCCTATGTGTTATGTTTATATTTTTTTTATTGTTGCAATGTTTGAGATGTTAAGTGCAGCACTTATTGCCGATCAAAATGCTTTCATTATAATGTTCTCAATGTCAAATATTTTCCGTGCGGGGATTGTCTAAATGCTGGGGTCAAGTAATGTCCAAGTTATAAAGCAGTTGTGTGTCACAAATTCATGTCCGTAAGGCCGTTCGATTGCGACTTATTTCTAAAAATATCATTAGCAAATGTTTGGCCAGTGTGACATTTGAATTTGATAAGGCTAAAGTGTCATCTTCTACCTCTATTGAACTAAATAAAGTTGGAAGTATTATAGGTGCCTACACATTATTATTTATTTCCATTTTTTTATTTTTTTATTTTTATCATGCTTCTAAAATGTTTACGGCGATTATATTTGAGCTCATATTGTTGTAGTGCCTCTTTAATTTTCTTAAATGCAAGTTTGTATTGTTTGCTTTTATATAAAAAAAAATACTAAAATTATTAAAATTAAAATTATTAGTCAAAAGTTCATTCAAATTAATAAATATTTTAGATAGGAAAGATTTTCCCACAAATTTGTTTAGGTTGTTGTTATACACACCCATAAACTTATTAATACATCCATAAATAGCCTGAAAATTTAAATACTCCTTCCGTCCCTCATTAAATTACAAATTTTGGGTTGTGCACATTATTTAAGGAAAAGTGAAAAAGCTGATGTGTTAGACCATCTACAATGGTGGATGAATGAAGTTGTTTAATGGGGTTAAACAAAAAAAAGTTGGTTTAATTGCTACAATGGTGTGTGAATGAGGGGATTGTGAATGGAATTGTTGAAAGGATTCAACGAGTGTGAATGGCTTTTTTGTCTCCCGGTTTTGCCACGTGGCGCGTTTGTATTGGACCTGGTGGGCGCGTGCATCACACGCGCCAGGGAAGGCGCGTCCAGGAAGCCAGCGAAGCTTTTTTTTTTTTCTTTTCTTCTGGTGTCGCCACGTGTGGTCTTGTGATTGGCTGGCCATGTTTTTTCTTTTATCCCAATTATTTAAACTCAATTATTTCACAAAAAATGTTTTTTTAAAAAAAAAATTACACCAAAATTCTTTAAAAAAAATTCTCTTTAAATTGACGTAAGTTTCATTGTATTTCGACAAAAAAAAAAACCCATTTTGTTTTTTGAAATGAATCCCAATAATAATCATTTCAACACTAATCATAAAAATAAAAAATAAAAAATAAAAAATAAATTTTAAGTGGTGGGGTATAGGATGATGTGTGAGAAAAGTGTTGAATGAGGGATTAAACAAACCATTGTAGGGTGTTATGTGAATGAGTGTTGAATGGATGAGTTGGAAGAGAGAGAAGCTGATGTGGAGTGATAAAGTGGGTGTTAAATGGTTTTTTTTGTGTGAAACCACTGTGGATGGTCTTATAAGTGTAGATAGTATCATAGTTGAGTAGGAGAAAGAAAGTGTGGTAGAGAATAGTAAGTGGATAGTTGTTGTGAGTATGACAAGTGAGTCTCATTATTTCAAAAGTATTAAAACATTTCCTTTTTGAGACTTTGTAAATTGAAGTGGGACAACCGAAATGAAAAAATTTATAGATTAAAGAGGGACTGAGAGAGTATTACAATAGTGTAATGCGCTGTTACGAGTGTTTTCATTAATTTTGCCGGGGGAAATGACAATTTAGGGTCCAAAGTTTGGGGGTGTGTGCCAATAGGGGTCTGATGTATCAATTTTGTCAATTTAGGGTCCAAAGTTGCAAAAGTTGTGCAAGTTAGGGTTTTTTAACGATTCTGTTAACGGAATCCAGTTAAGTCACACGCGTTTTGACATGGACTTAACTGGAGTTTGTTTTGATTATTTGCATGAGCATATTGTCATTTCAGATGAAGAAAATTAATAAAAAAAATGAAATATTAAATTTTACTACTTTTTTATATTAAATTAACTAATAATTAAAACGTCATTTACCGAAAATATTTTTTCAAGAAATACAGTAAAAATATTTATTTCATTAGAACCACTATAAAATAAAAAGTATAATTTTTAAAAAGGAAAAAGTGTAAAAAAATTATATTCCAAAAAAAAAACCCACTTTATTTTTTTAGAAAGAAGAAAGTGGGGATTTGGACAAAATATTTTCTGTGGTGGTGGTTAGTATTGTTTCATTATTAATATTAGTATTCCAATTATTTTATTTTATTCATAAAATTATTTATTTTATTATTAATTTTCCTTGTTTATAACTTCATTATTTGCGGTTTCAAAAAAAAAACCACTTTAATTTTTTATTTGCTTATTATTTTATTTAATAATAAAAGTGAAAGAAAATTTAGGGTCAATTGTATAAGGGGTGTGTGAAATGACAGCCCAGGCGAACATTCAAAACTAACTCCAGTTAAGTTTTTCTGTTACTTAACTGGATTTTCTTTGCAACTTAGTCCAAAAACCCTTAATTGACTAACGTTGTTAACTTCGGACCCTAAATTGACAAAATTGATACATCAGACCCCTATTGGCACACACCCCCCAAACTTTGGACCCTAAATTGTCATTTCCCCTTTTGCGGGTATGTATAACAACCCCATTTCTTTACTGTTCGTTAATGGTTTAGGTTAAGCTTTGAAATTTTCCTTAAACACGCCCTTCTGCTTGCTTGGTAGATTGCCCCGTTGAGTGTTCATGGGGCCCTCTTTCCCACTGAAGTTTAAATGGTGAGAGAGTAAAGCAGTCTCCGTCGAAAATCTTCTTTCTTTCTTTCTTGAATTTCCTTTTTCTTTGAACCCCATTTCTTGCTGTCTCGCATTTTGGGGTTTTTAGGGTTCTGTGTTTGAATTTTATTTCAAGTCGTTTTCCTTTTCCTTACTTTGACTCCCATGGCCGCTAATTTTGAGTTTTTGCCCTGGGTTCTTAATTACGGTGTTCTATTTTGAAATTTGGGGGAAGTTTTGAGTCTTGTGGCTTGACTTTTCTGTGTGATCGTCATTAAGTTTGTTGTTTGGGGGTTGGGGAATTGATTATGTTTTCATTAGTAGTTAGTTGGGTTTGAATTGAATTGTTGGGTTGTTGGAATTTTGAGCTTGGTTTTGAAGGAGGAAGAAGCTCTGATCTCCCATGTCTTCAAGGTGAGATTTTGGATATTAGCTTCTTGAAAAGTCAATTTGAGATTTTTGTATGTGATTTCTGAAGTTTAAACTTGGAAATAACAGTGATGACATTTTGCAATTTTTTTTCTAAAGGATCTGATGCAAAATTGAAAGAATTATGTTCCGTTTATGGTTTTTTAGAAGCTGCATTGATGATGGATGATGAGATGAATTAAAAGCCCGCTTATATAGTCGAAAATGGAAAGAATGGACAGAATGATTCAGGCTCCCCTGGTAATTTCTTGGATTTAAGTCCTCTTGGGTTATGTTTGGATTGTCTTATACTCTTAAGTAGGGAATTTGGATTATTTTTTTTACCTGAAATGATTTTATATATGCACATGAAATGAAAATCTAAGCCCTTGAATGAAATCCCTAATTCTCTAAATGTGTAAATTAAAATGTCTTGATTATGTTCTTTTTCGTTTCTTTTTCGTTCTAGTGTAGTTGTTTGTTTATGTTTCAAATTTTGACATAGAATGGATGCTACGTAAATCCCCCAATTCAGCTGTAAGCATTTGTGAACACTCATCTAGTAACATGGATATGATATTTCATTGGCCTTTTAGAATGGAGTCATGGAAATTCATTTAAAGCTTAAGTTTGATGTAACGATCTTAAGGTGACGGACAAATGTGATGACCAGTCATTTCAGTCTTCAGTTTTTAGTTTTTGAAAAGTTGCAAAAGACATAATGTAATATTTTAAATTATCATTTCAGAGTAAGATGCATCACATTCTTATAGCCATCAGTCATCATTGGAGAGAGGAGTTGTCTCGTGCCACTTGAAAATTTAGATTTTTTAAACTAAGGTTGACAGAGGGAGGGTGGGGGGGGGGGGGGAGAGAGAGAGAAATTGAATTTAGTAGTAGGTTGAGGTAGGAGATGGCAATGATGATCTTGAAGTCCTTGTGAGAGATTGCATAAGTTTTGTTGAACTGAGTGATATAATGTGGATTTTCTTTAGGATTGAGATAATGTAGATTTTGATAGGATGTGGAAGAAAACCCCTTGCAGAAGGAATGCTTTTGGAAGTTCCTTGAGGTTGACTTTGCAAACATAAATAATGGTAGGAAAAAGGTATTTCAATTTAGGATGGTTAACACTACTCACAGGCCCACCCTTGAGCAAAATCAATTTTTCAAGAATGCACAACGGGAAGGGTCACTTTCCCAGCCCCCTGGGTCCATCTTCCAGTGAGCTTGAGGACATTCTTCCGTTCCTCCTATTGCTTTTTAGATATTACAGTCATTTGCATATTTTATGTTTGAGGGAGGAGATGTTAATTGTTGTTTCATACTCCCTCCGTCCCAGCACAAGTGACACTTATTTCCTTTTCGGTCTGTCCCAACACAAGTGACACTGCCCAAAATGAAAATGTTTTAATATATTTATATTCAACCAACCCCACTATTTAACCCCACTCATTCTCTCTCTTCATTTTCCACCACTCATTTTATTCAACCAACACTACTATTTACCCCACTCATTCTCTCTCTTCATTTTCTACCACATGTCTACTACCTTTCCTTAATCTCTGTGTCCCAAAAGTTGGTGCCACTTCTGCTGGGACGGAGGGAGTATATTGTAGTTGCATTTCAGGTTAAGTAATTCACTAAATGCAAAATCAACAGTACTAACCATAACGAACTACCATATATATCCAGAATCTAGCAAATAACACATTTGGAAGCAGCAAATAGTCGAATAAAAACTCAATTATTAGTCATACATTGTTTTGTTCTTTCATGTGGTTTGTAGTTTTGTACTTCAAAAGTTTCAATAGTGATGGTTTCTTTAGGGCATTTTTTTCATAACAAAAAGATGACATTTGCTACCGGTTCTGTGGTTTACGAGATTCTGATAAAATGTTAAAACTACTGCATATTACATACGCCCTCCGTCCCAAGATAAATATTGCAGTTGACTAGTCAACGTTTTAAGACTTGTGCTTTACTTTCTATAAAAGAAAAAAAAACGAAAAAAAAAAAAAAAAACTAGTGTTTTACTTATTTGTACATTGCATGTACAATGGTAAAACTGCACTAAGATTCTTTCCTAATTTAGAAATGCGACATTTATTTTGGGACGGACATAAGTAGAAAGTGTTACAAATATTTTGGGACGGAGGGAGTATATAAATCCCTTATCTATGTGTTGCCAGTTTGCAGTTCATGTGGTTTTCCATGTGTAGCATTGTACTCCCTCCGTCCCAATATGAATGTCCAAAAAAAACTGGAACTTTGCTTTTGATCAAGAACAAATTTGAATTTGGACGTTCATTTTTGGACGGAGTTAGTATCTTTCTTCTGTAGTTCACCAGGTTAAGTTCTTTGCCATTTGTAACACTTATTTAATTAATTATACCATGTTCTTTATTGAAATTTTCCTTTTGGGTGAGCTGAATTAC
Organism: Campanula takesimana; assembly: GCA_026119855.1. Taxonomy (NCBI): domain Eukaryota; kingdom Viridiplantae; phylum Streptophyta; class Magnoliopsida; order Asterales; family Campanulaceae; genus Campanula; species Campanula takesimana. The sequence continues at coordinate 1,705,306 of JAOWBW010000133.1, forward strand.
ACTACCACGTTGAAACTTGAAACTGCTCCAAGTGCATTGCTTTCTACAATCTTAATTTTTGTACAAAAATAGCAAGCAAATTACGTCAATCTCACTGAATTGTTATGTGTATGCAGGTTGATAGTACAGCATGTCTTTGTAGAGTAGATGCAGGCCTCAAAACTGTAGCCGGAGCAAAAAAATACGTACCTGGTACAAAGCTCTGTCTTCAACCCAGTATCAAATCATCCATTCATCCTATTAGACAGAAACCATCACGTGATAGAAATAGTTACCAATCCCCTCTACTACCGGGCCTCCCTGATGATCTTGCTATTGCTTGCTTAATCCGGGTCCCAAGAATTGAGCACCTAAAACTTCGATTAGTCTGCAAAAGATGGCACCGAATTTTGGCTGGTAACTTCTTTTATTCTCTTCGAAAGAACTTAGAAATTGCAGAAGAATGGATATACATCATAAAGAGAGATAAAGATAAAAGAATATCATGGCACGCCTTTGACCCCACGTACCAGCTTTGGCAACCTCTTCCCCATGTACCTAAAGAATACTCGGAAGCTGTTGGGTTCGGCTGTGCTGTTCTCAGTGGCTGCCACCTGTACTTATTCGGTGGCAAAGACCGAGTCAAAGGACCTATGCGACGGGTAGTTTATTATAATGCAAGAACAAATAAATGGCATAGGGCCCGAGATATGCAAAGACGGAGACATTTCTTTGTGTCTTGTGTTATAAACAACTGCTTGTATGTAGCTGGGGGAGAAAACGAGGGGGCCCACAGGTCATCAAGATCAGCTGAAGTTTTCGACCCCACCAAGAACAAATGGTCATTTATCTCTGATATGAGCACAGCCATGGTACCCTTTATCGGAGTTGTTCATGAAGGGAAGTGGTTCTTGAAAGGGCGTGGGTCCCACAGACAGGTCCTTAGTGAAGTATACCGTCCCGAAACTGATAGCTGGTCGCCAGTTTATGATCGGATGGTTGCAGGATGGGGAAATCCGAGCATTTCCCTAAACGGGAAACTTTATGACTTGGAATGTAAGGACGGATGTAAAATTAGGGTTTATGATAAGGGAACAGATTCGTGGAGGAGACATATTCACAGCAAGATGCATATGGGGAGTTCTAAAGCTTTAGAGGCAGCTGCACTTGTACCTTTAAATGGAAAGTTGTGCATTATTAGAAATAATATGAGTATTTCTCTTGTTGATGTTGTGAAATCTGGTGACGGGGGAGGGGTTATGGGGACGGAGTATTTGTGGGAAACTCTTGTTGGAAAAGGGCAGTTCAAGACTCGGGTCACTAATTTTCTGTCGACACTTGCTGGAAGGAACAGGGTGCAGAGCCATATTGTTCACTGTCAAGTTCTTCAGGCCTGACGAATGCGAATATGTCAGAAATTCGGTTTGAAGTGATTGCTTGGAATCATGTTGTTGTAGGTGTAGTTTGAACCAGTGTTCTAAAAGACCCCGTCTAGACCGCCTAGGCGCTAGGCGTTCATGAAACACCTAGGTCCCGTCTAGGATATTATAGTTATTTCTGAATTCTCGGCCCCGCCTAGATCCCGCCTAGCGTTTTTTAGAACCTTGGTTTGAACGTTTTTTAGAACCTTGGTTTGAAGTTGATTAATCTTGGAAGTGCTGGATAGGTAAGAAGGGTTTGTTTTTTCCATTTTTCTAGATCTTAGTGCTGCAAATATTGATGTATACTACACAGGTTTTATATGTTTCTTAAATTTTGAGGTCGCTCTCCCTTCCTATGTTTTTATGATGAAGAGTTGTATTACTTCCGTCCCATTTGAAGATGTGAGAATTGACTTTATCTGATCAATTTATTGAGAAATATTTATCCTTTTGAAAAAACAAAGTAAATGAAAGTTGCTGATAACAATTTTTAAATTTCATAAATTATTGGTCATTGTTGATTAAATTGTTCAAATGGAGTTCAAAACTCATCTCTTCTACAAGAGAGTTACTACCTCCGTTCCTAAATGGATATCCAAAAATACTCTTGATTAGGAATAAATTTAAACATTCATTTTAAGATGGAGAAAGTAATATGTAGTATCTCCAATTTTATTGACAGCTATTAGTAAAATGCACAAACTTGATCCCACCTTTCTGAAGGATTGTTGGAGAGCCAATGAGTCTTGGCTCAAAGACTCGTGCCTTCTTTAAAGAAAAACAAAAGTTTAAATCCACCTCCCTGTTGGTTGTACTTTGGAAAACTTTGTAGTAATATATATATATATATATATATATATATATATATATATATAAACCTTCCTGTTGACTAGGCAACTAAAGCGTAGAGAACAACTGCTGAAATATGTCAAAACAAAAACCTTCTCGTAAAGTAGGCAAATAAAATGTAAAGAACTAACAAATGCTGAATAACTAACTATGTAATGGCAAAAAAAAAAAAAAAAAAAAAACTTGTAGAGTAGGCAACTAAGTGTACAGAAAAAACAACTACTCAAGTACTATGTATTATTGGGTATATCTTGGGTGGTTTCTATATGGCTACAAAAGAAAAAACCTTACAATTGTACGTATTTGAAACAGTGACAACAAAACAACACCTTCCAACCGTGTAACCGGGTTTGGATGGGTAAAGAAACTCCCAGCAGCTTAACACGAGACATACTCGAGAGCCTAACTATGTATAAAAGGATAGGCTTCTAGCCAGTTGCAGACCCTGAAAGGTACGATTGAGCCAGTGACAAGCATTTGTCTTTCTGCTTCTTGTATTCATTATATCGCAGGAAGAAGTAACCAAGATAATCAAATTCAATTGGGGACATTTTCGCCTGCAAACAAAACCATTCAAGCTTACCAACTATAATATGCGTGACAACTTTTCTTCTCATTTAAAAAAAAAATAACATTAAAAAAAAAAAAAAAAAAAAAAAAAAAAAAAAAATCACTATCATATGCATGAGAACTGAAAATAATTATCATACTTGACTTTACCACTAGCTCTAATCAAGACTTGCCATTCTCTCTCTCTTTCTAAAGCGGACCCGGAACCGCTCCACCCAAGTTAGCTACACCCCTCCACCCAACGGCTCCGATCAAGGCCACATAGGCGAGCGGTTTGGGTGTGCGGCTAAGATAATTTCAATTTTTTGTGGGTCCCACCGAGCTCGGACACATCTCATCCGTTGGGTGGAGCTAAAATGAGGTGGCTCCAATCGGAACCATTGGGTGGAGCTAAGTGCTCGGTGCAGCGGTTCGAAATCCTTCTAAAGCAACAGTGCAGTTAAGAAATTATTGAATTCGAGTAAAGACAGAAGGGTAAGCATACCTGGATTAAAGCCCATAAGGCCCAATAAAGGTGAGAAGCCAAGGCGTAGCAACTTGTCTCAACATAAAGGGCTTCAATATCTTTGTCTGATACCTATTGGAGGAAAACATACTAAGTTGAACATGGTTTTAACAAAATAAACAAATCCAACTTACTATTGATGACAACCAGATGAGTTCGTTTATGCCCTGTGGGTATACATGACCGAGCTCAACTCACTTTATGGCCAGAGAAAACTATAAGCTTTATTGTCAATACTGACTGAAATAAGAAAACCAGTCAAGAGCAAATTACACACACACACACACACACACACTAGGAAATCAAACTGTTGTGCATGGTAAATAGAATAAGCACTCTGATATTTGTTACTTGCGAACAGTCAAAAAGCATATATGTGGCATGATGCAATAGCATTCACTTCTTTAATAAAATTGGGTTTTTTATTTTGAAAAAAAATGACTTGATCTATTACAAGAGTGAAACTTGAAATTGCATTTAGTGGGGATTGAACCCCCGACCTTTCATCTAGAAGGAGGTATGCTAGAGCTCTAAATAGCTTTCACAACTCACACTGATTTTAGTATTTAGTACTCCCTCCATCCCTAAATAAATGTTGCGGTTGACAAGTCAACGCTTTTAAGAATGAATTTTACTTATTTGTAGATTGCATGTATAATGTTAAAATTGCACCACGACTCATTCCTAATATAGATCTGCAACAATATTTTGGGGACTGGCCAAAATGGAAAGTGTGACATTTATTTTGGGACGGAGTGTGTGTCATGCACACCATGCAACAATAATAGTTAGTATTAATATATTAACATCACTAGCATCTTTAAAGAAACCATTATATATAATTTAGGCTCTTAGAGGTCAGTGTATAGATGTTGTAACCCAAAAACTGGCATATACCAATGCAAAAACTCAAGGCAACATTACTACAGTTTGCAAGGAAATATACCTTATGTGGCCTTTCAGGTTCTAAGTAATGCCTGAAGAAATGATATTGCTCCTCCTTATTAGGGTATCTGCATGAACGTCATGTCCAAAAGATAATCAATTTAAGTCTATGGAGGCCTTCTTAAAACAGAAGAAGGAATGAAGAGCAGTTAATATAACTTACAAGCTGTAGTCACAGTCATAGCCAGCATATTCATTGAAATGGTTCCCGATGTCAAAGCCTCTGTAACTGTACGATCCATACTCAAAATCTATGAAATAAAGTTTCTCTGAAATCAACAAGGCATAACAAGGGTCAGCTTGAAGGAAAATATTATCAGCGGATCCCACATAACTAATGGACTAAAGCTTATCCAGGTGAGCAAGGCGCTTCTTTCTTCTTCTTCTTCTTCTTTTTTTGGTTGCTTTCAATGGGTGATGGGGTGTGTGGTAAAGCAAAAAAATCTTATAATCCCTCTGTCTCGGAAAGTTTGTCCTATTTTAAATTTTTATGGTCAACATAAATGAACTTAATTTTTTATGGTCAACATAAATGAACTTTGACTAAGGGTCGATCTAATCATTCTAGTGAAATTCTAAAAATTGTAATTGATCAATCATCAAGTGTTTTATCAATAACAATGTTAAGAATTTCACTGTGATCATTAAATTGACACCAATGTTTGGTCAAAGTTTCTTTTTGTTGATCATAAAAAGTCAAAATGGAATGAAATCGGTAGACACGCTGCTCTTAGGGATATTCCTTTTTATTTCTCAGCACACGAATGGCATCTTCTCTCACGGATTTATTGGGGCCGCCCTGTTTTTCTTCGAAAACTAGCCGTTCGCCCAGTCAATCCCCCGGGGCCCAAATAACTCAATTTTCTCATAGTTACTCTAGATGGTGAAGATGTTATTGGACGGGACAAAGGGCCACGATCCCGCAAGGGGGAGCATCACTCTGCTTCCGGGACAGAGGGTATATCATAGGTTGCCCAACATAAATTGGACACCATGTTATGCACGAAAACTATCAGGTCACTGCTTATGACCTCACATCGACATTCAGTGCTTAGTATGAAAAAAATAGTGACTCAAAATCCAAGTACATCGATACAGGAGTAGAAATAAATAATCTCTCAAACGATTTAGGTGCAGTATCTAGGTGATATTTTTACTGGATTATACTTCTCTCAATTCCAGAAATAATTTTACTTGGCCAATAACCATTATCAGATGTGCCAAATTTAACCTCCACAAGCAACAATGAGCACAAGTTTCTGTTTTACTTCTTATGCCTCATATGTGCCGAAAAGCAAACAATGAGCACATTTTAGTTGGCCAAAAATCGTTTTTGTCCACCGTACTTTCGGGTCACTTTCACTTTAACCATTGTACTTTTTTATTAGCATAAACACCATTGTACTATTCCCTCTGTCCCGGAATAAATGTCATAGTTGACAAGTCAATGTTTTTAAGCTTTTAGTTGTGTTTCCTTGATTGCCCCAATCTATTCATATGGGTAGAGTGACACCTCCTATGGCATTGCAATGCTTGTGCCTACTAGAATGGGTAGTATAGGAAGATCACCAAACTTCATACCCTATTTTTAGTAAGGCGACATTTATTTTGGGACAAACGAAAATGGAATGTAGGACATTTATTTCAGGGAGTAGTTTTTAACTCTCCTGCCCACCCCTAAAAGTTAACCCCGTTAGTTTTTAATGGATGGAGATCTTTAATTTTCACACTTTCACACCCTAAACTTTTAATGGATGGCCACATCAACACCCCACTCCTCAACTTCCAAAACCACCAATAGCACCACACTACCACCACCACCCACCATCCAAGAGTTCCAACAACGAAAAAAGGTTGGAAGGTGAAGGAACAAAATCGTAGTTCTGCCTAACTTTTATCATACGCCGCATCAGATACCGATTTCCTGATTAGGGTTTACTCTCTCGACTTCTCTGTCTCTGTTTCTCTCTTTCTGGTCCTCAAACTTTAGTAAGATCTTTTATCCAGATCAACTTCAAGGCTTTTGTTTAATTCAGTTTCGTTGTATTTTATCGCTACTATAGGGTAATTAGAACGAACGAAACCCTTAAATATGAAGAATCAACTTGTATGGATAAAACGAAAGGCTGTTGGTGGAGGGTTTGTAGAAGGAGGCGGGGAATGGGGATCCTTTCGAGCAGTTCCACCAGCACGAAGCTATTTTGGTTGTTGTCAACGAGGGTTTTTGGGGGGAAGAAGACAATGACTATCAGGATCTTTCCAACATTGTTAATGTTGGTGAGAGTGTTGGGACTCGTGGAAGGAAGGAGGCGTGAATAATAATGGGATACCAAATCAAGGAATGGGTCAACAACAGCTTTCCATTGGCGGTGTTGGGACTCCTAGATGGTGGGTGATGGTGGTTGTGTGGTGGTTATGGAAGTTGAGAAGTGGATGGTAATGTGGTAGTCCATTTAAAGTTTAGGTGTGGAAGTGTAAAAAAAATTAAGTTTTACATGCATTAAAAACTAACGGAGATAACTTTTGGGGCTGTGGAGGAGGTTAAATTAGTATGGTGGCATTTTTGTTAATAAAAAGGTGCAATGGTAAAAGTGAAAGTACCCCTAAAGTACACTGGACAAAAACGAATTTTGGCCTTTTTAGTTAAAGGATGCAGAGCTCAAAAAAAATAAAATAAAGCAGAAATCCAAATATCCAACCACAGACAAGCATACAGAAACTAAAGAAGTCTCAGCTAAGATTATTGCATGCATCTTTTGCATGTACATGAGAGACACTGTGTGTGTGTGTGTGTGTGTGTGTGTGAGTGAGAGAGAGAGAGAGAGAGGAAGAAGGGAGTTGTGTGAAACGGGAAAAGCCACATATCATGGCTTCACAAGCATCAAAAAATAAAATCTAGAAAAAGTGCAAATACCTTCATCATCGTTGAGCATCAGATTCCCAGAAAGCAAGTCATTATGAGCAAACACAACTGGAGCATTAAGGCGACCCGTCAATTCCTGTTTCACAATCACCACACATTGCTCCCCCAAATAAAAACTACAGCTCATTTAAAACAACAAGAGCTAAAAACCAACTTTTGAACAAACAACCTCAAGAGTGCAAAAGTGAATACGTAGTACAAATTTATCTCAAGTTAAAGACATGAACCACTAAATCTCTCTCTATCTCTCTCTCTTTGAATTAATTTGGAATGCTAAGAATATGAACGTTCTGTCGTAGATTAAGAGTTTATAGGCTCGCATTTCCTGAGCATTCACTTCATGGTTGCCCAAATCAATTGTTTACTAAGCATGGATTTTCTATATTGCAATTTGATTACTCTTATTCTAACAACAAATTTTGACGCTAGACTTGTACTCCCTCCGTCCCAGACTAAGGTTCTTACTTTCCTTTTTGGTCTGTCGCAGACTAAGGTTCTTAATTGCTTTATTACCTAAAATGGACCATGGGACCCACTTGTTATTCTCACAACAAAAACTCCCTACCCACTTTATCTCTCCTACTTTCTCTTACTTTTTCATGCTCACAACATTTACTTTTTCTTAATCTCCGTGTAAAGTCAAACTAAGAACCTTAGTCCGGGACGGAGGGAGTAGTAAAATATGAAAATTTACAATTAGGCAATAAATTATATTCTAATCAATCATGAATAGGCATTCGTCCTATATATCTAAGAAAAGAACATCCAATGCATCCAACACACTGTGGAGGTACGGAGGCATCAGATTACACAATCTCCATCGATGTTACATGAGCTTAACCTATAGATAGAGCAACATATTTCCAGTAACTACAATCAATTTGCAAAAATAGGCTACCTTGAGTGAAGTAACTTCATTGTGAACTTCTTCAAATGATACCTTCTCATATGTCTTCTGCTTCTCGATGTCATCAAACTCAAGACTGGATGCTACAAGCAACAATCAAGAGCATCCAACAGAATCTAGTCAATATCAATCTTTTCAATCTATCTGCGAATAAACACAAAGAAAAAGAAGCTAACCTTTTTTAAAGAACTTGGAGATGTCATTCCACAGTTGCGGTTCCTTAGAGCCGGGAATGTCCACCTTATGAAATTTATGAAGCTGTTTAGCTATTTCGGCAGCTAGTTTTGGTTTTCTCATGTCTGCCAAAAAAATACATAAGTGATGATCAAAGGAGGGGTTGTCACATTGAAATAAGAGATAAGAATAGTTTAAGCTACGAAGCTGGTTCTGTTGTTGAAAATAACAGCTAGAAGGACATCTGTTCAGACACAGACATTCGAAATAATGGCCATTGCTACAGGTGACCACACACTAACTGTAGTAAATAAGAAGACATGCCTAATCTTAAGTTATAGTCCCTCCGTCCCAAACTGAACGTCCCGTTTGACTTTTCAAACATTTTAAGGTTACATTAAGTTTTGGAAATTCAGTGATATTAAAGCCTTAATTTTAGAAATGGGACAAAGAAAAAGGGGAAATGGGACTATCATTTTGGGACCAATGGAGCATATAATATAAACATAGGCACATATCAACATGAACACTACATTTAACCCTTTTGCATCTAACCCATTACAACAAATAATAACAGACCTCCAAAGACAAATATCCACCATAAAACGTTTTTCTAGTAGATACTTGTCTACTACGATATGGCCTCCTGAACACACCCATCAAGGAAATATCTCTGGTTTAATACTACAGTAGCTTTAGAAAAAGCAATCATGATAACCCTTCGCTAGTCACCCACGAACAATTGTTATGAAACATCTGGTGATCATTTCATTAAATTTCCAAAAGTAGAATTATGGGTCAACCCTTCAATCTTCATCAACTAAGAGTAGTGTTCTTCAAGTACTAGTTCAAATCACACGAAGGTGTCTTCATCTCCAGGAGAAACACGACCACTCACGGTCTGTAGTCTTCACTCATACATAACATCAACAATCTACCTTACAAACGTGAGATATCCACTTCAAACCATTTCACTCCCTACACCTTAATTAATTGTATAGTAGAATATCCAACTTAAACCACCTATAAAAGTACATGGTTGTGCCTTCTCAGAATTGTATACGATGTGTGCTAATAGAGAACCTAAGAAAACAATACTTACAATTTTCAGTTTCATTTTCAAACGATTCTGTTTGAATAACCATCACTCATGGTGCTTACCTGACGCAACTAATGTACGAGCATCTATAAATGATTGTACCATGCCATTTCCAAAAACACCAAGCAACTTGGCACCAAATCCAGCAGCCGAGAGGTAATGAATGGCCTAAACACAAAGGTAACCAATTACAGAGTGGATAAAGACCTGATATTGAAATAAGTTAATGGACAATAACAAGATAGTTGGCACATTGCTCAAATTGGAAGACTAAAGTAGTAAGTAGTAATGTTCTCACAACTAGACTTCTTTGCAACTCTTTTCCATGCAAAAATGTGCAAGTCCAATCCAAATATCTATCACATTGCTCAAATTGGAAGGCTTTGGCGATTGATGAGCCTTGACTCATTTGGATTACAAGGTGAATTCCATAAGCTAAATAAGATATGTACTATACTACCAAAATCTTCAACTCGAACAAACAATAAAAGATGGTGTATAAGATTGACGACTTCAATGTGAATTAGTAACTATTCAGTATAACTGTCCTTCAGATGACACTTGACAATCTTCTAGACTTGATGAATAGATCTAAAGAGAAGAAGGCCACTGTTAACAACATCTAGGTAGTTTTTTAATGGCTCCCCTACACTTAAATGCAGCATTACCATAGAAAGGTGGATTTGATCGGCATAAACTGTTTGTACTAGTATTGTTAGGCTCCGTCCAAGATAAGATATATCTTACAAGTACAAAGAAAACTACATATTGAACGCAATCAACTATTAACATAAAAGAAAAAGATATACAGGCTTGCAAAGCTCAGAAAGTCAGAAAGTAGTTAACAGCAAATTTCTTGAGGTTCATAGCTAAGCAAAGTGATCAGGGAACAGAGTGAGATGGATTACTTATATAAACAATTCACCCCAAAGTGCAAGTTACTAACCATTAATTCCCTTTCGCGATTGATGACATATTCAGTATTCGGACCATACAATCTAACTGTCATATTCACCGTATTCCCCTTTTCTTCCGTCACTGATACCTTCAGTACTGCAAAAAAATAATTCATCAATTGAGCACATCTGGGACAATGAGCATGTTCCATCAGGAAAGGCAATATATGGTCACAAACCAATTTAACAGGCACAAATGTTCATCATCTAATGAGACACGACAGCTAAAGGTGTTCCTTAAGGAAGAAATTACAAAAATAAAAAATGTTGCTCTACGACTAACTAAATCAATAAATAGGAGGAGATACCTACAGAGATTTGTGATGCCACCAGACACCCTATCAACAGCGAAGTGTGAATCATCCAAATTTGACCACTGCTTGAAAAGGTCCTTGCAAAGGGCTCTATGGAAGCCAATCATCAAAAAAAAAAAAAAATGAAGCCAGTCTCAGAACTTTTTTGTAAATCAACATCATCTCAACTTTAAGCATGAATAATGAAAGTCGATTATAAGAATCCCTTCCCATGCCTCCTAGGACACCATTATAATAAGGGGGTAAGTGGGAAACCACTATTGATCCTCTCTTTTAAAAAATAAAAATAAAATAATATATATATATATATATATATATATATATATATATATATATATATAAATCCCAATAAACTATATTAGGCTTGAACATTCCCCCTCCCCTTACTCAAAATCAAAGACGGCATGAAACTTGTGCACTTAAGATTCTCGGAAATAGATGCAAATACAATAACTTGAACCCAAGACCCAATAATATGGGAGGGGATATAAGTACACTCCTCCTCAAGTGCAAGCCTACATGCACCTGAAAAAGTGCACCAAGGTGCATCACAACCAAAGATAAATCCCAGATTTGTGCACTTACACTACCCACGTAAATATAAACTCCCTCCGTCTCATATCAACTGGCACCATTTTTCTCCGACACGGGAATTAAGGAGGGTATATATATTCAAAAGTATTGTGAGTGTGAATGTGGTTGTGAGTAAGGTGATTTGAGAGTGGGACCCACTATTTAAGTGTGTGAGTATGACAAGTGGGGGTAGAGTGAATAAAGAAATAACAGAAGCTGGACATGTTAGGTAAGTGGGACTTATAAATGGGACACCCAAAAAAGAAATTGATGCAAGTTGTTATGGCGTGGAGGGAGCACAACTGAGATCACTTGGACGGTTGAACCCAAGACCTCGAGCATAAAAAGAGCTCTCTACTACCATGTTAAGTATCCAACACCCTTAAAACACTTACGTTATCAAAGAGGCCCAACAATGTGATACTTACGTCTGTGTTTGGCTAACCATTTTAAAACTTTTGCAAAATAAAAAAATAAATCACTTTTAAGAAACAAAGTTCACAATGGATTTAAGAGAAGGCCAAAGTCACAAGAATGCTAAACCAGCAAGGCTTAAGAACCAGAGGATCAATTAGAAAATTTAAATTCATCTAAGGGTTGAAAAACTATTCCCCAAAAGTTAGTTGCCTGAATATCTCAATTCTCAACATAAGAACACAGAAATGCACAAAAACCATAAATAAAGCCAAATAAAAAAAATTGGCAACAATCAATTCACTGTTTGCGTAGGAAGAAACAAGGGAGAAATAATTAAGCTTAACTATATTTGATCCTGTCATAAGTGTATCATACCAATCAAACTTAATTGTTTCGTCATTTTCTTCAAAGCATACATAACTCCAAATTATCGTCAATCCTAGTCTGCTTTTGAATATATCCTCATACAATTATATAATTGTATGAGGATACATAATTATATAATTAGTAGATCCGCTTGTTAGTAATTATGAATAAATTGAATTACAGTTGATCCTCATTCAAGTATATCCAATAACCTACCAAAAAAATTCCATTTCATATCTTCATTTTGTCCAAAACTAACTTGACAACTGAAATTAACTATATTCCTTATCTCCCTGTAAAACTTCTCTGTGTAAAACTATCCAATGAAATACAAACCCTAAGCAACCTAAATTGATCTAAAAAAACAAAGTTAAGCTCAAATTGAAACTAGACTATTAGAATGATGAGAAAAAAACGAATGCGCATAGGATAGAGCACGAAAAGTGTGTGTGAGAGAGAGAGAAGAGAGGTGAGCATACGCAATTGGTGATTTCATATCGGAAAGAGGAAGGGAGTGGTCGACGGTGAGAGAGGAGTAATGAATATCGGAGCTACAGTTCTCTCGAGCTTCGTCTGCTACTTCCATGGCGTTCCAGATCTTCTTCGCTCCTCCCATCTCTAATTTCTCTCTCTCTACAATTTTTATTTTTTATTTTTCTTGTTATTACTGTGTGTGCGCACTGTGCCCTGTCTCAACAAATTCAAGCGCATAATATGCAATACTCCCCTACCTCAGACACAACTTGAGGATTAAGCTAAAAAAAAAAAGGTTTTTTGATTTTCCATTATTATAAAATTCTAAATTAATTGAGCCGGTCACGTGAAAAACGCGTTTTACGCTAATCTACTAATCTATGAAAAAACGTGTTTTTCACAATTGTCTTCTCTAATATTATCATGTGTCTGTTCTAATATTACAAAATGATATTCTAATTTTAAACTTGTAAAACATTCAGCAGACACTTATAATCATTCAAACAGGTACTTTTAGTGGTAGACTTAATACTGCATGTCTTAGTATTACAAAGTGCCTCTTGGATTATTGAAAAATGCCTCTTCCATTGCCAATAAGTGTTTGGTGGGTTTTTAAAATTTTCAAAACAAGTGTATGCCCTAGTGTTAAAAAGTGCCTCATGTGTATGCCATATTATTAAAAAGTGTCTCTTGTAGTATTGCAAAATGTCTCCTACAGTGTAAAAAGGTGCATGGTGAGTTTTTTGCTACCGCGTCTTTTAATAACGTTCCGCTTATTTACAAAAATAACACTCCACATACGAAAACACGTTTTACACTAAGACACGTGTAAAACGCGTTTTTGCATTTTTCCTGAGATTTTCAGTTTTATATTATATACTCCCTATATTCCAAAATGATTTCCATTTCTACAATTCTCATTGTTTAAAAAGTGGTTTTCATTTCTAATTTAAGCTCAAAAGAAAGTGTATACAAAGCATAGTAAATCAAATATTCATATCCTTAAAAAATAATGTAGTCTTATTATTTATTATTTATAGTTCACTTGTAAGTTTTATTATTAATATTAAAATACATTTTTAAAGTGAGATATCTATATTAGTGATAGTAGTATCTACAAAATACTCCCTCCGTCCCTCTTTAATCTACAAAATTTGTCATTTTGATTGTTTTACTGTAATCTACAAAGTCTCAAAAAAGAAATGTTTTAATACATTTATAATAATAGGACCCGCTTATCATACTCACAACGAGTATCCACTTACTATTTTATACCCCACTTTCTTTTTCCCACTCAACTTCAACTGTCTACCCTCATAACACATCAACTTTTTTATTTTTCCTTAAATAATGTGACTAGCCTAAAATTTGTAAGTTGAAGAGGGACGAAGGGAGTACGTTAATAACACAAATAAACTTTTAGAAAGAAATAAACATAGGGATGGTTACTTGTCAAGTTGAATTGAGAAAAAAAAAACAAAAAAAAAACTATAGGTTTGAAGCGGAATTGACATTCTTAAACTTTGGTGAATCTTATTTGACAAAACTTGCTTGTTACGGTAAACAAGTTTCGTTGAAAAAGTAAATGGTTTCGTTGAAACTGGGCAATCCAATTTTTTCTATCAAGACTCGTCGCAACAAGAGAGATCCTCTTTTGCGAATGTTCAAATCAATTCTAATAAAATCAGAGAAAGGATGGAAATTACATACACGACAAAAGGTTGTATATCGGGAAGAGGAATTGAGTGGTCGACGATGAGAGAAGATGAAGGAATCTCAACCTCACACTTTTGTCGAGCTTCTTCTGCTATTTCAATGGCGTCCCAGATCGTCACTGCTCCCATCTCTCTCCCTCTCTCTCTCTCTCTCTCTCTCACAACAAACTCAAAAACGTGCTTCTCGTTGATTTTGCAATATCTCAGGAAATGTTTTCTTCAATATAAATACACAGACACACTTGAGTTGACATCTCCCTTTTTCTAAAGTTCCATTTTACCCTTTTACTAGTTATACAAAGTTGTCAATCTAACTTCAAGATTTCCATAATATTCCAAAAGCACCCTTTAATTTATAGCTATGCTTTTTATGTGAGATTGAGAAGTGGGTAGGTCAATCTTGACTCAGTTAAGCACGTACTTTTCTTGTGCACGCTTGCTTAAATTTGCATTTTTTGCTCAAACTCAGCTCGTATTATACTATACAATCTTGGTGACTCATTTATATGAACAATAAAATTTCGACATCATTTCATTATTGGAGATTGAGAATCTGATCATACCACTTTGAAAGTTGCAAAAGTTGTAGATTACAGTATATAATTTTTTCAAGAATTGTGACTTATTAGATTTAATATTAGTATTTTGAATATCCATGCTATATGCATTCTCCTACTTTGATTAATGTAAATTTAGTGTTTAAGCTCAAATCATAATTAGTAAATGAGTCATATTTGTATTTCTAGTTAATTGAGATCAAACATAGTCTCTCGTTTAAGCTCGGATGCATTCCCACAACTCATTAAGGGAAAAATGTTAATCATGCGGATTAGAAGAGGGAGTAAGTGGCTATAAATTAATCTAGGATGGTTTCTGAGAGCTATACTAGACTTGAGGGCATAATTTGTAAAGTTGTGGAATCACACATTATTTTATTCTAAACTATTTTATGACTTGTCGTCATGAAATAAAAATAGCAATTTGGTTGTGTAACGTTATCAACTTTATATTCCCAACTTTATATTCCCTCCGACCCAAAATAAGCTTCACATTTGACTATTCAAACTTTTTAAGGATATGAACACTTGATTTACTAGTCGTGTTTTGTTTGGGCATTTATAAGCTTATGTTGTAGAAATGTGAATAATTTTTTTGGACAATAAACATGTCAAATGAGAAAATCATTTTGGGACGGAGGGAGTAGTTAAAAAGACACGGCAAATGAGAACCCAATTTCTTGGGTCATTAATTAGTTGTGAGTTTTCCATCAAACATTTAGTCAAGGGAATAAAATTCAATCTTTATGAAGCATATGTAGATGAAAGATTGAAAGCTAGTAGTATGAATTTTGCAGATTCGTGTTTAGATTACTCTTTTTATAATGAGTAGGGTTTTGGGAAATTAGTTTTTTTTTAAAAAAATACAGAAAATCTATTATTTATTTTTTATTTGAAGGCGTTTGCAAACATTTAAAAACAATTTTAAAAAAAATAACTTTTTATAATTTAAAGAAAAACTAGTTTCCTCAAAATCTTGTCTTTAAATTTTTTAAAGAAAAGTGTGTTCTTGTAAATCATTTTTTTTAGAAAGTTGGTTTCATTTAAAGAAATTGTCATCGTGTTACAAACCCCTTACTGAGTCTATTACAGATCTATTTTCCTACATATTACAGACCTTATGGATCTATTGCAGAACATGAAACAACCTAGTCTATCGAAACAGCTAGCCTATTACATAAACCATCGTGTTGACTTTAAGCATTAAGAGTGTGTTAGGCAACTATATTCCAAAATTTGGATTTGAATTAGCATAACAATTTAAGAGTTTTCAAATTCAAACTCAAATTAAACTTGTAACTGAAGTTGTTAAACAAACCTTAAATCATCTTGGAGCCAGGCATATTTTGAGTGGTGATGTTCACTTTGGGCCTAAGCCCACAGAACCCTTTTCAGCCCGCCAGCCCGTGTCCGTATGGGCTGGGTCCATGAGCCCGTGGGCAAGCCCATGTCCAAGCCCGCCTTGTTCATGGTCTGGGCCGAGTAGTGAAAATGATGCACGGGCCGGGCTAAAGCCCGCGGATCACTTGGCCCGTGTCCGTTTGGCCCTTTTTTTTTTTTTTTGTGGAATGGCGCATTTAACAAACAAACAAAAAAAAAAAAACTGTTGTTTAATTTTATTGTTTTAGTTATTTAATTGTTGCTAGTATTTAACAAAAAAAACTGTTTAAATTATGCTTAAGTGATTTTCAGAAAAAAAAAAAAACAGTGATTTATTTAATTGTTGAGGTAACTTTATTATCTTAAAGACTTTGAAGACTTTGTATCTTAAGGACTTTGTATCTTAACGACTTTATTATGTAGAAGACTTTGTTATTTTTTATCTTAAAGACTTTGAAGATTTTTATCTTGATGACTTTATTATGTAGAAGACTTTGTAATTTTTTAAGACTTTATTATCTTAAAGACTTTGTTATTTCCTAAATGAAGAATTCAATCAATTCTAGACTATATGCCTTAAAATTTAATAAAATTATTATCAAATAACTTAAATTTAATAACTAACTCTATTTAAATATAAAAGACAAATTAAAGTGCATATTAAATCACTTTTTATATGTATTTTAATTTATATTATATATTTTAATAAGTCTAAGTCATTTAATTTTTTTATAATTTTTTAAAAGTTTTTTTGATTTAAAAAAAAAAAGGACAAAATCCGCTTGGCCCATGAACCTTTTGGTCCGGACCAAACGGACGGGCCGGGCCGGATAACCCGTTTGAACATCACCAATTTTGAGAATTTAGGTATAAGAAAATTTAACGGGAGATTGTATATTTATGTCCCTGAACTATCGGATTACATGCAAATGTGCCCCTAAATGGCTTAATTAGGGTTTTTACCCCTAAAGTATCTACTTGAAACCGCGGATATACCCTTCTGTTAGTTTTCCGTCAAATATTTAATGAAATTACTTACTTGGCGGCCCATTTGGACTTTTCGCACGTACATGTGGAAGCAAATGCACATATGACATTGCTGATGTAGGAAGCAAGCGGTATATATGCATGAAAGTCATAGTTTAGGGGCATATTTGCATGAGAAAACTGCAAAAAAAAATGTTTAATAAAAATAATTTTCATAAAATATAATTATAATTTTTATTAGAAAATTAAGATTTATCTAAATATATAATTCTTACTAATAAATAAATAATTAAAACTTATGAAGTTTTCAATAATTTTTTCTTTTACATTATTTTAAAACATTCAACGCTAATAATAATAATAATAATTTTATAGTTATATTATTAATATATTTTGTGCGAAATGTGATAAATATTTGTTTATATATAATTTATATTAATTAAGAAGTTTAAAAAAGTGTCATAATATTTGCCAATCAAAACTTTTAATAGGGCCATCTATGTGACACATTTTATAATTATTATATGAAATTAAGATTGAAAACGTTTTCTCTGATAAATACTTTTCTCATTTTTTGTTGTTTATTAACCACCAGAAAATGAGAAAAATGTTATTCAAAAAATATATTCATCATTGTTCTAAAAAAATGACTAACGGATTAATATGAGTTTTTGTTTGGGGGAGCTACCCACCCCACCACCACGACCCACCCCTTCCCTCTCCCCCAAACAAAAACTCATATTAAAAATATTTTTAACATCTCCCCCACCACACGCCCCTACCCTCCCCACCTTACCCCCCCCCAAAAAAAAAAAAAAAAAAATTACTTTTTAACAACTTTCCCACCCACCCCCACCCCCGGCCCTACCCACTACCCAACCACCCCAGGCCCCACCTCAGTTAAACTTTTTTTTCATATTAAAATAATTATTTAGCAACTCTCAAGCGCTACACCCCCATTATATCTACTCTACCCCACGCCACTTCTCATCCTACCCCACCCCCACCACTCATTCACCCTACCCCCCAGGGGTGGAAATGGTTCGGCTCAAAACGCGGTTCGGAACCGAGTCAAACCGTGGTTTAGCTCAGATTTTAAACTTATGCAGTTCAGCTCGGTTTCGAAAATTGATAAACCACACGGTTCGGTTCGGCTTACGGTCTGACCCTTCAAGCCGAACCGAGCCGAACCGTTTCGAGCTGAACCACGAGCCGAACCGTAGAGCTGAACCGTGGAGCCGAGCTAGCTGAACCATAGAGAGATCCCTTATATGGACCATTGAATAAATTTTGTGATTTAATTTGAACCGTTAATTTTTTTTAGGAAACCCTGAATGAGATACCCTCTCATCGACTGAGTAGTCATTTTCACCAAATCGAAAAATCTCTCTGCAGTCATCCCTATCGTCTCCATTCTCTCATCTTCTTCAGTTCACCCACGGGCCACGACCTACCTTCTGCCATCATCCTTCCACCCGCCGACGCCATTCCTCCGGCCAACGTCCTTCCTACATCTCACTCCTACGCAGGCCTCCCTATTCAAAAGAATCATGACATCTGCTAATTGAAAGCTATTAGCTCGACCTTTCAATTTTCCGGCGATTAAAAGTAAGTTTCATTCCTTATGCTTCTTCTCACTCCTACGCAGGTAAGTTTCATCCCTTAGACTTTATACTCATATGAACATCAGTGTTTAATTTTTAAGGATTTATTGGATTTATTTGCACTGTAACTTAAGATTACAGTCCTTGCTAGTGCTAAGTGGTATAGTATGGTGTAAGAGTTGTGTTTCAAAGCGCGGTTTAAGCCACAGTTTAAACCGTAAAATCAGACCATGGTTCAAACCGAGCCGAGCCGAACCGTGATGGTTTAGCTCAGCTCGGCTTGGACTATTTTGTGGTTCAGCTCGGTTTGGGATTTCTCCAAACCGATGTATAGCGGTTTGGCTTCTAAATTACCCCAAACCGAGCTAAACCGAACCATTTCCACCCCTACTACCCCCTCCCATCCGGTCTATTTTTTTTTCTCATATTAAATTATTATTTTTTTCTCATATGAAAAAAAAAGGAAAATATTTTCCTTAGATTTACGAAACAACAAAAAACATGGTTATGTCATTTTCCGGATCAGAAATCGTTTTAAGTGAAACAAACGGGGGCTAAGTTACATTCTCCGTTCCAGAAAGCATACTCCTCCTTTCTGCTTCAAAATTGTCTTTGCCATAAACACCGACTTGTAATCATCAAACAACCAGATTTTCTCCCACCGAGCACCAAGCTTGTCATTCACGGACAACCAACCTTGCTCTACTGACTAACCAGACATGCCTAGCCGAGCACCAGGCTTGTCCTTCATGGACAACCAGCCTTTCTCCACCGAGCAACCAGACGTCCCCTACCGAGCACTAGGATTACCCCAACAGGCAATCAGCATATATACACAACAAGCAAATGTGCTTTCACAACACTCGAAATAGCAATATGCCTCACACTAAACCTCGATAGACCATTCTTCATGTAACCCTAATATGACATGAAAAATATCTTCCTTTCCCTTCTACCATATGAATCTTCTTTTCCAAAAGTCTTATAACTGCACTCAAACTCTTCAAAAACTCAAAAAAACATAAGACGGTGAATGATGACCTTTACGATGTGGTCCACTCTCCTTTATGACTACTTAATTAAAATAATCATTAAATTTTAGTTTACATTTATATTCATAATATTTTGAGCGGCAAACTGATAAAATTGATAATATATACTCCCTTCGTCACTCGAAAAGTTGCACTCTTTACATCAAATATCCGCTTACTAATCTCTACCCCACATTTTCTCTTATTTCACTTTTAATACTCACAACACTTACCATTGAGTAACTTCTTAACTTATTCATAATTTTTCTAGGTAATTAATATTTTTACTAAAATACACCATTTTAGTAAAACTCCTTAACTCACTCATATTTTTTATTTTTATTTTTACAATGTTCACGCCATAGGACGAGGAGAGAGATCAAACATTAGCGCTCACCGATAGTGAAACTTTACTTTATCACTGAACCACTTCTTAAAAGATACTCTCTCTGTCCTGGACCAATGGGCACAATTTTCCTTTCTAGGCGTCCCATTTAAATGAGTACATTACTAAAATAGTAAAGAATACTTATTATTCCTCTCACTCATTTCTCTCTTATTTACTTTTATATTCACAACACTTACACTATCCTTCTCTTACTCACTTTTCATACTCACAACACTATCACTTTACTTAATTCTTGTGCTAGAATTTTTTTATGCTCATTGGAGACGGGAAGAGTATTAATTAATATAAGCATGTGATTCAGTCAAAATGTGAAGACAAAAACTTGTGTGCACACATGCATGATCCGTCTCATCCATGAGACGGGTCGGTTTTTGACCCGCCCGCCCTACCCACGAACCGGCTCCAGGACCCAGGGGTGGAACCTGCCACGTGGCAGCATCTCATAGGCCCCCGTTTTTTTTTTGCTTTTTTTAAATTTTTATATATTTTTTTGGTTTTTTTCGGTTTGTCAAAAGTAATAGTTACTATAACTTAATGTAATGACTGTATTTATATAAAGTAACAGTTTGTATACATAAAAGTAATACATATATACAGAAAATTAACAGTGTTTTTTTCTATGTTTTTCTTCGTTTGCCAAAAGTAATACTTATTACAACTAAAATGTAACGAACGTGTTACTTATATGTAATAATGTTTATACATAATTGTAACACATATGTATAGAAAAAGTAATAATTCAACCATTTACATTTTTAGAGCTAAAAACACTTGATTAGTGTTACATGTAAAAGTATTACATTATCTATAGAAATATGTTATAATTTCTTTTATTAAAGTGTTACATTTACTTGTACAAATAATTACATTCATATATGAGTTGTTACTTTTCAAATGTTACTTTCTTTCAAAAAATTAAATCAAAATACACAATATTTTACATTTTTTTCAAAAGCATTATTACATTTCAGTATAAATGATAATTACATTTAGATATTGTTTGGGTTACATGTAATTATAGTTAGTATTACATTTGAAAAAATGGGTAAAACTTGCTTTTGTTTTTGTAAAACAGGTGTTACGTTTACTTATGAACAATGTTACTTTATATGTATACAGTCATTACATTAAGTTATGGTAACTATTACTTTTGGTGAACGGCTGAAAAACCGAAAAAATAATATAAAAACTCAAAAAAAAATAAAAATTGGACCTTTGGGAGGCTGCCACGTGGCGGGTCATGAGACGGATCCCCTTGTTTTCATGAGAGACCACTTCAAATGTGAATAGAGACGGAGTGAGAATTTGGCAAGTAAAACATGAGTTTGATTTAGTAGAGTGGATTAGTTATAAATAGGTTACGATTTTTTTTTTTTTATGTCACGATTTTAAACTGATCAAATCAAATGATCATGCTTCAAAAAATAAATACTTAAGTACGTAAATCAAACATAATTTGTACGCGCTATAAAAAGGAGGCGTGAGAGTGGAGATAGGAAAGTAGGCAACCGTCACTCTGTAACAACCCTGCGGCATCACCAACGCATTTGTTGCTTCGGCACCGGACCTGATAAAAGTGTAGTGTAGTGTATGGGTCTACTCCACTTTGCTTTACTTGTTCACCAAGAAGTTAGAAAACGACAGAATTCAATGTGGGTTTGGTGCAAATGCTGTTTTTGCCAAAACCGTGATTGCTTCGCCAGGATTTTTTTTTTTCCTTGGTCTATTGTTAGTAAATTAACTTTATTTCCCATCTTCCTTCCAAAAAAAAAAAACTTTATTTCCCATCTTTAGCAATTTCACCGTACCGACCCGTTTTCGAAACTTTTCGGCTCGAGTGGGGCGGGTTTGATAACCAAACTCCAAAGCCCGGCGGGTTCGGGGTTGGTAACACCATCTGACCCGACCGAACCCGACCCGATCGACCTGCATGTTTTAGTTTATGTAAGGTTTTCCTATTCTGCCCTTATACCACTCCATTATTACCCCCAATACCTGGTATATATTATTAAGTCCTCTTTGTTGAATTTTTTGTTAAAAACTTAAAAGTTTGTGTTAGTTGGAAATGGACTAAAGCTCAAATAGGCTGAAGTTATTGAGATAAAGTGGGTTGAGGCAAATATATATATATATATATATATAAACTTATATTTAGCATGATAAAATTTAAATTCTATTATCATATCGTCTACTTCTTCTTGAATATTTAACTCAGTAAATTTTTTGTTTATTATTTCATCAAATGTTTTACTACCTATCTATCCGGTATTGGTTACCGGTTTACCTAGGAATCTAACCTTTTACAAATTTCAACAAAGCTAAAGTGAAAGGCGAAAATAAATTTCGCTTAAAGACAAAAAGCAAGTCTCTTATAATTATAAACTATTCTGGCTTTTCCTCTCTTAATTTCGCTATGGTTTCGTACTATAAAGGCTGCTGATCTATGTGGACTTTCTGATTTTTTAATTAGATTTTGTTTTATCATTTCAGGTATTTGGTTTCTAAATTCTTCCTTATCTAGAGGGCTGTATTCAATATTTGCTGTTCTTATAGTTATGTCAGGATTTTTAATTTTAAATTTGCATATATATGTAACTTTTGAATTCATAATGTCTTCTCCTATTAATCCTATTTTTTCTAAATGTAAGATAATAGGATGGTTACTACTTTTTGTTACGTCTATTCCTTTTTCTAATTCATGTGTTAGCATATTTGTTAATAATTTTAATGTGTCATTTTCTAAGTTTGTACCTTCGAATGAATTTTAATTCTTTAAAAACGATTTGAACTATTTTTTGCTATAGTTTGTATAATATTAAAGGAAAACCTGTACAAATTTTTTCGGAGATAATGTCATTGAGGCCTTCAATCCTTTCCAGGACTGGTTTTAAAGTCTGCCTCCATGGAATGTCAAGAATACGTGCTTTAAAGCTGTCGTAGTCCCTGTAAATAGGCTCCTGTGTTCTTTTTAATTTATTTTGAAGGATTTCCACTTCCTGTTTTAACTTTTCATTTTCTCTTTGTAACTGTGTTACTTGTGTTCACTGTGTATCATTGTGAACCACCTCTTTCCCCTTTTGAAAAATGTGCTTTTGGAGATTTACAATGATTTCCTCCTGTTTCTGAATAATTTGTTCTGGGCTTTCTTTTGTGATATCTGAAAATGTTTTGACCTGTTCCGGCTCTATAAAAAAGTTTTCAAGCCCAAAGTATCTCCTAGCCGTGTTCATGGCATCGGAGAAACTATAAAAACCTTTGTAAAGCGGATCTTTGCACTGTATGTGATTTACGACTGTTTCCCATTTATTAAAAATACCTAATTTTGTGCCACGAAAAATAATGTAATGTGAATATCTTTTCGGAACATTTGTGTTTTCTGGCATTTTTCGAGTTATTTCCAAGAAGTAAAATCCTAAGGAATTTAGAATTTGTACTTTCTTTGTGGACTCATTTGGGAATGTATGTATATGCCAAAGATTGTCAAGGAGACACTGTTGTTTTTCTATTAGGTCCATCCCGAAAATGGGCCTAAACTTTTTACTTTCTTCTGTGCAAACGGGTAACACATTTGGGCAGAATGTAATCGATTTCTGTTGGGCTTGTGGGATAAATTGGTTTTGTGGAACAAAATGTTTATCAGCCAACTTTAAAGAGCTTGGCCCAGCCTGTGAGGATTTTCTGTTGGGGAATGTTAGTGAGGACGACAGTTTCATATCTTTGCTGTAGCTTTCTTGCTCTGTTTTGATACCCTCACTGTCTGAAGTATCCATTACTGTGTGTTTTCCTTGTTGTTGAGGATGTACCAATCTTCTTTCCTTGTTTTTATCCATGGAACAACCTGTTCAGATTTCTTGATAAGATATCAGCAATAGTGTTGTTTTTCCCTTTTATATGTTCGAAGTTTATAATGTATCCACTCCCTTGTATTATGTTTTGTAGATTAATCCATCTAGTCCTATTAACTTTTTTACTTTGATCGTTTTTTTATGAATTTAACTATGGCTTCACAATCTGTTCTAACCGTAAATTCTTTATTTAAAAATATTTTAAATTTTTCTAATGCGTTAATCAATGCCTGGATTTCATAATCTAAACTCGTCCAATTTACTCCTGTTTTGTTAAAGTTTCCACTAGAATATGCACAAACTTTTTCACTATCCTTTGTTGAATATTTATCTGGTTTACAAAGAAGAACGGCTCCCCATCCTTCTTTACATCCATCTGTTTCTATTATGATGTAATCCGTTACTAGTGGTAATTCTAATGGTTGAATCTTTTTTACCACTTCTTTTATTTCTTTTATTAATTTTATATCTTCTTTGTTAAAATTTCTTTGACCATTCTTTGTTGTTTTACTATATAATGGTCCTACTAATTTTGATAAGTTAGGAATAAATTTTCTGGCATAATTTACTAACCCTAAAAAGGCTTGTATTTGTTTTAAATTTTCAAATTTCTCTGGAAATTCAATAATTTTTGTTGATATATGAGGTTGTAATTCAATTTTTCCATTACCTATTTCTAGTCCTAAAAAGGATATTTTTCTTTTGAAAAGCTCCATTTTTCTTTTTGATACAACTATTCCATGTTTTTTAATTTCACTAAACACTTGTCTTAAATGATTTTCATGCTCTTGTATAGTTTCACTAGCTACTAAGATGTCATCTATATATACCATACAGAAATCATATTTTTAGAATATATCATCCATAAATCTTTGGAATATTGTCGGAACATTTTTTAAACCAAAACTTAATACGTTCCATTCAAATTGTCCTTCGGAACATGTAAAAGCTTGTATTATGTTTTGTAGATTAATCCATATAGTCCTATTAACTTTTTTACTTTGATCGTTTTTTATGAATTTAACTATGGCTTCACAATCTGTTCTAACCGTAAATTCTTTATTTAAAAATATTTTAAATTTTTCTAATGCGTTAATCAATGCCTGGATTTCATAATCTAAACTCGTCCAATTTACTCCTGTTTTGTTAAAGTTTCCACTAGAATATGCACAAACTTTTTCACTATCCTTTGTTGAATATTTATCTGGTTTACAAAGAAGAACGGCTCCCCATCCTTCTTTACATCCATCTGTTTCTATTATGATGTAATCTGTTACTAGTGGTAATTCTAATGGTTGAATCTTTTTTACCACTTCTTTTATTTCTTTTATTAATTTTATATCTTCTTTGTTAAAATTTCTTTGACCATTCTTTGTTGTTTTACTATATAATGGTCCTACTAATTTTGATAAGTTAGGAATAAATTTTCTGGCATAATTTACTAACCCTAAAAAGGCTTGTATTTGTTTTAAATTTTCAAATTTCTCTGGAAATTCAATAATTTTTGTTGATATATGAGGTTGTAATTCAATTTTTTCATTACCTATTTCTAGTCCTAAAAAGGATATTTTTCTTTTGAAAAGCTCCATTTTTCTTTTTGATACAACTATTCCATGTTTTTTAATTTCACTAAACACTTGTCTTAAATGATTTTCATGCTCTTGTATAGTTTCACTAGCCATACAGAAATCATATTTTAAGAATATATCATCCATAAATCTTTGGAATATTGTCGGAGCATTTTTTAAACCAAAACTTAATACGTTCCATTCAAATTGTCCTTCGGAACATGTAAAAGCTGTCCATGGTTTAAAATCTTCTGATAATTTAAGCTGATTATAGCCTGATTTTAGATCGAATTTTGAAAAGATCTTTTTCTTTTGAATTAAATTTATTAAAGAATCTTTGTTAGGTATATTATATCCATTATCTTCTGTGTTATCATTAAGTCTCTTATAATTATAAACTATTCTGGCTTTTCCTCTCTTAATTTCGCTATGGTTTCGTACTATAAAGGCTGCTGATCTATGTGGACTTTCTGATTTTTTAATTAGATTTTGTTTTATCATTTCAGGTATTTGGTTTCTAAATTCTTCCTTATCTAGAGGGCTGTATTCAATATTTGATGTTCTTATAGTTATAATAAAATTAAATAAAATAGGATATGTTTTATCAGCTCTACTTGTTCCTGTGTATGTAGTAAAACCAGTAACTTCTTCTTTATTTTCTTCGGATTTGTATTTTTTGGCGTCTGTTAGTGTAGATACCCCGGGGGGAGAACCACGGCCTTAGGCTCGAGCGCGTGGTGTCATCCTAGGATGTCTAACTTGTTTTAGAGTCGCCACCTATGTTTTGAGGAACATAAGAAAAACCTATTGATTGTAGCCTAAATTTGATTACGAAAACAGAGATTCTTTGTTTTGAGGTTCGGGGGTTAGATTACGAGATGGGAAGTACCGAAACACCCATCTCGCCCAACTAAAGTTGGTCTTGCTTGATCAAAATCTACATGAATGATAACGTTCTTCTTCTTCTTCTTTAAGTTATAAAAAAGGGGGGTTTAAAATAGGATTTGGAATGTAGGAGATAACTCCTTAACCAACCTCAATGAGATGAGGTGATCACTAGAGTCATGTCCCAAAATGATTTGGGTGATTGCACATTTGATTAAAATAAAAAGAGAGAGAGGAGATGAAGTAGAAAAGAAAGGAAAAGATGAACTTTTACCTACAATTTGGAGAACTTCAAATATTGCTTGGAGAGATCCTTGGAGAACCTTTAGAAAGTGATTTTGGTATAGTTTTTGTAAGTTCAATTTTCGGTCTAAGTTTTCGATCCCTGAAAATGGAGGTAAAGAGAGGTTTTTATAGGTGAAAGAGGGGTGTTTTTGGTGCCAAAACTCAGTCACCAAGAAATCCTTCCCGGGCAAAATCCTGTAAATTGAGCAACGGAGGGAATCCTGGCCAGAAATCTGTAACTGACGCCCAGAGGCGCGCGCTTCCTGCTTTGGGGGCGGGAGGCGCGCGCGCCTGGCTCCTCCTGTAGGAGGCGCGCGACTCAGAGAAGGCAATTTTGACAGAATGGACTAGAAAGTCAGCCCTGTCATTCAGTTTAGTCCCTGGACTTAACGAAGTCAGTCAGGAACTTAACGGAAGTGACAGGAACTCACGAGGAACACTTAAAATGGGGAGAAACACAAAATCAAATGTGCAATCGGGGCGAGAGGTCCAAGGCGGGGTGTCTACAGAGCCCCTCGGCGACGTGGATTGCAAAGCAAAACGCGTCGACGAAAGTTAAAAACACCCGCCGAGGACATCACCAAAAAAAAACAAAGACTCGATGAAAGCAGGAATTTGAAATTGCGAGAGATAGTGGTGCGCTCCCTGTGTGAGCGGCTTTTGTTGATAGAGGGGGTGGCATGATCCGTTAGGTGAGCCTGCCGGCTGAATGTTTTGAATGAGGCCGTTAGTGAACCGGTTTGATGAATCCGTTAGTGAATTCCTTGGATGAGTCCGTTGGTGAACCTTGTTGACGAATCCGTTGGTGAATCCGTTTGATGAATCCGTTAGTGAATCCCTTGGATGAGTCCGTTGGTGAACCCTTGTTGACGAATCCGTTGGTGAATCCGTTTGATGAATCCGTTAGTGAATCCCTTGGATGAGTCCGTTGGTGAACCCTTGTCGACGAATCCGTTGGTGAATCCGTTTGATGAATCCGTTAGTGAATCCCTTGGATGAGTCCGTTGGTGAACCCTTGTTGACGAATCCGTTGGTGAATCCGTTTGATGAATCCGTTAGTGAATCCCTTGGATGAGTCCGTTGGTGAACCCTTGTTGACGAATCCGTTGGTGAATCCGTTTGATGAATCCGTTAGTGAATCCCTTGGATGAGTCCGTTGGTGAACCCTTGCTGACGAATCCGTTGGTGAATCCGTTTGATGAATCCGTTAGTGAATCCTTTGGATGAGTCCGTTGGTGAACCCTTGTTGACGAATCCGTTGGTGAATCCGTTTGATGAATCCGTTAGTGAATCCTTTGGATGAGTCCGTTGGTGAACCCTTGTTGACGAATCCGTTAGTGAATCCGTTTGATGAAATATTGCTTTGAAGTCTCGTGCCATTTGGAGTCACACTTGACTTTTGAATTGTGGGGTACGGGCACAGTTGACCGCGACCAGAAAAATGTTCCTGCTGGGGATGAAATGTTGAGATTGACTTTTGAGGGGGGCGTGGCACCCGTGACAGAACTTAGGGAGCTCGGAATTTTTGAAGAGGACAGCCTACTTATGAGTGGGAGTTCTATCCTGTTTTCGATTTTTGACGTGCCTTAAGGGCGGACCAGAAAAGGTGTGCCCAACTGGGTGTCCGAGGATCGGGACAGTGTCTTGATTTAGGCTGGAGATCTCTGACAAGGCCCTTTTCTTCAAGCGATTTAGACCTGGGAGGCGCGCGCCTTCCTATGTAGGCTTGGGACGCGCGCGCGCTTCATACTGATGGCGGGTGGCGCGCGCGTCTGGGAGGCGGAATTCCGGGCTTGACGTTTGCTGACCAAAAGAGCCTCCAACAGCTATAATATCATCTTCTGTTCGACCACTTGATTCTCACAGCTCCTTTCTGCCATTTTTGAACATCATATTATTGATTAACTTCGCTTGTGATCAACATTTTCCATGGCTTCCAATTCTTTTGCCCTTGACGCCAAGGTCGTTAGTGCGTATGAAAAGGACTTGGGCACTTTTGTGTATTCTTTCAAGACCCATCCCAAGAAGGCCTTCATTAAAGACTTTGGGTTCCGAATTCTTTTCACTTTGCGGACGTTGAAACCGGATTGGGATTTGTTGAGAGCTGCCGCGGCTTTCTGGGATTGCGACAGCCATACTTTCAACCTTTCAGCTAATGAAATGGTGCCGACTGTTGACGATTTCGGGGCCATCCTTGGCGTGCCTTTGGCCGGTCGGATTGCCGTCCCCAAATATCACCGTGGTGCCGTCGACTCTTGGGTTGAGTTACTGAATCTCCCTGTTGAGGATGTGAGGAAGATGTTGCACGGTACCGTGATTGACATAACTGAGTTGCCGATGTTCTTCAGTTTGCACTCGGAGGACCCGGTGGTTCAATCTTTCAAAAGAAATGCCATGGCTGTTTGTCTCTTCAGCGAAGTATTGTTTGTTACACCTTTCGGGACTGCGGACGCGCAGTTGGCTGAGATTATTTTGCAAGCTAAGGACCAGCGATTTAGTGTAATTCCTCTTATTGTAGGGGAGACGTTGCATGGTCTTGATGAGTTACACAGGACGGGCAAGATGTGTCGGGGAAGCCCTTTGCTCTTGACCATATGACTCCGAGAACACTTCATAATTTATTCTCCGGATGGTGATTTGTCTCCTTTTGCTGTTCATAGGAGGAAGTTGTTGATCCGGGATTTATCTGAAGAGGATTGGAAGAAATTCTTTGCCTCTCGGGTGACCGTCGATATTGAGTGGTGTCCTCCTTCTTGGGGTCTTCGTCCTTTTGTGGAATGGACTCTTGGTTTTCAGCACGTGGTTGTGCCCGGTTTGAGAGATCCTTCCTTTTACCAGCCAGAGCGGGTTCTGCGGCAGTTTGGTCGCCAACAGACAATTCCTTTTCCGAGGGATGGAATGCTTCGTCCAGTTGCTTACATGGGTCCTGACTTCTCGAGTGAGCTTCAATCGGCTTGGGGAGATGACCGCAATCGTTGGGCTTTCGCTCCTCTGCATCGGGGGAGTGTCTTCCTTCCCGAGAGCTACTTGGATTATTTATTTGGCACCCTTTACCGTGGCATCACTTGGGTTGATGTGCTTCGTGCCGAGTTGTTGGGACAGGGTTTTGAGCCTAGAAGCACTTTGAGATATAGAGAGGCTGCTGTTGATTCGAGTAACATTCTCGCTAACCCTTTCGGTACTCCTTTGGATGAGTTTTATTCTAGGAGACGTGCTGCAGCACAGAAGGTTTCGGTGCGTATTAGTGCTCCTTCGTTACCCAAGAAGAAAAGGATTGAAAGACGATCGGGCGGTCCTTTGAAAGCTAAGAGAAAATTGGATTTTTCTTAGTACCCTAAGAGATTGCAATTTAGACCACTTTGTTTTAGGATTTAATATTTTGGTGTCTTTTGTTGCTCAATAAATCCGTTGTAATGGTTTGAATAATTCATTGAATGAAAAAAATTGCATTTTGTTATTTGAAGTGAATTGGGTATTTTTGATATGTTTTAGACCGCACCCGAAGGTTGCCTACGTTCCTCCAGTTGGGAGGCTCAGGTCTTCGTAGTTCAAACAAACAAAGACCCTTTTTTTTTTTTTTTTTTTTTGTGCACCCTGTTTTTTGCCTAGACCGCCCTTGCGGGTTTTCAATCTAGCGGGCTTCTTTTTTGCACGTGCTCTAATTTTTGCCTAGGCCGCCCTTGCGGGTTTTCAACCTAGCGAGCGATTTTTTTTTTTTTTTTTTTTTAATGGTCTTTGTTTATTAAGCGTAGAACCTCTTGAGCTTGTCGAGGTTGACCTCCTTTGGCAGCTGGTCACCATCTAAATCCACGAGCCGGACTGCACCACCGCTTAGTATCTTTTTGACCACGTACGGACCGATCCATCGGGGTCCCCATTTCCCCAGGGGATTCATGGCATTAGGAGGATGTTGTCTTAAGGCCAAATCTCCCACATTGATGTTTCGAGGCTTCACTTTTTTGTTGAAAGCTCTTGCCATCCTTTGCTGATATGCTCTCGTGCGTTCGAGTGCCCTTAACCTTTTCTCGTCGAGTAAGGCTAGTTGTTCGTATCGACTCTGCATCCAGTTGACCTCGTTGACTTGATTCTCGAGGAGGACCCGTAGAGATGGGACTTCAAGTTCGATAGGGAGTACGGCTTCAGAACCATAGACCAATGCATAAGGAGTTTCTCCTGTTGAGGATCGTATCGATGTGCGGTAGCCCCACAATGCTAATGGTAGCTTCTCGGGTCAATCCCTTCCTGTTGAGGCCATCTTCTTGACGATGGTCTCGATGGTCTTATTTGCTGCTTCGACTGCGCCATTTGCTTGGGGCCGGTAAGGGGATGACTTGTGCTTGGTGATCTTGTATTCTACCAAAAGTGCATCCATTTCCTTCTCGAAGTGAGAGCCGTTGTCGGAAATGATTTCATGAGGCACGCCGTATCGGCACATGATATTAATCTTTACAAATTCGGCCACTTTCTTGGCGTTGAGGGTTCGATAGGCTTGTGCTTCGACCCACTTTGTGAAGTAGTCGACTGCCACTAGGACGAATGACTGCCCATTGCTCCCGGCAGGATGAACTTTACCGATGATGTCTATCCCCCAACAAGAGAAAGGCCAAGGTGTGACCATGTTGTAAAGTTGTGAGGGTGGAGCATGTTGCAGATTAGCGTGGAATTGGCACTTGGCACACCTTTTGACCTTCTCGATACAGTCTCGTTCCATAGTGCTCCAATAGTAACCAATGCGAAGTATCTTCTTGACTAGCATAAAACCATTCATGTGGGGTCCACATTCTCCTTCGTGCACTTCACACATTATCTCTTGAGCTTCGGTCTCATTGGCGCATAAGAGATTGATCCCGTCGTGGTGCCTTTTATATACTCGGTCTCCAATCAGTACATACCGAGAGGCTAACCTTTGCAGAGCTGCTTAAGACTTCTTATTGATGTTCTCGGGATAAGTGCCGTCTTTGAGGAATTTCATGATATCTGAATACCACGGAGAGTTTGTTTGAACCTCGTTGATCTCGATACTCATGCAATATGACGGACTGTTCCTTCGAGCAATTTTGAAAGGCTTCACCGTTTTCCTTTGGGCATTTCAACTAATGAAGCTATAGTGGCCAGTGCATCGGCGAAGCGATTCTTATCCCTTGGCAGGTAGTTGAAAGTGATCTCTTGGAATTGTTCAACCAGTTCTTCAAGGTGCTGACCATACTGTTGGAGAGTCGGGTCTTGGGTTCGCCATTTACCCGATTGCTGATTGATAAGAAGCAAAGAGTCGCCGAACACTTCTAGTTCCGTGACGTTTCTTTCGAGAGCTGCTTCGAGCCCTGCTATGCATGCTTCGTACTCGGCAATGTTGTTGGTAGCTTCGAATTCCAGGCGTATGGCAATGGGAGTGTAGATGTCTTTTGGATCGACAAGCAATACCCCTATACCAAAACCGTGTTTATTGGCGGCGCCATCGAAAAAAAGTTGCCACTTGTCTTCCTCGGTTGTGGTACAAATTAAATGCTCGTCGGGGAACTGTACATCTTCCCCCTTCACTTCGTCACACGGGAATTCGGCAAGCTGGTCACTGAACACTTTCCCCCTGACGGATTTTAGTGTGACGTAAGTGATATCGTAGCCGGCGAGCATGAAGTACCATTTGGCTATTCTTGTTGACATGAAAGGCTTCTCGAAGATGTAGCGGAGCGGGTCCACCTTTGCTACTAGCTTGATCGGAAAAGCTTCCATATAGTGTTTGAGCTTTTGAGTGACCCAAACCAATGCTGCACATGACTTCTCTAGGACAGAGTAGTTCTTTTCGCCTCCTTGGAATCGGCGACTGACAAAATAAATGGCGTTCTCCTTTGTAGACTCTCGTTGCTCTTGTGCTAACATAGCCCCTAGGGCTTCATCATTGACAGTGAGATAAAGCAACAGAGGTTTCTCCTTGTGTGGCGGAACTAGAACAGGAGGGCACGTTAAATAATGCTTCACTTGCTCGAAGGCTTCTTGGCATGCGTCGGTCCATTCTAGAGCCACATTCTTCTTGAGTAACTTGAAGATTGGCTCGCACATGGAAGTGAGTTGGTGCACAAACCGACTGATGTATTGTAGTCTGCCCATGAAACCTTTAATCTCTTTCTGCGTCTTCGGAGGAGGCATGTCAATGATTGCCTTGATTTTGGAGGGGTCTACTTCGATTCCCCTTTCAGTGACCATATAACCAAGAACTTTGCCTCGGATAACCCCGAATGTGCACTTTGCAGGGTTGAGCCTCATCTTGTGTTGACGAAGCCTTTCGAAGAACTTGCGGAGATCGATCAAATGTTGACCATCGGTCCCTTTGGAGTGAATGATCATGTCGTCCACATAGACCTCGATTTCTTTGTGAATCATATCGTGGAACAAGTCCGTCACGGCTCTTTGGTAGGAAGCCCCAGCGTTTCTTAACCCAAACGGCATGATTGTGTAGCAGAAGGTCCCCCACGGTGTTGTGAAGGCTGTCTTATGTTGATCTTCCTCGGCCATGAGAATCTGATTGTACCCAGCGAACCCATCCACAAATGATCGAACCTCGTAGGCAGCAATGGAGTCGACTAGCATGTCGATATTAGGGAGTGGAAAATCATCTTTTGGGGAAGCTTTGTTTAAATCCCGGAAGTCTACACAAACTCGGACCTTGCCGTTCGCCTTCCTGACTGTCACAATGTTGGCTAACCATGTCGGATACTCGATAACCTTGATGAAACCCACGCTGAGGAGCTTCTCAATCTCTTCTTTGACCTGCAGAGACCATTCTGGCTTGATCTTCCTGAGCTTCTTTTTTACTGGCCTGGCATCTTCTCTGATCGGAATCCTGTGCTCCGCTACCTTTCTGTCTAAACCCGGCATGTCTTTGTATGACCATGCGAACACATCCACGAACTCCCGTAGTAATGCAGTCAATCTGTATCTGTCGTCTCCCTTGAAGAAGCTTCCAATCTTGGTTTCTTTTGGCTCTTCTTCGGTACCCAGATTAACAACCTGCAATTCTTCGTCATCCTTTGGACCATTCTCGCCACGACTACGGACTTGTTGAGCAAGTTCATTTAAGTATGTTGTGTTTTCGTGGTCTATTTCATCATAATTTGAATCGTTATTAACTTGTTCGTTAAGTTCATTATTAGTTAATTCATCATTTATGATGTTTGCAATCTCAGGGTACTCAGAAATATCAAATTTTTCATTAGCAAAGAAAGGAAACACACGCTCGGCTATGGCCTCTAAATCCTCTTGGGTGAGGGTATTAGAGACACTCTCGGACTCGAAAGTAAGTGTAAGCTGCTCTTCCTTTGTTGCTGTGCGGGGTATGCAACCCATTTCTTGGACTAAGAATTCCTCGGATACCACAGGTCCTTTTGTTGAATACCAATTGATGATCGGCTCGGAGCTTGGCGGGATCTCACTGATGGTCTCGTTCATGATGACGGTGTCATGGATGGCGTTGACTTGGCATTCATTCATTACGGCAAGCTCTTCGAACATGGAGGCTAAATCTGTCAGTTCTTCCCCCACGGTGATTTCTGCCTCGGACTCTATAGTCACCTTCCTTTCCCACCATTCACG
Source organism: Campanula takesimana (assembly GCA_026119855.1). Classification (NCBI taxonomy): domain Eukaryota; kingdom Viridiplantae; phylum Streptophyta; class Magnoliopsida; order Asterales; family Campanulaceae; genus Campanula; species Campanula takesimana. The sequence goes on from JAOWBW010000133.1 coordinate 1,739,631, forward strand.
GGGCGACATGGGAGTTGGTTCCCTTTCGGATTTCTGGATCTCACAATCGGAGAAGATTTCGAGGCCAGGCTTTTTGACACCTTTATTGTTAACCCACGGCTCGGGAAAGATCATGTATGGAATGTCTTCCCCCTGGCGGACAAAATATCCATTCAACGTCTTGCGGTAAGGCCTTAGGTTAGGGACTTCATACCGACGGCCTTCTTTACGAGCTCGGGCCTTTTCGCTCTTGATTGCTTGTTCTTGCTTCAAGTCTTCTTCGGAAGGCTCGTACCCCAAACCGAATGTGTTCTTGACAAATGGGACTTGCACGGGTTGTAGGATTCCTTGCTGATATTTCCCTAAGCCTAAACCAGGGAAGTAGTCCATATCCCTCATCATGCGGAGTACTTTGTGATTGCTGGGGGTCCATGATCCATTCCCCCCTTCTTTGTCAATGGCGTTGATTGAGACGCCGGAGAGAGTGGAGTCTGGTAGACCGTGCTGAACTTGGTGGACGGGCTCACCTTTTCTGTGGATAGTAATGTTTTCAGCCATTACGGTCACTATTTCATCACCATTTCGGATCTTGACACATTGGTGGAGAGTTGACGGTACGGCATTAGCATTATGAATCCATGGTCGACCCAACAGTAAGTTGAACGAGGCCGGGATATCAAGCACTTGGAATGGAACGGACATGACCATGCTTCCAAACTCAATGTCAATTTCGATCATACCCATGACTGTACGGGCGGTGCTGTCATAACCTCGGATTACTTGAGTAGAGGGCTTTAAATCAGAATCCTTAAGCCCCAGTATGCCCATGATTCTACCAGGCATGAGATTGAGTGCGGAACCACCGTCCACTAAGACTCTTGAGACGGGCCTCCCCCTTGCTCGTATCTTGAGGTAAATAGCTTCGTTGTGGTCGGAACCAAACGGTGGAAGGTCCATATCGGCAAAGGTGATGACGTTGCCAAAGTGAATGTGACCAATCATTGCTGTGAGGTCCTCGGGAGTAGTATCGGGAGAAACTGATGTATCATCGAGATTGCGGATGACAAGATCTCGATGTTTCTTTGAGGATGCAATGAGGTCCCAAATAGAGATGTTGGCTTGAGTTTTCTTGAGTTGGACAAGTAGAGGATCTTCGGGAGTGTTGTGAGCTTGCGGCCTTTGAGAAGAGGAGCTCGGTGCGGAAGTGGAAGGGTTGCTTGCTATGACTCGACCGGATCGAGTTAGCATATTGACGTTCCCATCTTGCTTCTTTTTCCTATTCTCTAGTACTTCCCTCATTACCTCATCATAAGTCACTACATAACAAGAATTGTCAATTTTATTCATAACATTGGGGCCCCCATTCACAATTGGGATTGAATGGGTGGTCCCCTCAAGTTCTCCTATCTCTATTACATTGACGTGCTCGTCATTAGTCACTACAAATTCTTTCTTATCTATGAGATCTTGAATGACATTGCGGAGAACGAAGCATTCCTCGGTGGTGTGGCCACTATATTGGTGGTAGCCACAATATTTGTGGTGAGCATGATTGTCGTGGATCGTCTTGGGTTGGTACCCTTGCACGGGTGTGACTTGAACCTTTGCCTTGAGGACCTCGAACACTTCGGTTTGAGTCATGCCTTGGAGAGGCGTGTACACACGGTCACTTCGGGGCCTTTTCCCTTGAGGTGGAGGAACCTTTTTGTAATTCCCCTTGTCAATAGTGACGGCGTTGACCGAGGCCTCTTTTGTGGAGTTGGAAGCGGCCTTGTAGCGGTAAGTAGGAGTGGTCTTCTTAATCTCCTTGAGCAAGTCATCCATGCGTACCCCCGCCTCATACATTTGGGAGAAGTCGGAGTAGCAAGCCCCACTTAGGTGGGTGCGGAGATCAATCTTGAGACACTTGAGAAATATGTCCATTTGCTCTTTTGTGTTCGGCCTCTCAACAATTTCAGAGAGTTTGTCATTCCATCTCCTTGTGAAGTCGATGAAGGACTCATTGTCTCGTTGAGTAGTGTTCTCTAGCTCTTTCCTTGTGGGCCGGTGAGTGGTGTTTCCTTGGTATTGGTTCTTGAAGGCAAGCATGGCGGAGTCCCAATCAAGACGGACAGTGAGCGGGAGAGTAGCATACCAATCTTTTGCCGCCCCCTCGAGAGTGAGAGGAAAGCATTGAGCCATCACCTTGGTGGAGACCTTCTTTGGAACCATTGCCCAAATATAAGTCTCGATGTGAGCCATAGGACAAGAGTTGCCCTTGAATTTGCTTATGTCGGGCATCTTGAACTTATCGGGAAGAGCGGCCATAGTACTCATGAGGATGGATGATTGATAAAGGCTTGTGTCGGAGCCTTTCCCCATGTTGAGCCCATTGAATTTTTGGTCGATGTAGGCCATGATAGAATCCACCATTTTGGGCTCGTTGTTCTCGGAACTCGGTTCCCCCATTTTCTTGGTGCGAGTGCTGACATACGGACTTTTGAACAAACCCTCGGTCCATTCGGATTCATCATCATTGTTCTTGTTCTTTCCCTTGGCAAGGTTGGTGAGTTTTTCTTTCATTAGCTCCATTTCGGCCTCGTGGGCCTCCCTTTGGCTGTCGAGGTGGGATTGCCAAATGTCATCTTTGCTTTGTGCCTCCTTGTTAAGGGTGGAGACTTGCTCTTGGAGGAGTTGGACCATAGTTGAGAGCTGTTCGAGAGACATGGTGTTGCTGCTGCCGGTCATGGTTGATGTTGGAGCTGTTGGAGTGATCTCTTCACGGACTAACCGATTTGCTTAATCCCGGTAGACTTTGTAAGTACCAATTGAACCTATATTGCAGAAGAGGCCCTTGTCAGTCTTGAGTAACACTTGCGGTCCATGAAGAGGCTTAGAGCACACAGTTGGGCACACGACTCGAACCACATAAGAAAAGACTTTTTTTTTTTTTTTTTTTTTATAAGTCGGAGGGAATGAATCCCTTTTGGGGTTTCTAAGAAAATAATGGAATCGTCACACTAGTATATAGACCATCTCGCGGTCCCATATACTCATCGGATTCCATCACGCTTGTGAATCCTACATGTATCGGGATTAGACTAAATTAATGTAGTAAAGCATACATGCGGGGACGGATTTTTATTTTCGTCCAAAATAACCACTTTTGGGGACGGATTTTTATTGCGTCCCTTTCAACAAGTTGGCATGTATGATTTGAAGACATTAGTTTAGGGAAATCTCGGTACATGGAAACCGACTTGAGTCACGGAGTGTTAGACCCTAACTAGAATTGTGTGGTTTGTGCTCGGCTTGAATATGAGGCTCAAAGGTCACCCCCGGCATGTAGTCTTGAACTACGCCACGGGCTGAGGTTTACCGCTTCGAAAGAGCCAAGGTCTGGTGGAGCTTGAAACTTTCTAGGACGGGCCTCGACGGGTTTGGGGTTGGACTTGTGCGACTCGATAGTGAGCAGTTCATAGGAATATGTGCATGTAGTGTGAGGTCTAACAAGTGACAAATTATTTTTTTTTATTTTTTTTTTTGAAAAGAAAGAAAAACACACAAAACACATAAGCACATAAAATTACAACTCCCGAGTCACCCGTGTGACCGGTAAATAAAACACAAAATTAAAACAGTATGAGGGTTCAATTCTGTTCTGATGCAGGCAACTGTGCCCACACCCCACTGTACTGCTCAGTCACTGAAACCTGTTTCTGTTATGGGAATCAACCCAGAAGCGTGCGCCTCTGAGTGCTGAAGTGAGACGCGCGCGCATGGCGCAATTCTTATGGGAGGCGCGCGCTTCTGGGGTACACCTGTCAGAATGTCAGACCTTGGACTCAGGGGATTGCCCTGGTCCCATGTTCATATTGTAACCCCTGCAGAAGTGATTAGTGCAGAATAACAGAAGAAGAAGATGAAGAACATGAAGAAGTGGGCGATTCTGGTTCTTGATGCGGGATGCGCGCGCCTTAGGCTTAAAAGGCCAGACGCGCGCGCCTCCCCCATCAGGAAACAGAATGCCCAGAAAAGATGTAGATTTCGATCAGAATGCAAGTTTAACCCTCAAAAGTCCCCAGCAGAGCCGCCACTGTAGATACCCCGGGGGGAGAACCACGGCCTTAGGCTCGAGCGCGTGGTATCATCCTAGGATGTCTAACTTGTTTTAGAGTCGCCACCTATGTTTTGAGGAACATAAGAAAAACCTATTGATTGTAGCCTAAATTTGATTACGAAAACAGAGATTCTTTGTTTTGAGGTTCGGGGGTTAGATTACGAGATGGGAAGTACCGAAACACCCATCTCGCCCAACTAAAGTTGGTCTTGCTTGATCAAAATCTACATGAATGATAACGTTCTTCTTCTTCTTCTTCTTTAAGTTATAAAAAAGGGGGGGTTTAAAATAGGATTTGGAATGTAGGAGATAACTCCTTAACCAACCTCAATGAGATGAGGTGATCACTAGAGTCATGTCCCAAAATGATTTGGGTGATTGCACATTTGATTAAAATAAAAAGAGAGAGAGGAGATGAAGTAGAAAAGAAAGGAAAAGATGAACTTTTACCTACAATTTGGAGAACTTCAAATATTGCTTGGAGAGATCCTTGGAGAACCTTTAGAAAGTGATTTTGGTATAGTTTTTGTAAGTTCAATTTTCGGTCTAAGTTTTCGATCCCTGAAAATGGAGGTAAAGAGAGGTTTTTATAGGTGAAAGAGGGGTGTTTTTGGTGCCAAAACTCAGTCACCAAGAAATCCTTCCCGGGCAAAATCCTGTAAATTGAGCAACGGAGGGAATCCTGGCCAGAAATCTGTAACTGACGCCCAGAGGCGCGCGCTTCCTGCTTTGGGGGCGGGAGGCGCGCGCGCCTGGCTCCTCCTGTAGGAGGCGCGCGACTCAGAGAAGGCAATTTTGACAGAATGGACTAGAAAGTCAGCCCTGTCATTCAGTTTAGTCCCTGGACTTAACGAAGTCAGTCAGGAACTTAACGGAAGTGACAGGAACTCACGAGGAACACTTAAAATGGGGAGAAACACAAAATCAAATGTGCAATCGGGGCGAGAGGTCCAAGGCGGGGTGTCTACAGTTAGTGCCTGTGAATATTCTCTTGACTGTTCCAGATTTAGCTTTCAACTATTCCTTTTACTGTGGTAATAACGTTTTCTAGATTAACTACTTGTTTTTCTACCTTATGTAATAGTTCTTTAGCTTCTAAGATCTGTCTAGGTTTTGAACTTTCTAGTAAATAGCTAAGCTGTTGGAAATCTTGTTTAGTAGGTATTTGTTTATGAATTTCTCTTAACTCTACTAAGATTTGATTATTTAAGTGTTTAATGTAATCTAAATTCTCTGTTAATTTGGCTAAAGTTCGTTGGTTTGCAAGGTTCAAGTTAAAAAGTTCAATTGTATTGATTGATGAATTCTGAGACGCAATTATAGTAAAAAGAAAATCCTATCCCTTCGTTAATTACTTAATCCTAAAATCCTTCGAAAAATAGTCATATAGCCCTTATAATGAAAACAATAATTAAACATAAGACAAACATTTAATAGAATAATTGATTTAAAAGATTATTAGACATACGTGCCTTTGTTATCTCTGCGAACCAATATTCTATTCAGAATATCACCCTTACTGATGTTTGAATATCAAGGTAAGAGTACTGGCATGTGCTGAGTTTCCAGACTATATACGTCTAAATATTAAAAATAGTTTTTGAAAATAAATCTTTAATTGTTTAAGATAAACAATGACCAATAATTTCCGGCCAATAACTCCAAAAATAATAAGCATAGCATAATTGATCCCTTTTCTTCACCTAGAAGAGTCCTTGATTTCATTGTGGACTTACATCACACTTATAGTCCTAGTGACTAATTTATAGGATAATTCTTTTTTGAACTGAGCTGGAACCATACTATGTGATATTACACTTTTTGTTGCTCCTGTATCTAAGAGGGCAGTTAAATCGAGATATTTTTGATTATCTAGCCATAACCTACATTGTAAGTTAATCATATTTGTAATATTTTTGGTTTGTATTAAGGTATGTTCTGTGGACATATTAGTTAGATCTTCCTGAGTTAGAGATTCATCTACCTTTTGTTTGTTTTTATATACGGCATTTTCTATATTCGAAATTCTTTTTTTTATTTTCAATTCCAAGGATTTTTAAATTATGTAATTCGTTTGAAATCTCAATTTTACTTACTTTTTCTATAATTAATTCTAAGTTTGTACCTTCGAAGGACTTGTTATCTATTGTCATGCTTTGTTTATATAGTGTGTTTAAGCATAAATAACAGATTTCCTTAAAACATATATTACATTGTGATCTTTTTTCAATACTAGGAAAATAACCACAATTAAAGCATTTAATATAGTTATTTCCTCTTCTATTTATCCACTCATGTTTACATTCTTCTTCTTTATTCATATAAGTGTATGTTACTTTAGTAAGTTGACTTTCATCATCACTATAGATGCTATAAACTGATTCATTGTCTGAATTTGTCATGTCTAGGGGTTCTATTTTGTATTCACCTAATTGTTCTACTAGGTTGCTTCGTTCTGTGTTGTTATTTTTATTTGGACATTTATTTGCTAAATGTTTTTCATCTCCGCATATAAAACACCTGCATTTCCTAGTTTGAGGTTTTTTAACATATTTATTGCCTGTATAAGGTTTATATTCTTTTCTATAGGTAGTACTTTTTCTTATATATTTCTTCGTAGGTCTACTATTACTATATTGACCATATGCTTGTGGTGTATATATAGCTGTTTTACAAAAAGCATACGCACTCTTTTTTAATTGTTCATGTAAGGTTACTTCTTTACATTTATCTTCTAGTATAGTAAAGGTATAAGTGATTCTCGGTCCAATTCCTAAATTCTTTTTATCACTAAACTGTTGTTTCCATGATTCATGGATATTTCTTCCTAAATCCCCTGGTAATTTGACAAAATATTTGTCACATAGGTCATCGTCCATAGCTTGACCTGTTTGTGATAATAATCTAGTAAAATCTAGTGTGAATTCATTTATGTATTTCATGTCTGCTATACTTAGTTGTTCTAAGTTTCTAATAGCTGTGTCTTGTATAAGAGTAGTGTTTTTAGCTGGGTCTACTCCTAATATTAATGTTCTAATTTGACTTGTAAAGTTATATGGGTTATCTCCTATAGCTTTTAGTCTATTAATTTCATCTGGATCTTGGGTTTTTTTGCTTTGCCATATACCTAATGCTATTGGGCCTAATGTGGTTTCTAAATAGGAAAACATGTCCATACTATCTCGTTTGTTTGTTTCCCATAATCTTACTACAATTTGTTCCCATACTAATATTTCATCGCCCCAAAGTTGTGGTTTTTGTTTTTCTAATAATAGCATACTACCACTGTAAAGATTTCCTATTGGTAATCTATTGCCTTGACTAATATATTTAGATTCTCCTGTATATTGTTGTGACGGAGGGGTCCATGTTTCTCTTCCTATTACCTCTTCTGTATTTGTTCCTGGTTCTGTCCATTCCATTTTAGCTCTTTTTCTAGCATAGGCCATGTCTTGATCCATAAAAGCCTTTTCTTGTTTATAGAAATCGGCGATCATTGTTTTACCTTGTTGTATATCTTCTACTAATGGTAAATTATATATTTCTTGTAATTTATTATAGCTATCTTCATATGTTAATCCTAATTCTGTAATACATTCTATTATCATATCGTCTACTTCTTCTTGAATATTTAACTCAGTAAATTTTTTGTTTATTATTTCATCAAATATTTTACTAGTTTCTTCTATCTTAAATCCTGTTACAGGTTCTTCGTCTAAATAGTCTATAATACTGAAATCATTTTCTTCTTCTTCGAATTCATCGAATCCGATAATAATTTCTTTTTCTTCGCTATCTGTATCATATATAGGTTCTTTATCGTACTCTATGTTCATAAAATTGCATTCTGTTTCAGTATCATCTTCTTCTTTATTAAAAGATTCTTTTTTAAAGTTTATAAATCTTAAACTTTGTGCGCCATTTACTCCTTCATATATATAAGTTTGTCGTGGAACTAATATTTCATTATCTTGTTCTTTTAAATCATCTAAAGACCATTCTAGTCCTGCTAATTCTTCTGGGTCTATTTTAATTGGATCTATCATTTGTATAGATTTTGACGCTATTGTATTCACAATTCCTTCTATGTTTACTTTGTATTTCATACCACTCCTGTTGCTAGCTTTTCCTAGTGTTCCAATACTTATTACAATATTATTTTCTTCATAATTTTCGTATCCTTTAGTTTGTAAAGCGATTTTAATGTTTTGCAAATCTTTAATATCTTTCAATATGCCTGGTGTACAATAAAATAAAACTGTATTTTGACTTAAATCTATTTCCATTCCTGAAATAATAGCCTTTTTTAACTCTGTTTTCCAAGACTTGTCTAATAATAAAGCTAACAATTTTGTTCCTAGATTTTTTCTTCCTAATGCTTTAATACCAATTACTACTAAACCTATGTGTGCGAAATGTTTTCCAGATTGTTTAATTTTTTGTATTGTTTCTGGTGAGAATAAATCTATTGTGATAGTTCTGTCTACTACCCTAAGGCTTTCTTCTCTACTGCTACGTATTAAAACTGTATTAAGATTTAAAATTCCTGTTTGATATAATATCCTGGGATTTAATATATCTAATTGATGTTGGTTATATAAATTTATATTTCTATCTAGATTTATTTCTTCTTCTAATTGCACTGTTTGTTGGTTACTAGTAGAACCCGATCCTCTTCTAATAATTCTATTAAGGAAGCCTTCCGATGTGATTTCATCTTGTATATTACTAGTTGAGTTTCTAGCTTCTTGTAATGTTCGACTTCTTCCTAAGAAACTATTATTTTGTTGACTACTCATTTTCGTGGTGCCCAGTGTGTGTATGGTGTATGCTTTCTTTTAATTTTGACTTCTTCGCCTAAACTTAATTGATTAATTCCACTGATTATTTTATCTAAGTCGTTATCTATGCTATTTGTGCTAGGTTGTGGTTTATCGAGACTTACTAATATTTTATTTAATTTATCAATAATTTGTAAAAGTAAGCTTATAATAAAATTAAATAAAATAGGATACGTTTTATCAGCTCTACTTGTTCCTGTGTATGTAGTAAAACCAGTAACTTCTTCTTTATTTTCTTCGGATTTGTATTTTTTGGCGTCTGTTAGTGCCTGTGAATATTCTCTTGACTGTTCCAGATTTAGCTTTCAACTATTCCTTTTACTGTGGTAATAACGTTTTCTAGATTAACTACTTGTTTTTCTACCTTATGTAATAGTTCTTTAGCTTCTAAGATCTGTCTAGGTTTTGAACTTTCTAGTAAATAGCTAAGCTGTTGGAAATCTTGTTTAGTAGGTATTTGTTTATGAATTTCTCTTAACTCTACTAAGATTTGATTATTTAAGTGTTTAATGTAATCTAAATTCTCTGTTAATTTGGCTAAAGTTCGTTGGTTTGCAAGGTTCAAGTTAAAAAGTTCAATTGTATTGATTGATGAATTCTGAGACGCAATTATAGTAAAAAGAAAATCCTATCCCTTCGTTAATTACTTAATCCTAAAATCCTTCGAAAAATAGTCATATAGCCCTTATAATGAAAACAATAATTAAACATAAGACAAACATTTAAGAGAATAATTGATTTAAAAGATTATTAGACATACGTGCCTTTGTTATCTCTGCGAACCAATATTCTATTCAGAATATCACCCTTACTGATGTTTGAATATCAAGGTAAGAGTACTGGCATGTGCTGAGTTTCCAGACTATATACGTCTAAATATTAAAAATAGTTTTTGAAAATAAATCTTTAATTGTTTAAGATAAACAATGACCAATAATTTCCGGCCAATAACTCCAAAAATAATAAGCATAGCATAATTGATCCCTTTTCTTCACCTAGAAGAGTCCTTGATTTCATTGTGGACTTACATCACACTTATAGTCCTAGTGACTAATTTATAGGATAATTCTTTTTTGAACTGAGCTGGAACCATACTATGTGATATCACACTTTTTGTTGCTCCTGTATCTAAGAGGGCAGTTAAATCGAGATATTTTTGATTATCTAGCCATAACCTACATTGTAAGTTAATCATATTTGTAATATTTTTGGTTTGTATTAAGGTATGTTCTGTGGACATATAAGTTAGATCTTCCTGAGTTAGAGATTCATCTACCTTTTGTTTGTTTTTATATACGGCATTTTCTATATTCGAAATTCTTTTTTTTTTTTTTCAATTCCAAGGATTTTTAAATTATGTAATTCGTTTGAAATCTCAATTTTACTTACTTTTTCTATAATTAATTCTAAGTTTGTACCTTCGAAGGACTTGTTATCTATTGTCATGCTTTGTTTATATAGTGTGTTTAAGCATAAATAACAGATTTCCTTAAAACATATATTACATTGTGATCTTTTTTCAATACTAGGAAAATAACCACAATTAAAGCATTTAATATAGTTATTTCCTCTTCTATTTATCCACTCATGTTTACATTCTTCTTCTTTATTCATATAAGTGTATGTTACTTTAGTAAGTTGACTTTCATCATCACTATAGATGCTATAAACTGATTCATTGTCTGAATTTGTCATGTCTAGGGGTTCTATTTTGTATTCACCTAATTGTTCTACTAGGTTGCTTCGTTCTGTGTTGTTATTTTTATTTGGACATTTATTTGCTAAATGTTTTTCATCTCCGCATATAAAACACCTGCATTTCCTAGTTTGAGGTTTTTTAACATATTTATTGCCTGTATAAGGTTTATATTCTTTTCTATAGGTAGTACTTTTTCTTATATATTTCTTCGTAGGTCTACTATTACTATATTGACCATATGCTTGTGGTGTATATATAGCTGTTTTACAAAAAGCACACGCACTCTTTTTTAATTGTTCATGTAAGGTTACTTCTTTACATTTATCTTCTAGTATAGTAAAGGTATAAGTGATTCTCGGTCCAATTCCTAAATTCTTTTTATCACTAAACTGTTGTTTCCATGATTCATGGATATTTCTTCCTAAATCCCCTGGTAATTTGACAAAATATTTGTCACATAGGTCATCGTCCATAGCTTGACCTGTTTGTGATAATAATCTAGTAAAATCTAGTGTGAATTCATTTATGTATTTCATGTCTGCTATACTTAGTTGTTCCAAGTTTCTAATAGCTGTGTCTTGTATAAGAGTAGTGTTTTTAGCTGGGTCTACTCCTAATATTAATGTTCTAATTTGACTTGTAAAGTTATATGGGTTATCTCCTATAGCTTTTAGTCTATTAATTTCATCTGGATCTTGGGCTTTTTTGCTTTGCCATATACCTAATGCTATTGGGCCTAATGTGGTTTTAGCGGTCTCTGTTAACCATAAACTTATATTTAGCATGATAAAATTTAACATAATAAGAAAATTTTTTACAGGGAAGGTAGTTTTACTTACAGTTTGTAGCGAGCGGAATTTGAGGTGGAGATGGTCTTCTATAAACAGCGGAGAAATACTCTTTTTTTTTTTCTTTTTTTTTTTTTTTATATATATAGGGCTATAATATGAAGTACTGAAGGATTTGAAGGAATTTAAGTAATATAACTAGGGGAATCGGAAGGGGGTTTTTAAGCTGCCATTAAGAAAGGTTGCTTCTTATAAAATTGCTCTCGTTTTTTCAACTCGTAATTACAAATGAAACGAAATGAGGTTTTTATAACCTCGAAATGAAAACCTATCTATCCGGTATTGGTTACCGGTTTACCTAGGAATCTAACCTTTTACAAATTTCAACAAAGCTAAAGTGAAAGGCGAAAATAAATTTCGCTTAAAGACAAAAAGCAAAACTGAAAAGTAAACTTATTCGCTGAAATTTTAAAAAGAAAACAATAATTTCAAAAGTTTTATGCTGTCTGTCGGCCGCCCTATGTCATTGCTTACGTTTTTCTTCATCCAGCTGTCTCTTCTAGAAGTCTCGATAATTGCTGTCAATTGTTGGGATTGTGTCTCCGTCTGATTGTGCATCTTGCATAATGTCGTCACATGGCCATGGTTCACATGGGCATGGCCATGTATTTTCTTCATCCGTGTCATTGATGTATTTTTCTTTCAATGTATCTCCTTCACCCGTGAATGGGAGAAGCATGTTCCAATTTTCCCTTGCCCAAATCTGGACATAATGTCCTTCTGCCATTAATTTGAAAAATTGCCAAGGAAAGTGGCTGGGAATGTCTGGGGTTTGTTGATGCTTCTTTATGAAACTGTTATGGAATTCTGTGATTTTGTCGACATCTTGTTCATGAAGCCAAGAAAGGCTTGAGAAGTCGATATGATCTTCAATTTTGACCTCCGATGTTAACAGAGCTCGATCTTTGGATTTGGTGCTGATGAATATTCTTTTTCTTGCAGGTCTATATGTGTAACTGTCAGCTTCTGGGAAGGATGCAAAAATTTTACATCCAGCTTTTTGTTCATAGGAGTGAGTAGCAATGTTGCCAGCTACCAATGTAAACTTTTCTCCAAATGTATTTAGAATTCTTTCGGTGGTGGGTGTGAAACGGAACTCGATGTAATCAATCATACCATAGTGGTAAAACTGAGTAATAAGTTCTTCTGGCATGTCTGTTTTAAAGAGATCGATCTGTAATAATAATACCCCTGTGTCTTTCCCTTCATTGTCTACCCTTTCGACCACTTTTACTCCTGTGAATTTTAATTCTTTAAAAACGATTTGAACTATTTTTTGTTGTAGTTTGTATAATATTAAAGGAAAACCTGTACAAATTTTTTCGGAGATAATGTCATTGAGGCCTTCAATCCTTTCCAGGACTGGTTTTAAAGTCTGCCTCCATGGAATGTCAAGAATACGTGCTTTAAAGCTGTCGTAGTCCCTGTAAATAGGCTCCTGTGTTCTTTTTAATTTATTTTGAAGGATTTCCACTTCCTGTTTTAACTTTTCATTTTCTCTTTGTAACTGTGTTACTTGTGTTCCCTGTGTATCATTGTGAACCACCTCTTTCCCCTTTTGAAAAATGTGCTTTTGGAGATTTACAATGATTTCCTCCTGTTTCTGAATAATTTGTTCTGGGCTTTCTTTTGTGATATCTGAAAATGTTTTGACCTGTTCCGGCTCTATAAAAAAGTTTTCAAGCCCAAAGTATCCCCTAGCCGTGTTCATGGCATCGGAGAAACTATAAAAACCTTTGTAAAGCGGATCTTTGCACTGTATGTGATTTACGACTGTTTCCCATTTATTAAAAATACCTAATTTTGTGCCACGAAAAATAATGTAATGTGAATATCTTTTCGGAACATTTGTGTTTTCTGGCATTTTTCGAGTTATTTCCAAGAAGTAAAATCCTAAGGAATTTAGAATTTGTACTTTCTTTGTGGACTCATTTGGGAATGTATGTATATGCCAAAGATTGTCAAGGAGACACTGTTGTTTTTCTGTTAGGTCCATCCCGAAAATGGGCCTAAACTTTTTACTTTCTTCTGTGCAAACGGGTAACACATTTGGGCCGAATGTAATCGATTTCTGTTGGGCTTGTGGGATAAATCGGTTTTGTGGAACAAAATGTTTATCAGCCAACTTTAAAGAGCTTGGCCCAGCCTGTGAGGATTTTCTGTTGGGGAATGTTAGTGAGGACGACAGTTTCATATCTTTGCTGTAGCTTTCTTGCTCTGTTTTGATACCCTCACTGTCTGAAGTATCCATTACTGTGTGTTTTCCTTGTTGTTGAGGATGTACCAATCTTCTTTCCTTGTTTTTATCCATGGAACAACCTGTTCAGATTTCTTGATAAGATATCAGCAATAGTGTTGTTTTTCCCTTTTATATGTTCGAAGTTTATAATGTATCCACTCCCTTGTATTATGTTTTGTAGATTAATCCATCTAGTCCTATTAACTTTTTACTTTGATCGTTTTTTATGAATTTAACTATGGCTTCACAATCTGTTCTAACCGTAAATTATTTATTTAAAAATATTTTAAATTTTTCTAATGCGTTAATCAATGCCTGGATTTCATAATCTAAACTCGTCCAATTTAATCCTGTTTTAAAGTTTCCACTAGAATATGCACAAACTTTTTCACTATCCTTTGTTGAATATTTATCTGGTTTACAAAGAAGAACGGCTCCCCATCCTTCTTTACATCCATCTGTTTCTATTATGATGTAATCCGTTACTAGTGGTAATTCTAATGGTTGAATCTTTTTTACCACTTCTTTTATTTCTTTTATTAATTTTATATCTTCTTTGTTAAAATTTCTTTGACCATTCTTTGTTGTTTTACTATATAATGGTCCTACTAATTTTGATAAGTTAGGAATAAATTTTCTGGCATAATTTACTAACCCTAAAAAGGCTTGTATTTGTTTTAAATTTTCAAATTTCTCTGGAAATTCAATAATTTTTGTTGATATATGAGGTTGTAATTCAATTTTTCCATTACCTATTTCTAGTCCTAAAAAGGATATTTTTCTTTTGAAAAGCTCCATTTTTCTTTTTGATACAACTATTCCATGTTTTTTAATTTCACTAAACACTTGTCTTATATGATTTTCATGCTCTTGTATAGTTTCACTAGCTACTAAGATGTCATCTATATATACCATACAGAAATCATATTTTAAGAATATATCATCCATAAATCTTTGGAATATTGCCGGAGCATTTTTTAAACCAAAACTTAATACGTTCCATTCAAATTGTCCTTCGGAACATGTAAAAGCTGTCCATGGTTTAAAATCTTCTGATAATTTAAGCTGATTATAGCCTGATTTTAGATCGAATTTTGAAAAGATCTTTTTCTTTTGAATTAAATTTATTAAAGAATCTTTGTTAGGTATATTATATCCATCATCTTCTGTGTTATCATTAAGTCTCTTATAATTATAAACTATTCTGGCTTTTCCTCTCTTAATTTCGCTATGGTTTCGTACTATAAAGGCTGCTGATCTATGTGGACTTTCTGATTTTGTAATTAGATTTTGTTTTATCATTTCAGGTATTTGGTTTCTAAATTCTTCCTTATCTAGAGGGCTGTATTCAATATTTGCTGTTCTTATAGTTATGTCAGGATTTTTAATTTTAAATTTGCATATATATGTAACTTTTGAATTCATAATGTCTTCTCCTATTAATCCTATTTTTTCTAAATGTAAGATAATAGGATGGTTACTACTTTTTGTTACGTCTATTCCTTTTTCTAATTCATGTGTTAGCATATTTGTTAATAATTTTAATGTGTCATTTTCTATATTCACATTTGTTTTAGGATGATTTTGTCTTAAAAATTCCAAGTGGCCAAGTCCACCACGCTTCTGTGCTAACTCTGATGTTTGGTTGTATCTAAGGGTTGGTATACTGTAAATATGTTTACTTAGGGTAATGTAATTTTTTGTTATAGTAATAGCACCTTGTAAGCCTAGTATAAAATTTAATCCTAGAATAAAATCTTTTGATTTTACGTACTCTGGACTAATATTTACTTGAGGAATATCATATTTTAAGCTATAGTTTCCTGAAAAATCTATAAACTGTATCCCTATTGGTTCAATATAATGTGTGATTGTCATTAATCTATCTTCTATAGTCCTAGTGACTAATTTATAGGATAATTCTTTTTTGAACTGAGTTGGAACCATACTATGTGATATCACACTTTTTGTTGCTCCTGTATCTAAGAGGGCAGTTAAATCGAGATATTTTTGATTATCTAGCCATAACCTACATTGTAAGTTAATCATATTTGTAATATTTTTGGTTTGTATTAAGGTATGTTCTGTGGACATATTAGTTAGATCTTCCTGAGTTAGAGATTCATCTACCTTTTGTTTGTTTTTATATACGGCATTTTCTATATTCGAAATTCTTTTTTTTTTTTTTCAATTCCAAGGATTTTTAAATTATGTAATTCGTTTGAAATCTCAATTTTACTTACTTTTTCTATAATTAATTCTAAGTTTGTACCTTCGAAGGACTTGTTATCTATTGTCATGCTTTGTTTATATAGTGTGTTTAAGCATAAATAACAGATTTCCTTAAAACATATATTACATTGTGATCTTTTTTCAATACTAGGAAAATAACCACAATTAAAGCTTTTAATATAGTTATTTCCTCTTCTATTTATCCACTCATGTTTACATTCTTCTTCTTTATTCATATAAGTGTATGTTACTTTAGTAAGTTGACTTTCATCATCACTATAGATGCTATAAACTGATTCATTGTTTGAATTTGTCATGTCTAGGGGTTCTATTTTGTATTCACCTAATTGTTCTACTAGGTTGCTTCGTTCTGTGTTGTTATTTTTATTTGGACATTTATTTGCTAAATGTTTTTCATCTCCGCATATAAAACACCTGCATTTCCTAGTTTGAGGTTTTTTAACATATTTATTGCCTGTATAAGGTTTATATTCTTTTCTATAGGTAGTACTTTTTCTTATATATTTCTTCGTAGGTCTACTATTACTATATTGACCATATGCTTGTGGTGTATATATAGCTGTTTTA
The DNA here is from genome assembly GCA_026119855.1 of Campanula takesimana. Lineage (NCBI taxonomy): Eukaryota > Viridiplantae > Streptophyta > Magnoliopsida > Asterales > Campanulaceae > Campanula > Campanula takesimana. Next base: position 1,756,156 of record JAOWBW010000133.1, read on the forward strand.
CAAAAAGCATACGTACTCTTTTTTAATTGTTCCTGTAAGGTTACTTCTTTACATTTATCTTCTAGTATAGTAAAGGTATAAGTGATTCTCGGTCCAATTCCTAAATTCTTTTTATCACTAAACTGTTGTTTCCATGATTCATGGATATTTCTTCCTAAATCCCCTGGTAATTTGACAAAATATTTGTCACATAGGTCATCGTCCATAGCTTGACCTGTTTGTGATAATAATCTAGTAAAATCTAGTGTGAATTCATTTATGTATTTCATGTCTGCTATACTTAGTTGTTCTAAGTTTCTAATAGCTGTGTCTTGTATAAGAGTAGTGTTTTTAGCTGGGTCTACTCCTAATATTAATGTTCTAATTTGACTTGTAAAGTTATATGGGTTATCTCCTATAGCTTTTAGTCTATTAATTTCATCTGGATCTTGGGTTTTTTTGCTTTGCCATATACCTAATGCTATTGGGCCTAATGTGGTTTCTAAATAGGAAAACATGTCCATACTATCTCGTTTGTTTGTTTCCCATAATCTTACTACAATTTGTTCCCATACTAATATTTCATCGCCCCAAAGTTGTGGTTTTTGTTTTTCTAATAATAACATACTACCACTGTAAAGATTTCCTATTGGTAATCTATTGCCTTGACTAATATATTTAGATTCTCCTGTATATTGTTGTGACGGAGGCGTCCATGTTTCTCTTCCTATTACCTCTTCTGTATTTGTTCCTGGTTCTGTCCATTCCATTTTAGCTCTTTTTCTAGCATAGGCCATGTCTTGATCTATAAAAGCCTTTTCTTGTTTATAGAAATCGGCGATCATTGTTTTACCTTGTTGTATATCTTCTACTAATGGTAAATTATATATTTCTTGTAATTTATTATAGCTATCTTCATATGTTAATCCTAATTCTGTAATACATTCTATTATCATATCGTCTACTTCTTCTTGAATATTTAACTCAGTAAATTTTTTGTTTATTATTTCATCAAATGTTTTACTAGTTTCTTCTATCTTAAATCCTGTTACAGGTTCTTCGTCTAAATAGTCTATAATACTGAAATCATTTTCTTCTTCTTCGAATTCATCGAATCCGATAATAATTTCTTTTTCTTCGCTATATGTATCATATATAGGTTCTTTATCGTACTCTATGTTCATAAAATTGCATTCTGTTTCAGTATCATCTTCTTCTTTATTAAAAGATTCTTTTTTAAAGTTTATAAATCTTAAACTTTGTGCGCCATTTACTCCTTCATATATATAAGTTTGTCGTGGAACTAATATTTCATTATCTTGTTCTTTTAAATCATCTAAAGACCATTCTAGTCCTGCTAATTCTTCTGGGTCTATTTTAATTGGATCTATCATTTGTATAGATTTTGACGCTATTGTATTCACAATTCCTTCTATGTTTACTTTGTATTTCATACCACTCCTGTTGCTAGCTTTTCCTAGTGTTCCAATACTTATTACAATATTATTTTCTTCATAATTTTCGTATCCTTTAGTTTGTAAAGCGATTTTAATGTTTTGCAAATCTTTAATATCTTTCAATATGCCTGGTGTACAATAAAATAAAGCTGTATTTTGACTTAAATCTATTTCCATTCCTGAAATAATAGCCTTTTTTAACTCTGTTTTCCAAGACTTGTCTAATAATAAAGCTAACAATTTTGTTCCTAGATTTTTTCTTCCTAATGCTTTAATACCAATTACTACTAAACCTATGTGTGCGAAATGTTTTCCAGATTGTTTAATTTTTTGTATTGTTTCTGGTGAGAATAAATCTATTGTGATAGTTCTGTCTACTACCCTAAGGCTTTCTTCTCTACTGCTACGTATTAAAACTGTATTAAGATTTAAAATTCCTGTTTGATATAATATCCTGGGATTTAATATATCTAATTGATGTTGGTTATATAAATCTATATTTCTATCTAGATTTATTTCTTCTTCTAATTGCACTGTTTGTTGGTTACTAGTAGAACCCGATCCTCTTCTAATAATTCTATTAAGGAAGCCTTCCGATGTGATTTCATCTTGTATATTACTAGTCGAGTTTCTAGCTTCTTGTAATGTTCGACTTCTTCCTAAGAAACTATTATTTTGTTGACTACTCATTTTCGTGGTGCCCAGTGTGTGTATGGTGTATGCTTTCTTTTAATTTTGACTTCTTCGCCTAAACTTAATTGATTAATTCCACTGATTATTTTGTGTAAGTCGTTATCTATGCTATTTGTGCTAGGTTGTGGTTTATCGAGACTTACTAATATTTTATTTAATTTATCAATAATTTGTAAAAGTAAGCTTATAATAAAATTAAATAAAATAGGATATGTTTTATCAGCTCTACTTGTTCCTGTGTATGTAGTAAAACCAGTAACTTCTTCTTTATTTTCTTCGGATTTGTATTTTTTGGCGTCTGTTAGTGCCTGTGAATATTCTCTTGACTGTTCCAGATTTAGCTTTCAACTATTCCTTTTACTGTGGTAATAACGTTTTCTAGATTAACTACTTGTTTTTCTACCTTATGTAATAGTTCTTTAGCTTCTAAGATCTGTCTAGGTTTTGAACTTTCTAGTAAATAGCTAAGCTGTTGGAAATCTTGTTTAGTAGGTATTTGTTTATGAATTTCTCTTAACTCTACTAAGATTTGATTATTTAAGTGTTTAATGTAATCTAAATTCTCTGTTAATTTGGCTAAAGTTCGTTGGTTTGCAAGGTTCAAGTTAAAAAGTTCAATTGTATTGATTGATGAATTCTGAGACGCAATTATAGTAAAAAGAAAATCCTATCCCTTCGTTAATTACTTAATCCTAAAATCCTTCGAAAAATAGTCATATAGCCCTTATAATGAAAACAATAATTAAACATAAGACAAACATTTAAGAGAATAATTGATTTAAAAGATTATTAGACATACGTGCCTTTGTTATCTCTGCGAACCAATATTCTATTCAGAATATCACCCTTACTGATGTTTGAATATCAAGGTAAGAGTACTGGCATGTGCTGAGTTTCCAGACTATATACGTCTAAATATTAAAAATAGTTTTTGAAAATAAATCTTTATTCTTTATTTTCTTCGGATTTGTATTTTTTGGCGTATATATATATATATATATATATATATATATATATATGTTGTTGTTGTGCAACCGGGTCGGGTTCGGGCGGGCTAGAATTTAATGACCCTCAGGGTCGGGTTGGGTCCAATTTGAATGGTGTTTTGCTCGGGTTCGGGTTTGGGCAAACCCGACCCGTTGCCATCCCTAGTACTCAGTCCTGTAAAAATGAAAACCAAAAAAACACTATACCCAATCGGTCTCATTTATATGCAACCTCCGTCCAGTTTTAAAAAAAAGGTTAATGACAATTTACACTGTAAAGTGATATACTACCTTTCCAAACGATTTTTTTTCGCTAGATTAGACATTAATGTGAAAAATACTCGCCAGATATGGTATTTTTGACGGAATTCGTAAAATACTCAATTAAAAATCATGTGTCATGCACATGACTGGCAAAATTGGTTAGTTTGAAGTTGAAATTTCATTCAATGGGATCTGGGAGTGAAAAAAAATATACAAACATACCCCCTTATCTCCCACCCCTTCCGTCTCCCACCTTCACCTCCCAGTCGCCGCCACCATTTCTCATCGCCAGTCGGCCAGCCGCCACCACCTTCCTTTCCATCTTCGGCCACCACCATGATCCTCCACTCCCCCTTTCCTTCAATTCTCACCCCAAATCGCTGGAATCGAAATCCCCTCCTAAATTAGGGTTCGAAGAAAGGGTTTGAATCTGAGGTTGTTGGGTTTGATTTTGAGGATTGTGATTGTTTGAATTGGGGTTGAGACAATGATATGAGCTCTTCCAGTGACGGTATGGAAATTCGAAAGGCTCACTGAAAATAGAGAAAAAGGTGGGGAATGGAGGCTCAGATTTGTTTGAATGGGGAATATGGCGATTGTGGTTTGGTCGTAGTCGTTGTTGGGTTTGAGAAAGGAGTGGTTGAGGAGCTTGGTCGGAGCTGGTGAGAGGAAGCCGAACCTTGGTAGTGAAGTCGCCGCCGGCAGTGTCGCTGAAGTTCTGTAGAAGAAGAAGAGAAGGATTGGATGGTAGAGAGAGAAATTTGTATGGGATTTTAGAAATTTTCAAACTTTGAGATCCTAGGATGGATATGTCAGTGAATTTCATGGACAAAAAGCAAAAATCTCACTTTGAGAAACAAATTAGACTCATCTTCCCTCATTTACTTTGCAATTCAAACAATACACTTAAATTGTGAATCACACTGTAAAAAAAAAAAATTGGTGTCTCATGAATAAGTCTCATTTTCCTTAAATGTCTTACTTTTTTTTTTCAGTCACTCAACCCTATTTATCATAGTCATACACTTAAATTGTGAATCACACTTTCAAATTATTAGATCCTTTCCCAATTACACTAATTTTGAATATATACTTCTACACTCCTTCTCTATTATCAGGTCGAAAATAAAGGGGTGCAAATTATCATGCGATATAAGCTTTGTTAATACATATCAAACCAGGTTATCATAACATAAGGCCAAAGTATCACATAAAACGTGTTTTTTTTAAGCTTAAAAAATGTGTTTTCGATATATCAGTGTTAGCGTAAGAAAGTGCAATTGTACATAGTACCAGTGCATGAATATGAAGTACCAGTGCATGAATATGAAGTACCAGTGCATGAATATGAAGTACCAGTGTAAAAAGTGTCAGTGTTAGTGTAAAAAAGTGCCAACGTAAAGAGCGTCAGTGTCAGTGTAAAAAAGTGTCAGCGTAAAAAAATGCCAGTTTTGGAGGGAAAAAAAAATGTGTCAGCCTTAGTGTAAAAAGTGACAACGTAAAGAGCGTCAGTGTAAAAAAGTGCCAATGTCCAAAAATGTCAGTTTTGGAGTAAAAGAAGTGTCACTGTTAGTGTGAAAAAATATCAGTGCCAGTGTAAGTACCAAGTGTAAAAAGTGCCAGTGCATGTATAAAAAAGTGTAAATGTATGAGTGTTTATGTGCCAGCGGCGAAAACATGGTTTTTGCGATGCTTAAGAACTATGCGTTTTTCATAGTACTAACTCTATCATAAGATGTACCGCAACTCATTAAAATTATTTATATTTTACCCGCTCGCGTTTTAGGCTTTCAACTCTATTCTACTCAATCAGATTAGCCTTTCACAAAATATCAAGATCTAAAGTATTTTTCTTTTTTCTAGTTACCATTTTATAATTAAAGAGTAAGTCTGGTGAAAAACGTGTTTTTCATTAAAGATTGAAAAATGGATTTTTATTTTTTTTAAAAAAAATACGCGGGCGTTAGTTTTAAAACATGCGGTGGCATTTTTGTAAATAACTGACAAGCATCGTAATTGCCCAGTGTTAATATTACAAAGTGTCAGTAATTTAAACAGTCGTTTATAAACATTGAAACTGACATTTTTCATAAATGTCAGTGGTAGAATTAGTTATTACACTGGCACTTATCATCTTTGCCACTGAAACTTATCAAAAGTGCCAGTGATTGTGTTAATAAATGCCAGTGTACATGACTGCCAATTTTTTAACACTGGCACTTACGACAAGCTTCAGTTATTTACAAAAATGTCACCGCTTGTTTTAAAACAACTGCTCATTTATTACAAAAATGCCACTGTACCATTTTAAAAAACACGTTTTACGCGAACTTAAGGAAAAACACGTTCATTCCCAATTTTTCACTAAAAAAAGTCAATACAAATAAATAAGTTCACTATTTTAAATAAGAGGTGCTCTCCTGTACACCCGCCGCATTGCGTGTGGCGGGCGACTTTTCCGTTTTTTTTTTTTTTTTTTTGTCACCCAAACGTTTTTCCCTCCAACAAAAGTAACACTTATTATAACGAAATGTAACATTTTTTTTATTCAAATGTAACACTTTAAAAAAAAAAAAATGTGCCACAATTTTGCTACAATAGATAAAGATAACATAAAGACTGACAACTAAACTAATATAACACTTTTTATAAAAGAATGTAACACTCATTTTTTCAAATGTAACACTTTTTTTATCCGAAAATTAACATAGGATTCACAATTAAACTAATGTTACATTTTATAAAAAATGACTGTAACATTATTTTTTTTCACAATTATATCTGAAATGTAACAATTTTTTATTGAGAAAGTAACAATTGAAATGCAAAACCCATTTTTTTTTTGTAAAATTGCTGTTACATTTGACTGTAAAAAAGTGTTACTTTTTGAATATGGAACTGTTACTTTTATCAAAACAGAGTGTTACATCTCAGCTGACAAAGCAACACAAATTTTTTGTGTGTAAAAAAATATGTTTTTTTTTTAAAAAAAATCAAACCATATCATGACCTATGTGTTTTATTTGTCTCGTCGAGACGAACACAGCGGTATTTTTTTTTTTCTGAGTTATAAATCTCAAGATATAGCATTTTAAAGTTAATGTTTTTTTTTTTTTTTAAGGTGACACGTGGCAGCGCGTGGCTGGGTGAACCAGCGTGTGGCTCACAGCGCGCCACGTGTCAAGCTGGGAATGGATGAGGGCTGGCTGGGCGGGCCGGGCGGGTCGGCCCATGGAGCGGCCCGCCGCACGCCGTACACCCTGTGTACATAAGAATTTGTCTTTAAATAATTTGATGAACTAATTTGTCAACAACGAAATGGTAGACAGTAATAACAAAATCCAGAAATGGATAGAATTGGTGGCCAAGGTGAAAATATGGGGAAAAACGTGTTTTTCCTAGGTTGCGTAAAACGTGTTTTTAAGTTAGCGCGGTGGCATTTTTGTAATTAACGGGAAGTTGTTTAGCGCTGATCGTAAGTGCCAGCGATAGTGTAAAAAAGTGCCAACACATGTACACTGGCACTTATTGCACTACCACTTGCACTTTTTAATAAATGTCAGAGTCAATGTTAACAAGTGCCAGTGTAATGGCTGACAGTTATTAACACTACCACTGACACTTTTAATAAGTGCCAGTATTAATGTTAAAAAGTGTCAGTGTAAGCTCTGACAATTTAACATAACCACGGACACTTAAGAAAAGCGTCAGTTTCATGTTTATAAACGCCAGTTTCAAATCACTGGCTTTTTGTAATACTAGCACTGGACATTTACTATGGTTGCCAGTATTTACGAAAATGTCACCGCTTGATTCGAAGTATAATCGCCAGCGTGCTTTGAAAAACACGTTTTTCACAATACTCACTCGTGGCCAAGTAGCACAAAATATTTCTCACAAAATGAGGTGGTGATATTTTATTGATTGTATCGATAATGAACCCGCCACACTTTACTTAAAAACACCAATAAAATCACTACACCTAAGATTTTGTGAGGAAGATTTTCTGAGTTTTTCGTGACCTTAGTATTATTATTATTTATTCATAATAAAATTCTACAAACAATTAAAATACTTTACTTTAGCAGCCGCGTGTGTAAATCACGCGCCCTAAGTTGGACGTGAACGAGTACTACCAATAGCAACCTATAACCCATCAGTTCCACACTGCCAACTCCACCGGAAAACGTTCTCACTCTCCATTCCTCCTCCGAAAAACACACACACAAAACACGCACACTCTCTTTGGGAAAAGCGCTAAAATTAGGGTTTGCAGCCATGGAAAATCGTTGATGATCATTGCAAAATCCCCTTTACTCCACTCCCAATGCTAACCCTTCTCCTCCTTTTTCATTTTCCCTCCTCCACTTTGTACTCATTTTTCTCTCACACCGTCTCTACTTCGAGTGCCAGTTGAGCTCGTTCGACAACAATGGAGTTTGTACGGTGACTTTCAGTTGCAGGGTTTTCTTTTGAGGTTTTGATTTTACTGTCGTCGTACTTCTCCGTTGAGTTTTCTTAATTTTTGAAGTTTGTGCTCACTTTTTGCTCTTTCTGTCAACCCAAAAATGGCCACACCATCGTTTTCTGATTCCTCCGCGGCGAGGCCAACTCGCTCCACTCGGATCAACTACGTCCCTCCACCCCTCAGAAACGCTCCAACCCCCTTTTCCGGCGAACAATACAGGCCCCCATCCCGTTATCCGACCGAACCTTCTCGGTACACCCGCCCCGCCCCCGTCCCCACCCGAGGAACTCCTCCTGTTCGCTACCCTGTCATTTCCGGCGAACTACACGGCTCGAACCAACCCTTTGTCTCAAACCCGTTTGACATTGTCAACAAACTTGACGAACTGGAGATTGCGGATAACACTGGGATTAATTTCGACGCTTACGAAGACATACCAGTTGAGGCGACCGGGTCGGACATACCCAAACCCGCTGCTACTTTCGCTGACATCGATTTGGGGGAAGCTCTAAACGACAACATTGTTAGGTGTAAGTACGTCAAGCCGACGCCGATACAGCGTCATGCTATTCCGGTGGTCATGGCCGGGAGGGATCTAATGGCTTGTGCACAAACTGGGTCGGGTAAAACGGCAGCGTTCTGTTTTCCGATCATAAGTAGGCTTGTAAAGGAGAAACTGACAGAGACGGTGACCGGTCGAGGCGGAGGAACGGTTGGGAGCCCACTTGCTCTCATTCTCTCTCCTACCAGAGAATTGTCTTGTCAGGTTTGGAAACTATTTTTAATTGAACTGCTACTTTTAATTTATTTTATATATTCTTATATTGATTATTTTTTTGTTAAATACTGTATGCTAAAAGTTTATGATCCCAGTTTGATTATTTCCATTTTGTGGTTCTATGTTTATATCGATAGTTTGTCTTTAAATCATGACCGAAAAATTATTAACCATAGTGTTTTTATCAGTATTAGCCATATTTTTGTTCTGTAGTTTTTATGTCTTTGCATTTTATGTGTGTTCTGCTTGATAATGTCTTGAAATCATGAATAAAAATGGATACTCAGATTTTGGCACATGGGTAATATTTTAATTATATCGTTCTTGTTTGTAGTTTTTGGACTGATTGAGATTGAAATCGCGAATGAAAATTTTAGTACTACTATATTGGTTTATCAGTATTACCCATATTTTTTATTCTGTAGGTTTCTTTGCATTTTAATGTGAGTTCTTATTGATAATGTCTTGAAATCATGAGAAAAATGGTTACTCAGATTTTGGAACATGTGAATACTTTTTAAATGTTTTGTTTGTAGTTTTTAAACTGATTTCTGCTGACTTATACTCCCTCCGTTCCAAAATGATCTTCACATTTGATTATTCAAACTTTTTAAGATTATGAACACTTGATTCACTAGCCTTGATTTGTTTATGCACATGTAAGTCTAAATTGTAGAAATGGGAAGAACTTTTTGGAACGATGTAAAATTTGCAAACGAGAAGATCATTTTTGGACAGAGGGAGTAGTTGTTTTAAGATGATCTTGTTGCTGCATTTTCCCTTCACAAAGATAAACATAACCGTTTTTAATATTTGATTTGGATAGATTCATGATGAGGCAAAGAAGTTCTCTTATCATACTGGTGTCAAAGTTGTCGTTGCCTACGGTGGAGCACCAATAAACCAACAGGTTTGTATTCTCTGCTCTTAATTTTCTAGCATTATGAAATGTTGATGTCTCATTGACGAGTCTATATGACGATTCATGTTAATTAACCAATAATCATTTTGGGACTAAGACTTTGTTGTATGATATGTTGATGTCTTTTGTTTGTTCTTTTTCTCCATTTTACGACAGCTGTTATTCCTCTAATTCCTACTTGTTATGAAGAGACTTCATCTGTGAAGAACATTTTCTGATATGTCCTGTATATACTTTTTTCTTTAGCGTTTTTCATGATGTTTATGTAATTTGTGCTCGCTATGTAAGAAAGAGTAGTTGATGCTTCTGGATTGTGTCTGTGGTAATCATTAGCTCCTTTTCCATCTCTGTATATGCAGTTACATAATCTGGAAAAGGGTGTGGATATTTTAGTTGCCACGCCAGGGCGCTTAGTGGATATGATCGAAAGGTCGAAAGTTTCTCTCAGAAGGATTAAGTATTTGGCTCTTGATGAAGCTGACCGAATGTTGGATATGGGGTTTGAACCCCAAATTCGAAAGATTGTTGAGCGAATGGGTATGCCTTCAGCAGGTGTGAGGCAGACCATGCTCTTCAGTGCTACATTTGCAACAGAGATTCAAGTTAGTTCACAGTAACATACTAGCATTTGTTTTGTGACACCTCTGTGCTTGTAATTTTGAGTTGGCTATATATTTACATTATTTTCTTCATCATTGCAGAGGCTTGCATCAGATTTTCTTTCAAATTATGTTTTTCTATCTGTTGGAAGAGTTGGCTCGAGCACTGATCTGATTGTTCAAAAAGTTGAGCTTGTACAAGATATGGAGAAAAGGAACTATCTGATGAATCTTCTTTGTCAACAACGAGCAAATGGACTCCATGGAAAGGTATGTTTCTTCGTTGTAGGTTACTGATTAAAAATACATAGATTCCTAGCTTTGGAACTGAATACTATTTCTCCACAGAATGCCCTTACACTGGTTTTTGTGGAGACCAAGAGGGGTGCTGATTCTTTAGAACACTGGCTATGCCAGAATGGTTTCTTAGCTACAGCAATTCACGGCGACAAAGTCCAATATGTAAGATCTTGATTATATGGTATTATTTTTTACTTTAATTATTTGCAATTTCATAATAGTTTTCTTTTTCTTTCATGTTGAACACTTGTATAGGAGAGGGAACGTTCTCTGAGATCTTTCAAAAGTGGAGCAACACCAATCATGGTAGCAACGGATGTAGCTTCAAGAGGGCTGGACATTCCACGTGTTGCTCATGTCATCAACTACGATCTTCCCAGGAACATCGATGACTACGTTCACAGGATCGGACGGACAGGCCGTGCCGGAAAATCAGGACTCGCAACTGCATTTTTCAGCGAGTCAGCAAACATAGGCATTGCAAAACCACTTGCTGAGCTGATGCAGGAAGCTAAACAAGAAGTCCCCTCTTGGCTTACCAAGTATGCTGAAAGGTCTGATGATTTTGGAAGTGCTCGTGGTGGACATCATTATGGGAGGAGCAAGTTTGGTGGTCGTGACTATCGGAACTCTGATAACTACTTCAATAGTTATCCAAATGATTATTCTTATCCGTCTCCGGCGACTGCAGATTATTCCGGAGTTCCAAATTCTGACCACTATTCTGCTTCCTCATATGATTACAGGTCTATTGTTGCTAGTGGGTGGGATTAAAGCTTTTGCTAGTTGGTACTAAAGACTTTCAAGTATGACTTACAATCTGACCTTTTGGTGATATACTCTGATATAGAAGTATATGCTAGATATAGTGGTATTAAGAACAAATTGTTAGTAAAGACTTTAAGCTGGCTACTGGTTACAAGTAGTGATGATACAGAGAGATGTTCCTATATTTTGCTTTCAGGTTTATGATATAGTTTCGTATTGGAAAATATTCGTGGATGATAGTTGTTGAAAATCGTATTAGTTTATGTGGTCTGGAAGGAATTCTGACTCTTATGGTTCTATTGCAGATGTTACTGAAAAGCTCTGAATTAGGAGTATGAATGAGCAATATTAGTTGAACTTCAGTGTGTTTGTTAAATATTTGTGTATCTGATCTATTGGGATTGTGAATTCCATGGGTTTAATTATGGTGTATTTGACTGTTATCCCATACTTATTGCTACCAAATGAGAAAGTACGAAAATTAAGAAAATATGTTTGAAAAATAAGTTAGTGAATATTTGTTGTGAGTGGGTAGGAGAGAGAGAAATGAATATTTTGGGTAAGTAACAATAAGTATGCGACGCCCAAAATGAAAATAATTAGCGATAAGTATGGATAGAGAGACAGCATCTTAGTCACTTAAATTTGGTACTCCGCCAAACATATTTGTGCTAGCAAGGATCCAGTTCCTACTCTCTCTAAAAGATTGAACCGTGATGCCAAACATTTAATCATGCTTTTAGGCTAAGGAGATACCTTTGATCATTTACTGATCTACTCATATTAGGGTGCTCAACCCCTTTTTTTTTTTTTTTTTTTTTTTTGAAAGGAGGTACTCAACTTTTTTGAGTATCTGACTCTTTGCGCGGAATGCTTCTGTATACCAGGTTTGCTTTTTTTTTTTTTTTTAAAAAAAAAAAAACAAAGTTGAATAGCCCAAAATTACATCATTTATTTAGAGTAGAACAAATTGTACTTAGAAGATCACCATCACTCCTTTATCCCAAGCTTATAAAGCGGTCTTGACTAACTTTAATACATTCACCATGGCTAGAGGTATGGTGCTTCTAGCCACAGTCTGACTTACACAGTTCTGTTTCGTTCATTTCAATCTTAATGGTTCACATTCAGCATATTATTTTTTTTGTTTGGTAACACATCTCTTTCATTCGATGTTTGTCACTTTAGTTTCACCCGTTCACTTCGACTGTTGACGGATAATAATAGAAAATCTCAATTAGGTGTGGCAAAATGAGTGTTCGGCTTATCCAATGGATGTCATTCATTAATAAAATCATGCTTTAGACTATTGTACATGATGATACAATGTACAATACTTCAAAGCATGATTAACTCTTAATGGGTATGTCCGTTCCGTTACACACAAATTGCCACTCCTTGTCTCGGTCTCAATCCTCGGTAAGACTATTAACTTGTTAACCAATGCTCCGTATAATAATTTATTGTCAAATCACCAAACAACAACATTATGAATGACTAATGCTGCAAAATTTCACCAACGTTATTTTAGCTAATTTAGTGACCAAAAACTAATTCTACATTCGAGTCTAACCATGTTCAAAGAAAAATCGAATACAATGGAAGGCCAATGATAATTCAAAATTTTGTATTCTAAATAAAGACAAGAAAAATGGTCTTCCCTAAAAGAAAGGGGCACCCTACAACGAGAAGAAGGCACAAGTCAATAAGCTTATGGTACAACTTGTTGAATCAAAAAAATTGATCAAAAAGAGTAAGAACCCTAGACAAGGGGCAAAAAAGGAAAAAAGAGGAGAAAATTCTACGGGTAAAAAGCTTAACCGCAACCAAGAGGTTTCCTTCCTATAAGGAAACCCACACAAGAAATTTTGATATTTATACGCCCAGTTGTGTTCATCTCTGATACTATTTCCAATTTGTATTTTGTAATTTGTTCTTCACAAATTCGAAGATTTCTGTTCAATCGTCGGTGAAAAATCAGGAAGAAATTAGGGTTAGGGTTTGAAACAAATTTCTGAGAATGTCGACAATGGAGGAGATTAATGATGGAGTGCAAAACATTAACATTACTAGCGATAATCACAAGAAGAACCGCATTCAGGTGTCCAACACCAAAAAACCTTTGTTCTTCTATGTCAATCTCGCTAAGGTATTCCAATCCCCTTTATCTGTATGTTTATGGGTATTTGTTTGTGTTTCCTGTATATGTATATTTGTGTGTGTTTATGTATATGTGTAATTTGTGTGTGTTTATGTAATTCGGTATTTGTATATAGGTGTGTTCGTGTTTTTATGCATGAGTACTTGTATATGTACGCGTATGTATTGTTTGTGGGGATGTGAGTGTGCGATTTCAAATTTTATTCTCTGGATCTGGGTGTATTCATGTTTTTGTGGTTGATAAGGATTGAAGGGAATAATTGAATTGATTGTAATTTGGTGATTGCAGCGATATATGCAGCAGCACAATGAGGTGGAGCTTTCTGCTCTCGGAATGGGTATTTTCCTCTTTGCTAGCCTTAACGTACAATTATAATTGTGTATTCATAGTTCATGGAATCCTGATGATGGCTGTCTTTTATATGTAATTTTTTTGTGTGCGGATGATTGGCTTTGTGTTTAATGCAATTAACTGTTTGTGTGAGTTGTGGTTTTTGTCATTATGGGTTGTGGCTATTGTAGTTTGAAGCAGGTTGTGAATATAATATGTCATGAGGTTATTATTAGTTGCCTGAAACTTGCTCCTGGTTAATCAGTCCATCAATACGTAGTGGTAACATTTATCCATTGTCTATATCAAGACTTCATGGGCACAAAGTCCAATGCGTTCTCCCCGCCCCTCTCCCTCTCACTAACACACAACTCGTGACACATACCCAGAATGTTTAATTTGATATTGGGTTACATAGATTTCACATTTTTGTGGATACTTCCATGGTAGATGGATACTGGCTTTACATGTCAATTTCCTTTGTTTGTATAATGCACAGATACCTAGTTGTGAACATTAAATTATAATTTTGATTATTTTCAGATTGTGTTTTCTGATGTTTGTTAAAGCTCTATGATCAAACTTTTAAAAGGAAAGGAGAAATGATTCCTCAACCTGGTTGTTGGAACTTGCTACATGATTCCTTTGAGTACTGCATTACATTGATGTAAATATTGGCTACATGTCTCATGAAAGGATTTTGATTATCCTATTACCATCCTTCATTGCTAATGAACTACTGCAATGACCTCTACAGCTATTGCCACAGTTGTCACCATTGCAGAAATCCTTAAGAACAATGGATTTGCAGTTGAGAAGAGTAAGTTTCTTTCTAACTTGTCTTCCAATCCCTGGCCCCTGCATTTCCCTGAGTCCCCTTAGTGTGTTTGAAGTGACAACTTTGGTATGTATCCTTGTGACACCTTATTATACTCTGCAGAGATCACAACTTCTACTGTGGACATGAAAGATGAATCAAGAGGGCGTCCGATCCAAAAGGCAAAGGTAAGATCTAGGGCATGTCTAACTCGTCTGTCATATCACTCACTAAAACGTCTATAAGGCGCTTGTATGAATAGGACTTTGCACCTGTTGGTCCACATCTTCTCCTATTCTATTGTCATGCCGATCATCTGATTCTTATGATTTCACTGAAACTGACTACTCCTTCCTTCTTAAGTTAAATGTCGCATTTGATTTGTCAACTTTTTAAAGAAACATGCTTTATTTGTACATTACATGTACTATGGTAAAGTAGCACCAAGACTCTTTCCTAAATTAGAACTGCGACACTTATTTTGGAACATACCCAAATGGAAAGTGTGATTTGTTTTGGGATGGAGGGAGTATTATATAACAGGACACCATCTGGTATATATTGGTACGGTGAACTGGGTTTAATAATTCCCATTTTCCCACCCACCAAAAAGAAAAAGAACACTTAACTAATCAAACAAATCCTGGCCTGCCCTTTTCCATAAATGCAGTAGTATGCTGCTCTTTTCTGTTTACTGACAATAATTTATACTCATTTCTTGTTTTACAGATTGAGATAGTGTTGGGAAAGACCGAGAAGTTTGATGAACTGATGGCTGCTGCGGCTGAGGAGAGGGAGCTTGCAGCAGCAGCTGCTGCTGAAAACCACAGTTAGAGTGTGTCGGTGTCTCTTAGTTTTGGTCTGTCGGTCTTGGTACTCCTATGTTCATCAGTCAGAACAATTTAATAGTCAGTCAACTGTCATGTTCATTGCCCAAATTTGTTCGGGCAATCACTTACAGTATTAACAAATGTGGTCAAACTCTGTTTCTCTAGTTCAATTTTGTTATTTGATTTTTCTGGATTGCTAAAGTATATCAAGTCATGTTAGCAGTTTGGCTGTATTCATATATACATGAATTTACATCAAATTGACTGTTTCTTCATCGCCGTGTTTGATTATGGTGGTTCATTGCTAAGTATATCTATGTCAGTGATTTTTTGTGCCATTTTTCCCTTCAAATATTTCACTTGTTTATCAATGCGGTCTTTAAATTGTTTATTAGGCCATGAATTGATGCAAGATTGCAGATAAACATTCCAAAATTCAGATCTTTTGTACCATTTTTGCGTATTACCATTAGTAAACCAACCACTAACAATCACAAGGATTGACATTACGATAATCGAACATTTTTGCGTATTACCATTAGTAAACCAACCACTAACAATCACAAGGATTGACATTACGACATTACGATAATCGAACGTCTCACAATCGCAAGGATTGACATCACAAATTCACAATAACGTCGTCTAAACAAGGACACCGTTGCATTAGTAATGGTACAGAGTAAGAGGTACCCAAACCTTTTTCAAATGTCTTTTTCCCCACTTATTCTAACCCAAAAGAAGCCAAATACTGAATGTCAAGGGAATCCTAGTATATCTCCATGCCCAAAATCTCACATGGCAAGAAATGAAAGATCCTTGCTCTGATTCAAGAAACACAAGAAAATGCAAAAGAAGGAACAAAAATGAGATCCAACTTCAACTTGGTTTTTTTTTCTATGATGAATCTTCATCCTTCTCGACTAGTATCTTCTTGCAAGCCTCATAACACATGAACAAAATCCCAGCAGCCGGTACTAATTTCACACAGCTCGGGCCCAACCCTCTATACAATCCAGCCACCCCTTCCTTTTCAAGAATAGACAAGAGTGCATGGAGCATGTTGTCATATACTCTCCCATTTATAGCACCGGCTTGCATATGTTTACGTGCCACCTCAAGTGGGAATGTCGCACTACTTGAAATAGCTCCGGCTGCTGACCCAATTAAAAGTGTTGCAATATTTCCAATATCCTCTTTCTTGAGAACCTTCTTGTAAGCTTTTCTTAAGGTATCATATGCAAAGTAATTCGTAGCGGAGTATGGGATCACTCCAATTAGACTTGGGGTTAATCCTCTGTATAGTTCCGCAAATCCTTCCTCTTGCACAATTTTCACAAGCGCGTCCACAAGATTTTTATACACGCCTCTCTGTTAAAGCACAACTATATTAACAGGAGCCGAGAATATATATATATATATATATATATATATATATATACTCCCTCCGTCCCATAACAAACAACCCATTTTATTTTAGGAACGGGAATTAAGGAAAATTATTTTAAAAGTAGGTGTTATGTGTATGAAGAGAGAGAAAGTGGGGTAGAGAATAGGGATGGCCAAAACCGGTTCCGGGCCTGGTTCCGGTTCGGAATCGCCGGTTCCGGTTCGGCATATGGGTAACCCTAAACCGGCCCGCGCTTACCCCGGTTCCGGTTCCGGTTTGGCACAATCCGGTTCCGTTCCGGTCCGGTTCCGGTCACCCCCTTTAAAATTATTGAAAAACAAGGGATTTTCGGTCCGGTTCCGGTCCGGTTCGCCATTTATGTGAACCTGAACCGGCCCGGATAACTTACGGTTCCGGTTACTCCGGTTCCGGTTTACTCCCCGGTTTGCTCCGGTTCCGGGCTTTTCCGGTCCGGTTCCGGTTCCGGTTTTCCGGTTCCGGCCCGGTTTGGCCATCCCTAGAGAATAGTAAGTGAAAAGTTGTTGTGAGTAAGGTTAGTGGGTCCCATGAATAGAGAAACATTATAAAATTTCCATTCTAAGAAAGTGGGACTTTCCAATGGGACACCCTAAATGACAAAATGGGTCTTTTGTTATGGGACGGAGGGAGTACACATAAAATTGGGCATGTCGGCGGATATTTACTTACCTGGATAGTTAATCGAGTTTTGAGCAACTCAAGAGGGTAAGTGGAAATAGTAGAGCTGATTCCAGCCATAGCACCTGCAACTAAAGACGGCGGGACTTGGAATTTGGGTTGTTCTCCAGGTTTAGGAGTTAAGTGCTTCTTAACAGTCTCATAAGCAAATAGCTGCGGAAAGTTTCAACAAGAAGGGTATGAGTGTCAATTGATCAAGACATTAATGCAAGCAAACACGAATGCCTGGTTAAACGTTGCAAGGACATCATATGCAATCAATGGAAGATATGAACAGAGTTATTCAGACATATTGTGCTACATTTCTTTGGCTTGCGGCCCTTATCCATGTAAAAAATACCTTCTAAATATGAAAATGGCAAAGAAAAGTATGTTCAAACAGTTATATTGAACATGGATTTGCTCAAATTTCCAGATTTTAAGCCTCTAACTATCCCTACAGACTACACTTATAAGTAACAGAAAATATCCACACTAACACAACAATGACAAAACTTGGACAAGAATATGCAACAAATGTAACAACACAAATGGAAATGTCAGCTGTCTGATGTACGGTAATTCAGACCTAATGTGGACGGAGTTTCTCTAGGTTATGAAGAACAGATGAACGACAAAAAAATCTGATAACTTCTCTAAATAATACGGTAATTCAGACCTAATGTGGACGGAGTTTCTCTAGGTTATGAAGAACAGATGAACGACAAAAAAATCTGATAACTTCTCTAAATAAGTTGTGACGATGCAGTCCTGTGAAAATAATAAAAAAGAAACATCGTACGAGAAATTTGTACTCCCTCTATCCCAAAATGATCTTCTCATTTGCCACTCTTTATTGTCCCCAAAAGTTATCATTTCTACAATTTAGGCTTAAATGTGCATAAACACAACATGGCTAGTGTAGCAAGTGTTCATATCCTTAAACAGTTTGAATAGTCAAACGTGAAGATCATTTTAAGATGGAGGGAGTAGTTTATTGAGAGTACAAGAGTCCCCAAGCCAGCCATGCAGAAAGAGGACGTGGATTGGCTGGCAAAGTATGCATGATGGTGTCCGGATTATGAATTGGGGACTTGACTAGTTGGACCTTTGGAGTTCTGGATGTAAAGTGAACGAGAGCGAAAGAAAGGATGAGACAAAGACTTAGCAGTTGAATCAAGAATCACAGCATGATTTGAGTTCCTATAACTCGAGAATCATTACTCGAATCCTGACTTAGATTCAAGATTTGAAATAACTTGGAAAGAAGATGGTCAGAAGCATCTAACTCAGAGAAAGCACAACTCTTTTACCAAACATATTGCATTATAAACTGATAATAAGTATCCATCTTGGCAGAAGTTGTAGGCTAAGATAGCCAATGTGACTCTCAGTAGTTCAAACATGAAGTCTCTTATACATTAAGCTCTTATACAAAGACGACTTAAATTGGTAGAACAGGTTTACTTCTCATAAGAGAGATTAGAGAAAATTTTCACATCTTACTATTCTTAAGATGACTCGTGTCAGTAGCAACCCGTAAAACCGAAGAAGAGAGACAGGACGGAGAGTTTGCTTTCTTTTGTCCTAAAGACCCTTTTATAGTAGTTTGTTGACCATTTACAAATAAAAGAGTGAAATAACAAACAAAAGAGGGAAGTTTTCAAGTAGACAAGCGGTTGCCTAATTCCACATTTCTATGATGTGGGTGAGATATGCCACCATTTCACCGTTGCCTTTTCCAATTAGCATTTACAATTCTAATCAAGAGAGCCCTGGTTCTAATCAATCTTACAGCTCTAAACTTTCTGATTGTGATGCATAAGCTTCCAACAAGATGGTTTAAGTTAAAAATTGCAAGACAAAAAAAAAAAAAAAAAAAAAAAAAAAAGACGAAAAATCAACAAACGTGGGAAAATTGACAAGTTGAAAAATAATTCTCCCTAATTCTCATATTGACAAAAAAAAAAAACACAAGCAAATACTGAACTCAGGTTTTCAAGTTCATTCTGCAATCCCCTGGCCTAAAATATTCTTCTTCAGATCGTTCTTTGTAACTCATCCAATTTCTTTCAGGAAAATTCTAGCTGATACTTGCTCAAAGCATGTAATAGCATATAAAAAGAGAAAAAGGAAGTGATGTCACTACTTATTATTAGCATTCTATTCTTGGTTGAGGTTGGAGACAGATTTATTTACCCTGAATGTAGATAGGTTGAGAAGAATAAATGTCGTAAAGCAATCAGAGTTTCAACCTTCAGCGTGCTCAACTTACAACCAAATGGAAGAACAAGTATTGTGAAAGTTAAACTTAACCTATTTATCATAGTCCTTCATTGTGATTTTCCTCGCTGATTCAAACAAAAATATTGCCAGATACAAATCATTAATCTTCACTTCCATTTAATCTCTACACATGCACGAAAAATCTCTAGTCTAGTCACAAAATGGTATTCAAAAGGAATCAAAAAGCAGCAAACGATTACATGAAAGAAAATGAATAATCCATGAGCAGCACATAATTGATAAGCAACAATTCTACATAGGCATGTACACAAATGCATCTGTATGAATCAGGCTGAAAGTTGAAACGAAGTTGCCATACCTCTATTGCCTTGGCTGGTGCAACACGGATGACATTGACCAAATTGCCCCTAAAGAGACCCGTCCACCCTTCAGTCTTCATGATATCTTGAAACAGCTCCGTAGTAGAGTGCCCACAAGTTCCGACCATCAAATGTGTCCTTATTGTCTCCAATGGAGCAACCGCTGTTCTTGAAACTGCCCCGGCAATAGCCCCACTAATCAACCTCCTCAATGAAGTATTCCCAATCTTGATTTTGAACTTAAGCCCACCCTTCTTCTTACTCCTCTTCTTCAAAACAACCCCTTCACTCACTTCCCACCCTTCCTCAGCCCCCACCACTTCAGGAACACCAACATCTCGGAAACCTGATTCCGAACTCGGCACAAATTTCGATGAATATGAAGATTTTATTCCAGTGTCAT
Organism: Campanula takesimana; assembly: GCA_026119855.1. Taxonomy (NCBI): domain Eukaryota; kingdom Viridiplantae; phylum Streptophyta; class Magnoliopsida; order Asterales; family Campanulaceae; genus Campanula; species Campanula takesimana. The sequence goes on from JAOWBW010000133.1 coordinate 1,776,603, forward strand.
TTGAATTAGAAGAATTTGGGGAAACTCCACAATCCATACCCATCTGTCCAACACTGGCGAATAGGCCAGAGGCCTGAGAGATATGATCATCTCTAGGAAGCCATAGTAAACCAATTCCAAAATTGGGAAATACCCCTCCATTGTTATCTAACAATTTTCTTGAATCCATTCCTAACCAAGACATAGAAACTAAGCTGTTAAATCAGGGCCTATCTATAGTATGAAAAGATTATTCCAAAGCAATTTAATACTAAAAATTGTGGCAAACAAGATTATGAGCAATTTGGTGGAAGAAAGTTGGGCTAAAGGTTGAAACTTTATTGACTGTCAATGAGATGATAATATTTAAAAATAAAAAAGGGGAATATACCAAGAGGATGTTGGTGGAGATTACCAGGAGGGTTTTTGATGATAGACAAAACCCAGAAGCAGTTTTCACTTTTCACAGTCAGCCCCCTCCTCCCTCTCTCCCTACCCAACCTCCGGCGCCGGCGCTCTTACACTATGTGGGGGTGTGTATTTTTGGTGGAGTAAGTGTAGAAGTGTCTATTTGTGCCACCCTCTCCCTCCCTTTGCTTTGCCATAGGCAAAATTCCTTTAGGCCCCTTCTCCCAGATGTTTTCTCCATAAAAGCCCACGCGAGATGCAAAATTCCAACTAACCCCAAAGCCGAAACAAAATGCCATAAAAGCCCAAAAACCATCACTCAGCCCAAAAACCAACAAGCCCAATGCTAAGCCCGATGCCCCGACCCGGCCCGCACAGGATCCGAAACCCACTTACCAATCCACCCGTTTTAATTAGAAAAAAAAATGTTGACACTAGGTTTTGAAACTAGGACCTTTTGTAGGACAACCACATCTTAACCACTAACCCACTGCATTGCTTTGTTCAATTTTTGCAATATTTATTATTAGTAACAGCATTCTATACAAAACTAAATTACAAAAATTGAGATTTTACAATCAATTAATGAAAATCTTGAATATTCACACAAAAAAAAAAAAAAAAAAACTTTTAATATATGTATATATTAGAATATTAAAAACATCATTTAAGAATATAAAATATCTAATGCTTTTTATTTAAAAAAATATGAAAAACCTAAAAAATAAATTAAATTGTAATTGTGAAAATACATTATTTCAAAAACTTTTATAATTTTTTAATTATTACCCTTCTTTTAAGGCATTTATTTACATAAATGACACCAACTAAGTCTATTATATACTGAAAATATGAGAATTATACGAAAATAAATTAAATAACTCTTATGAGACATGTAAAAAAGTCTTGTAATTTGTATCAAAGTCTTGTAAATTCTTATGAAACATGTAAAAAAGTCTCATATCAAACTTATGAGAGTCTATTTACAAGGTCTCATAGCAGACTCATGGTGCATTTTTTAGGTCTCATAATTTGTATCAAAGTCTTGTAAATTCTTATGAAACATGTAAAAAAGTCTCATATCAGACTTATGAGAGTCTATTTACAAGGTCTTATAGCAGACTCATGAGTCTCTCAAATGTCTCATAAGTGCATTTTTTAAGTCTTATAATTTGTATCAAAGTATTGTAAATTCTTATGAGACATGTAAATAAGTCTCATATCAAACTTATGAGTGTCTATGCAAAAGGTCTCATAACAGACTTATGAAGGTCTATTTACAAGGTCTCATAACAGACTCATGAGTCTCTAAAAAGTCTCATAAGTGCATTTTTATGCCGTATATTTTGTATCAAAGTCTTGTAAATTCTTATGAGACATGTAAAAAAGTCTCATATCAGACTTATGTATGTCTATTTACAAGGTCTTATAGCAGACTCATGAGTCTCTCAAAGGTCTCATAAGTGCATTATTATGCCTTATATTTTGTATCAAAGTCTTGTAAATTCTTATGAGACATGTAAAAAGTCTCATATCAGACTTATGAGTGTCACGACCCAAAAATTAGGCTCTATTTTATTAGTAATAAATAATTATTATTTATTTATTTGCTTATTTATTTATTTAAATTATTTAGTTATTTAAATATTTATGTGTGCACTTTATGTGTCATAATAAATTATGTCTAGCATTTTAATTGGTCTTTTGTGCTAGTGTAGAGTTTTGGGGTCTTAATTGTTAGTAGGGAGTGTAAGTATTTGTGTATAGTGTAGAGGAGGGGCCTGAGTGTAAGTTTTTGGAAATAATTCCCCCTACACCCTCTCCTCTCCCTAATTCCCAGCTCATCTCTCTCTCACTCCATCTCCCTCTCTCTTCCATTGCCAAAGAATGGGTAAGTTCTCTCTCACTTCTCTCTACATTTCCATCATCTTCCTCTCTTTATTTCTCATTTCTTAAAACATGAATCATGTTTAGATCGTCGATAGGATCGTAGGAAGCCAAGAAACTTCGAGTTCCGCCACCTTTGAGAAAATCCGGGTAAGTTGCTTTCCCCCATTTATATGCTAAAATTGTTCATCCCCATTTGGTATGATGATATATGAAGCTTTGAAGTGGTTATTTGATGATTTGTGAAGATTTAGAAATTATTTGGAGTTTATTGTTATTTTGGGTGAAATTTTGTGATAAATCAAATGTGGGGATTAAATCTTGATCTTGGTTGATGAATGGTATTATTTGAGTCTCCATTCTAGTTATAAGTTGTTTTGGGTTCATCTTTATGCTTGTAGGAAGGTTGATTATGTTTGATTTTGATTGTTATGTGAAATGGGTAAGAAAAATGGTAGAAACCCAATTTTTGGCCGGATTTCGTCCCTCCGGGCAAGGAGGCGCGCGCACCATGTTTTGGGAGGCGTGCGCACCCTTTTCTGCTTCGAAAACGCAGCCTTCTGACCTTAGGAGGCGCGCGCATCACTTTTTATGGAGGCGCGCGCATCACCCTTTTTTCCAGTTTGTCCGTTTTTCGTTCGATCTTCCGGAGGCCATAACTTTCTCATCCGGACTCCGTTTTAGGCGTATAAACTATCGTTTCGAAGCTCTCTTCGAGTACTACAAGTTGGTATAGGTTTTTAAGTTAAGTTATAAGTTTTATACTTCAGGATTTTATTGGGTGTTTGAGGTTAAGAGGAGTTGTATCGATCCATTGTGAACAAGTTGTGTAAATCCAACTGAGTGAATTTATTGAGTTGTTATGATCATTTTATGATATAAGTGAGGACTTCATACCTTGAGACCCTTTAATTGAAAGTTATTTTACTGATCGGATTGATTTTAGAATAAGACTTGGTCTAGGTTTTAAGTGATATCCTATAGTACCTAGAGGGTTGTCATGGGACACCAAAGTGTTGAATTGGTACATTGGGGATCATGTATGGGAATGTGTTACCTTTTTAGTTCAGTTGAGTGTTAAGATTTGGTCCGTCTATGAACGGATGTAAGACGTGAAATAGTGATTGGGTACCTACGGTTTGATTAACCTTAAGGTGTATTCATTCTAAATTCCTACTTTGGAATTCCAGGTATGATGAGATGGTTGAGTTCATAGTCCTAGTATACCTCTATGAGTAGTCTCTTAGGGTCATCTTGGTAATGGTCGTGGTACTATTTGTGAGTGACCGTTTGGGTTGTGCTCTTAATGAGTAACTTATGGGTATCATCTGTAGGATGTGTTTGGTATGAAACCTTGTCTTGGAATCATTTGTTCTAATGATCAATGTTGTTGGGCTCCTTATGAGAAATTCTGTTTATCGTGGTTGAACACTTTTATGAAAGACTTCCCGTTGTCGTTGTTGTTGACTCTTCTTGAGTAATAGTTGCATCCTTATGGTAATTATTGGGTATGGTCCCTTTGTGAACAAGCGTGTTATGGTATTTGACTAAGTATGGTTTGAGAATGTTGGGTTGGGTCCGTTTGTGACCATGTTTGAATGTATGAATGTGGATAACCGTTTAACTCTTTTTTAGTAGCTTCATGTGTTGATGTTGTTGTTGATCTCTTTATGAGAAATGGTTTGCATCCTTTGTGATGATTTTGGCTTGGTTCCCTACTTTGGAATCATTGCCCCGTTGTTGTTTCAAGCGAGTATTTATTACTGTGTGCTTGTATGGAGTCCAGCTGGCATTGTTGTGTTTGTTTTGGGCAGTGATGTATATTATAATGGCACGAGCCAAGTCCAGTATAATGTACTTCACTGGTAACCCAGTTTCCCCATGTTCAGTGGCCTTGAGTGGGATGCCCCTTCCCGTGATCGTGGTTGGGATGAGCTAGCTCCTATGGTGAGTATTCTAGCTATTGGCTTGGTGGTATGACTTTGTGTTATTTCCCCATTACTGGTTGTTGTTGTTACTTGGTTTCGGAACCGGCTTCAGCTCGTTCATGCTGCTCAACGGACTCTTCTCAAAGGATGGTGTTCCGTTTCTAGAACCTTGGCTCCGTATCCACCTATGAGTGTTTATTTCAGCTTTATGTGTTGCATGATGAGCTGGTCGTTATTTCCAACCGGTATGGGACGGTTGGCGATAGGGAGCCTCTCATTTGTTGTTATGTGATTGTATGCTATGATTGATTATTGGATATTACTGTTCATGATAGCATGACATCTAGTTGCATTTAGTAGCTTACTGAGATTTTTCTCACCCCGTTTCTTGTTTCAAATTGTTTTTCCTTAACCCCCCCCCCCCCAGGAAAGCAAGTGGTATCGTTTGAGGTCCGTTGTATCGGGAGTCTTCTGAGCAGGTTGATCGCCTTTGGGGTAGTTACTCTTCAGGGCCTCTTTGTATATAGTTGAAAGGTCGTGGTCGTCCAGGGTTATGTATTTTCTGTGGTCCTTTGGGAATTTATATTATTAACAGTTGTTCTTGCTTCCGCGTTTGTTTCTAGTCTCCGAGTTAAAATCTCGTTGAGGTATTGTTTGTTGGTATTGGTTTATAGCAGAATTCACGCGCCCGGTTTGGTATTTAGCATTTTGGAGATGTTAATTATGTAAATTTTATATTTATGGATTTTTAGAATTTCCGGGGCGTGACAATGAGTGTCTATTTACAAGGTCTCATAGCAGACTCATGAGTCTCTCAAAGGTCTCATAAGTGCATTTTTTAAGTCTTATAATTTGTATGAAAGTCTTGTAAATTCTTATGAGACATGTAAATAAGTTTCATATCAGACTTATGAGTGTCTATTCACAAAGTCTCATAGCAGACTCATGAGTCTCTCATCTCAAAGGTCTCATAAGTGCAAATGGCAATTTGGTAATAAGGACTTAAATATTTTCATTTTATATAAATAATTTACTGGAAGGTGATAGTAAAAAAATAAAAATAAAAATTAAATATTACATAATTATAATTTAATTTATCTTTAAGATCTTTTACATTTTATCTAATAAAAGATTTAAATACTTTATATTTTAAATCATTTTTTTTTCGGTTTTTTATTTTACAAAAGGTTGTTTTTTGGGAATAATCAAGAATTTTATTAATTGGTTTAGAATCTTGTTTTTTCTTTAGTTAGATTCATTTAGGCGCAATAGTAATAGAATATATTGCAACAATTGTATCAAACATTGTGTTGGTGTAGTGGTGAAGTCATTTCTTTTCACAAGAAGTGCTTGGGTTCAAGTCAAGCATACTACAAATTAAATTTTTAATAGTCAAATGGATGGATGAGGGCCACAGGTGGGCTGGGCGGCGGGTCGGACTGGGTGGGCTGGGCGGCGGGTCGGGCTGCAGCGGGTCGGCCTTGAGAATAAGGGGCTGAGATGGGCGCTGGGCTTAGGAGGAATTTTGATCTGGCCATGGGTCTTTATGGGATAATTATCTGGCCCAGGGGGCCTAGGGTCCAAACCTCTTTGCCATACAAGAAGCCTGTTGTCCCTTCCCTTTATGGCAAAAAATAGGTAACTTCTTTGGTGCATAATGTATTTTTAATTTTGACCTAATTTGACTAAATTTACAAAAGCCTCCATTTTTCTTTCTTTTTTCCATCTATACACCCCTAATGTCTATTTCGAGCAGCTCAATCTTTTTTTTATAATATTAATATCCGGCAACCAAATTTGTGACAATAATGTCTCGAGTAAAATTCTTAATTATTCACTTAGAATAGTTTTTTATGTCTAGGGTAAAATTCTTAATTATTCACTTAAAATAGTTGATTGATTTAATTCTTAGATTGCTCTTTCCTTCCCTTGTTTCTAACAATCAAAACGCTTTCATTTTTGGCCGCTCTATTTTCGACAACATTGTTATAAGCCATAAAACCACTAAGCACATTAGGAAAGCAAAAATTCCTTGAAATCCCCTTTGTTTTGCAAAACTGGACATTACTAAAACCTATGATAGACTGAATTGGAACTTCATTCTCAAAATGCTTGCCAAAATCGGTTTTTCTCCAAAGTGGACAAGCCTTATTCACTCTTGCATGTCCTCTATCTCTTACTCCCTCCTTCTTAATGGATCCCCTACCAGCCAGTTTACTCCTACCAGAGGTATCAGACAAGGTGACCCCCTTTCCCCTTATCTGTTCATTCTATGTGCAGAGACTCTCTCAGCCACTCTGCACCATTTTAACGAGGCAAAAATCATTGGAGGCATTAAGATTGGCCGTTCAGCATTATCCATCAACCACCTTCTTTTTGCAGATGATTGTCTTGTATCATTTGAACTTAACCCCAATGCTTGTTTTCCTTGAAATGGAATCTAGATTCTTTAGTGCTCAAGCTGGTGAGAAAATTAACTTCCAAAAAAGTGACATTTACTTCTCAATGTCCTCCAGCTCTGAACTTAAAGCCCAAACACTGAATATACTTTCTATTCAAAACTCTAGTTTAAATGGGAAATACCTTGGCATTAAGCAAATTTTCTATGGAAATAAAAAACTTATCTTCCAAGAAATTATATCCAAAGCTCATTTCAAACAGCAAGGGTGACAAGGAAAATTTCTTTCGCTTGCAGGTCGAGCTACTTTGATTAAACATGTCATTAATTGTCACCATTCCTGGATATACTATGCATGTATTCAAATTCTCCACTTATTTCATCAAAGAACTCCACCGTATTTTCAACCGTTTCTTTGGTTTGGTCTTGACAAATCTTTTGGGATACACTGGACGACGAAGAACAAGCTCTGTCTCCCTAAAAATATGTGATTTCTAGACCTGAGACACATGGGAGCCTTTAATCTGGCATGCCTGACTAAGACTGTTTGTAGAATATTTACCCAACCTAACTCTCTAGTCAGGTTTACCCTCTAAGCCAAATACTTTCCAAGAAGAGAATTATTAGATTCGAGTATCTCCAACAAAACTTCTTAGTGCTGGAACAAAACTTCTTAGTGCTGGAAAAACATTTCCTGGGGAAAAGATCTACTCTCTTCCAAGTTAATTTGGACTGTCAGGAATGGAAACAAAATTCAAGCTTTCTTAGACTCTTGAATTCCCATCAACCCCTTCTACTGCTCCCCAAATAACCTTAAGATACATCTGAGAATGTAAGGATTGGTCTTTAAATAACTCTTGGTATTTTCTCAAAATCTCTTCAGTCAAACATATATTCTTTGTAAGGATTCTACATTTTTTTTTTATTTCTCTAGGGTCCATCCGTGGTCTGAGATACGTCTCTTAAACATTTCTCTAAGATCTAACTGTTGTTTGTGTCGCGACCCCGAACCCGCGGGTCCGAAATACGCGAGCTGGACGTCGACTTAAAACCAAAACTCTAAAATATAGAAGTTAAAAATTCCATTTTGAACCAAAAGATGATAACTCAAGGTTTTACAAATCCAAGTTTAAATCAACAAAGTACATCTAACATAAGCTCCACAGCTTAAACCCAAAAGAATAAAATATACAATTCTTAACGACGTCAATAATGGTAAAACTATCCCCAAAAGGTTATACATTTAAATAATGTAAACCGATCCATAACAACCTGCCCCAAAATCTAAATCCTCTCGACGTCCTCCTCGATCCGCAAATCCTAATCCTTTCCTCCTGGGGGGGGTTAAGGAAAAACAAAGATAAAAGAAAAGGGGGGTGAGATAAATCTCAATAAGTTACTAATGAAACTACATGACATGCTATGATGCAATAATCAATAATAAATCACATAACACATAGCAATTATCATATATCAGATAGCAACGGAAATAAACAATTAACAATTCATCATCTTCATAATAGCATGAAAGCTGAAGAGAAATCCCCGGTACCGGAACCAATAACAAAGTAATGTGCCACAAAGGGCGGGAGCTATGCCACAAAGTCATGCTCCAAACGTCTCAACCAAGGCCGATCTGGAAGAGGAAAATAAGGGCAAAACAATGGTCGACACCATAATGGACTTGGCCGGTGCCATCACAATATCTCACATCGCCCGACACAACCACAAATACCAGCGGGGCTTTCAAATAAATGCTAAGTAATAAATACTAGCTTAATTAAACAACTTAGGGTTCCAAAGTAGGGAACCATTTCAAATAAATCACCAAAAAGGTGCACCAATCCAACAACACATCAAAAGATGTCCAAACAAATACAAAACGACACTTGGTCAAATTCCACACATATTTGTTCACAAATGAACCATTTTTCCACATTAAAGTGTTCCTCAATTCCAAACAATAACCAAATTGATTCCACAACTAAATTGTTCACAAAGGGACCAAATTCAAACATTAAAGTAATCCAAAATGATCATTTTTAAGTCTACTAAGGTAGTACCCAAAATCTAGGCTAAGATTGCATCCCAGTCTCATACCAACAAAAAGGGTGTTCTTGGACACAACGGACCGATCATAAACGTTTTGTTATGGAATACCTACCAAAGGCTCATCAGAACCTGAACCTGAACCCGCACCAAATAAACCACCTCATCTCGTAGTACTCTAAAAGGGCTTTAAAACGATAGTTTACACGCCTAAAACGGGGTCCGGATAAGAAAGTTACGGACTATCGAAGATTGAACGTAAAAAGAATGATTATCACAACAGGGGATGGGGGTGCGCGCGCCTCCCACACATAGGGTGCGCGCGCCTCCCACACATAGGGTGCGCGCGCCTCCTGAAATCAGAAGGAATTGCGCCAAAAGAAAATATGAGGGTGCGCGCGCCTAAAAAAAAGGATGCGTGCGCCTCCCTTCTACAGTTGGAAAATCAAGGTTGGGGGGGAGAAGGGTGCGCGCGCTTCATACCAAGGGGTGCGTGCGCCTCCAAGAAAATTCAGCAAACCCAGATCTTCTTCCTGGGTTCTTCAACCCGAAAATGAACACTAAAAATCACCATTACACCCCAAATGAACACCAACACTCCCAACTAATTTACCCAAGTGCCAAAACAACTTTTAAGCCTAAAATAACTCATCTAGCAACATTTAGACAACCCCAAACCAAAGGATGATTCAAATACCCAAATTTCACAAAAATATGAATAAATTGCAAATAGGTTCCAAATCAACCAACGAAGCCATATATATCAACTAGAGCATCAATGGAGTTAAAGATGAACATTTTTAGCATAAATGGGGGAAAAGTAACTTACCCGGATTTTCTCAAAGTTGACGGAATTCGAATATTCTTAGCCATTTACGATCCTATCGACGATCTAAACAAGTTTCATTTTATGAGAAATGAGAAACAATGAGAGGAAGAGGACTAAAAAGAAGAGAGAAAGAGAGAAGAAAACTTACCCTTTTCACCTATGGAAGAGAGAGAGAGAAGTGGGTGGGAAAAATGAGGGAGTGAGGGAGGAGAGTGGTGATGGAGAGAGTAAGTAGGATGATTTAGGAATTTACAGATAGACCCCATCCCCTACACACTAACTCAATAATTTTATATTTCCCACTAACATTTAAGACCCAACACCCTACACTAGCACAATTAATCAATTAAATGCTAGGCACGACTACATCATGAAACACAACTGCACACATAATTATTAATTAAATAATAATTTAAACAATTAAATAAGAAATAATTAAATAATTAAATATTTATTATTAGAAAATAGAGACGGGTTTTCGGGTCGTGACAGTTTGAGACACGTACTTCAAACAGTCTCAATGGGCTTTTGATAAAATTTCAACTTGTGAATTTTTTAGAATTAAAAAAAAATCCAAGGTTATTATTAAAAATTATGTACTGTTTCAAAAACTTTTGAGAAATTCATCTTTAATTCTACAAGTATAAAACTAGAAATTTGGTTAATAAAATTAAAAACAAAATTATTTTAAAAAAATTATTTTAAGAAAAAATTTGTTGAAAATGAACATTTATTAGGCACAGAGGAAATATTATTATTTTCGTCTGATGTATAAGTCCTATCTAATCCTACACTTGATGAAATGTTGATTAATGTCACAATTTTAAAAAAATATTATAATAAACATGGACTCCCTCCGCCCCGTCCGAATTAGGACGAATTCCTTTTTGGGCGTCCCATCCGAATTAGGACAGCCCAAAATGGAAAGTTTATATTAGTTTTATATTAGACCTACCCCACCCAATTTACCTTAATCATTTTTAATTAAACCCAATCTAATTAACTTATCCTAATTAACTAAATGGGCTGGCCCACTCAAAAATAAAACCCACCACAGATAAACCTAAAATTACCCCCTTCCCCTTTATTTCTTCTCAAAACCTAGCAGCCCTCTCTTTCTTTCTCACTCGCTCTCATACCCAACCTCATAGGGATGACCAAACCGGCCCGGAACCGAAAAACCGGACCGGAACCGGACCGGAGAAGCCCGGAACCGGAGCGAACCGGCGAGTTAACCGGAACCGGTGTAACCAAGGGCCGGTTAAGGTTCACATAAATGGCGAACCGGACCGGCGTTTCCATTAAAAAATAAAAATCCCTTGTTTTTCAATAAATTTTAACATGTTTGTTCATTATTGTATGATAAATAAAAAAAATCCCTTGTTTTTCAATAAATTTTAACCTGTTTATTCATTATTGTATGATAAAAAAAATTAAAAAAAATTAAAAAAAAATGTAGTGTGGAACCGAACCGGAACCGGATTGTGATGACCGGAACCAGTGTAACCAAGGGCCGGTTAAGGTTCACATAAATGGCGAACCGGAACCGGCGTTGGTCATCCCTACAACCTCCCGCCGCCACCCCTCCCACCGTCTCCCCGCAACCCTCCACCGCCCCCGCTCCCAGCCACCGCCGTTCATGTCGCCACTGCAGATCTTGTCGCAACCGCCGATCTCGTTGTCGCCGCCCGACCTTCCCATGCTCACCACTACCCATTGTCGCCGCCCACATATTCAGGTAAGTATCGATCTCTCTCTTTTTCTCCCTCTCGTTCTCTCTGACTTTCTCAGTCGGATTTTGGATTTTTTTTTATTTTTCGATGCATATCTGGTTGGTTTGTTCATTTTTGTGTAGTCATTTGTTTGCAGATTCCCCAGATCTTCATAGATCTGTTCTGTTTGTATGTTTTTTTTCGTTTTGGGTGTGTAGATCTATGTAGATCTGGCGTGCTTGGATGTTTGTGTTCATTTGTGTGTGTTTATCTGGGTGTTTGTAATGTAGATCTGATTTTTTTTTTTCTTTTATGTTTGATTTTTTAGTTTGATTTTAACCGCAGATCCATGTAGACCTGGGGTGTTTTTGGGTGTGTGTGTGTGTATGTTTATGTGTACAGATCTTATTATTTGGGTAGATCTAAACTTTTGCTTATTTTTAAGCTACTTTTTGTTCAAATTTTTGTCTTTTGATTTTTGAATTTTCTATTGTTTGGTGTTTGTTGCAGGAATATGATATTGGGGGAAAGTAGTGGTGCTGATGGGAAGTAATGGTGTTTCTGTGGTGGCGGCCGTCGGCGGTGGTGGTGGCGGCTGTCATTTGCGGTGGCGGTGGGCCGGTGGTGAGCAAGTGGTAATGGTGGTGGTGATGGGGGAAAGAGAATGGTGATGAAGCATGAAAGTAAAAATGATGAACAATAAATTCTATTTTAACTTAATGACTGTCTTTTAAAAAAAAAATGATTTGTGACTAATTATAAATGTTAAAGTTCTTAATCTTGCTTCATCATCACTTTTGGCAATAGAATAATATTATTCCTTAATCCCCATGTCGGGAGAGTTTGTCCTAATTCGGGTGCGATGGAGGGAGTACTTGTAAACCTAAAATAAATAAAATGTTCAAACTAAAATGTCCACTTGATAAGAAACTATTTAATAGTTTTATATAAAAAGACCCATTTGTTATACTCATAACAACTACTTCTTCCGTCTCATACTTATTGCTACCAAATGGTAGTGCATGAGGATTAAGAAAATATGTTGGAAAAGTAAGTATTGTGAGTGGGTAGGAAACAAAAAATAAGTTAGTGGATAGTTGTCGGATTTCGAACCGCTGCACCGAGCGGTTAGCTCCACTCAATGGTTCCGATTGGAGCCACCTCATTTTAGCTCCACCCAACGACTGAGATGTGTCCGAACTCGGTGGGACCCACAAAAAATTTAAATCATCTTAGACGCACACCCAAACCGCTCGCCTATGTGGCCTTGATCGGAGCCGTTGGGTGGAGGGGTGGAGCTAACTTGGGTGGAGCGGTTCCGGGTCCGATAGTTATCGTGAGTGGATATGAGAGAGAAAAGTGAACATTTTGGGTAAGTAACAATAAGTATGAGGCGACCAAAATAAAAATAAGTAGCGATAAGTATGTGATGGAAGAAGTACATACTTACTATTCTCTACCTCTCATTCTGTCTTACACAACCATCTACACTAACAACATGTAACCTTTTCAATCTTTTCCGTTAATTCTCTTGGGCAAACTTTTTTTTCTTTTAAATTAAGAGATTTGGACCCTAGGCCCCCTGGGCCAGATTATAAACCCACCAGAACCCAAGGCGAGATTGAAATTCCACATAAACCCAATCAGCTAAATTGACGATTATGCCCTCGATTAATACACACGCCTTTCTCACGCCAACCAACCTCCCCCATCACCTTCATTTCAGTTTCTCATTTCGAAAACACTCTCTCACTCTCTCCTACGAACCAGACGAAGATTAAACCGCCATTGATGACCAAATCAACCTCCATTCCAGAAGATTAAACCGCAATTGACAACCTAATCAACCTCCATTCCAGAAGAAAACCTAAAATTCCTACTCAGACGAAGACGAAAAGGTAATTTCGAACCAAACTTGATTTATCGAAATTCCTTATTATGGCGGTCGTTTTTCCAATAGTTTATTATGAGACCTGTTGTATGAGACCTGCAAACGGTTGTTTTTTTAATGATTTTCTACTAATTTTATTTTTGTAATATTTTTGCAATATTTATGGTTGTTGTATGAGACCTGCAAATGGTCTCATAAATATCTCATAAGTGCATTTTTGTTTTTGTAAAAGACCTGGTGTGATGTGATTTTTTATGACTCTATTTTTGTTTTTTACCACATATATTTTGGCTTTGGTATAAGATCATGCACTCATGAGTCTGGTATGAGACCTTGTAAATGGTCTCATAAGTGTCACGACCCGAAAACTAGGTTCTATTTATTAGTAATAAATAATTATTATTTATTTATTTGCTCATTTATTTATTTAAATTATTATTTAATTAATGAATTGTGTGTGCACTTTATGTGTTATAATAAATTATGACTAGCATTTTATTTGGGTCCTTAGTGCTAGTGTAGTATTATTTGGCCTTGGTTGTAGAAGGAAGTTGTAGAGTTGCGTAGTTAAGTGGGGGAGGGGGTCTAAGTGTAAGTGTTGAAATAATTTCCCCTACTCCTCCTCTTCTCCCTCACTCTTCCCCTTCTCCCTCATCATTCCCAGCTTATTTCTCTCTCTCCTTCCATAGAAATGGGTAAGTTTCTCTCTACATTCTCTCTACATTTCCATCATCTTCCTCTCATTATTTCTCATTTCTTAAAACATGAATCTTGTTTGGATCGTCGATAGGATCGTAGGAAGCCAAAAATATTCGAGTTCCGGCAACTTTGAGAAAATCCGGGTAAGTTGCTTTTCCCCCATTTTTATGCTAAAATGTTCATATCATGCTTATATAATGCTTGAGTTGTTATATTTGAAGTTTGGTTGAGTTTAAAATTTATTTGGAATTTATTTTGGGTTTTGATTAAAAATGGTGATTTTGTTGAATGTTGAGATTTAATCTTGATTTTGGTTGTTATATGAGTTCTTTTAGACCCATAAGTTGCTCTAGTACCTTAGTATGCTAGTTAGGAGTGTTGGATTTTGGTTTAGTTTTGGTTTGGGTTGAAAATGGAATAACTCAGTTCATCCCTCCCGATTTCCGGCAGACCAGAGGGTTGGGCGACCGCCCAAAATATGGTGGGCGACCGCACATCTATCTGAAAGGTTTTGTTCTTGTTTGATGGCTTTTTTAAGCGACCGCACAGACTCGAGTGGGCGGCCGCACAGAACCTCTGAAGGCTTTCATTTGTTATTTTGTGTGATTGAAGAATGCGTTTTGGTCTAAGTCTTGGATGTCCTTCTAGTCAACCTTAGTGAACATTGTAGTGCACTCTAGTGATAGAATTGGGTCCCTTGTGATTAAGTTTGTGATGTGAAATTTAGTTTTATGTTTTTTCATAATTTTGGGGTTATTTGGGTTTTAGAGGCACATGAATTGAGTTTTCTTGTCTTTAAATGTTAGGATAGAAGTATATATAGGTACTCCTAAGTTTTAGAACGAAAGGAGCGAAATTCGAAGCTAAAACAGGGATTTTTCATAATGTCCGGCCGAAACTTTATAAAAATTGTCCGTTTTACGTTCAATCTTCCGGAGACCATAACTTCTTCGTACGGACTCCGTTTTGGACGTGTAAACTATCGTTGGAAAGATCTTTTCGAGTACTACGCAATGGTTCTATTAACCGCATGGTTACAGATCAGAATGGTTGTCTTATTGTTGAGTTTAGGATCAAGGTGTAGTCTTGGTCTAGGCTCCGTAGTACTTTTCTAGTTGACTTAGTTGGGCACCGTGGGACACTTTAGTAATTAAAATTGGTTCCTTTGTGAACAATGATGTTATGTAATTTGATCAAGTATTGTTTGGGAATGTTTGGGCATCTTATGATGTGTTCGTGACTGTTCCAATCGAATTGATTTCCGAGTAAGACTTGGTTTAGGTTTTAGGCGATGTCCTATAGTACCTAGAGGGTGGTTATTGAACACCAAAGTGTAGGGTTTAGTCCGGTCGTGATCATGTTCTAATAAGGGTAACCTTTGGATTCGTTTGGGGTGTTTAGAATTGGTTCGTTATGGACGGAGGTAAAGCGTGAATTGGCAATTGGGTACTTACGGTTTGATTAACCTTAAGGTGTATTCATTCTGATTTCCTACTTTGGAATTCCAGGTGTGATGAGATGGTTGAGTTCATAGTCCTAGTATATCTTTATGAGTAATGTTTAGGGTCATTTTGGTAATAGTAATTGTGCTATTTGCAAGCGACCGTTTGGGTTGTGCTCTTTATGATTAACTTGTGGGTATCATATTTAGGATGTATTTGGTACGTGCCTTATCTTGGAATCATTATGTTTTAATGGTCAATGTTGTTGGACTCTTTTATGAGAAACTCCTTGTGCTATTGTTGTTGAACTCTTCTTGAGTAATCGTTTGCATCTTTTATGGTGATTAATTGGTATGATTCCCTACTTTGGAATCAAGGGTTGTTTATTGTGCTAGTATTTTATTACTTAGCCTTTACTTGAAAGTCCAGCTGGTATTTTGTGTGTGTTTGGGCGATGCGAAACATTATGATGGCACAGCCAAGTCCATTGTGATGTTGACCATTGTTTTGCCCCATTATTACCCTCCTCCAGATTGGCCTTGGATGTGAGAAGAGCTAGCTTCTTTGTGTGCATTTAGCTTTACTTGGAGCATGACTTTGTGGCATGTCTCCCGTCCCTTGTGACACTTCATTTGGTTATTGGTTCCGGTACCGGGTTTCTCTTCAGCTTTTATGCTACTATGAAGATGGTTTGTTGATCGATGGGTTGATCGGTCGCTTCTGACCGGGGGTTTTCTCTTCAGCTTTTATGCTACTATGAAGATGGCTTGATGGGTTGATTGATTGATTGGTCGGTTCTGACCGGAGTTCTATTCGGTGGTTATACTGCTATTGTTGCTTGGTTGATCGGTTGAAGCTGCGCAGCGATTGTTCTATCAGTTTGGTGAAACCTTGGCTAAGTATCCTTTGTTACGTGTTTATTTCAGTCTTATGTGCTGCATGATGAGTTAGTCGTTATTTCCAACTGGTATGGGACAGTTGGCGATAGGGAGCTTTCTCATTTGTTGTTACGTGATTTACTTGTTCAGTTATCGTTGATTTGCATGATATTATGCCATGTAGGTGCATTTAGTGACTTACTGAGATTTTATCTCACCCCGTTTCTTGTTTCAAATTGTTTTTCCTTAACCCCCCCCAGGAAAGCAAGTGGTAGCGTTGTGAGGTCCGTTGTAGCGAGAATCTTCTGAGCAGGTTGATCGTATTTGGGATAGTTGCTCTTCGGAGCCTTTATGTATTTTATTGTGGGTTCGTAGTCGTTCAGTGTGTTGTATATACGGTTGTACTTTGGGTATTTTTGTTAATAGTTGTTCTTGCTTCCGCATTTGTTTCTACTCTCCGAGTTATAATCTCGTTGAGGTGTTGTTTGATGGTATTGGTTTATAGTTGAATTCACGCGCCCGGTTTGGTATATTATATTTTGGAGATGTATATTATAAAAATTTTATATTTATGGATTTGTAAGATTTCCGGGGCGTGACATAAGTCTGATATGAGACCTATATCATGAGACATGTAAATTGTCTCAGATCAGACTTATGAGAGCTATTTATAGGTCTCATATCAGACTTACTTGTCTCATAAATGGTCTCGTAAGTGCATTTTTGTTACGAGACATTTGTAAATAGGTCTCATGAGTATTTTATGAGACATGTAAAATGGACTTTTTATGACTGAGATATTATGAGACATGTGAATGGCATAATAACAGACTTATGAGTTTGGTATGAGACCTTGTAAATGGTCTCATAAGTCTGATATGAGACATATATCATGAGACATGTAAATTGTCTCATATCAGACTTATGAGAGGTATTTATAGGTCTCATATCAGACTTACTTGTCTCATAAATGGTCTCGTAAGTGCATTTTTGTTATGAGACATTTGTAAATATGTCTCATGAGTATTTTATGAGACATGTAAAATGGACTTTTTATGACTGAGATATTATGAGACATGTGAATGGCATAATAACAGACTTATGAGTCTGGTATGAGACCTTGTAAATGGTCTCATAAGTCTGATATGAGACATATATCATGAGACATGTAAATTGTCTCATATCAGACTTATGAGAGGTATTTATAGGTCTCATATCAGACTTACTTGTCTCATAAATATCTCATAAGTGCATTTTTGTTATGAGACCTTTGTAAATAGCTCTCATAAGTATGTTATGAGACCTGTGAATGGCATAATAACAGTCATAAAAGGCCATTTACAGGTCTCATAACAGACTCATGAGTCTATTTATAAGGTCTCATACGAGACTTATGAGGTCATTCATATGTCTCATAGTTGCCTCATAAGTGAATTTTTTGTTTTGTAGATGGTAAAGAAACAAAGTGCCAAGAGAAAACCATATGGACCTTGCTTGTGCTGGATACGGAGACTGGAGAGTACAAATTCTACAACTCCATGATTCCAAGAGGAAAGAAGGACCCTTACATTGCACTAGCTAAAAAAATGGTAAATACAAAATAAAAATGTCTTTATTTACTATACAAAATACATATATTGATTCTCATTCTTGTTTTGTTATGTCAGTATAATTACTCAAGGAAAGTCCTATCATGCAAATACAATGAGGTGCCTTCGAAAGAAGTTGCAAAGGAGATGTTCATAGCAGTTAAAAATACACCACAACAAGAGTATGCAAGTGTTGATTGTGCAGTACATATGCTAATGATGGCTGAAGATATATTTGAAAAAGGAGAAGTAAGTGAAAGATATGAAGTTGGTGCTGCCTCTCGGTTTAGGGCGAAGATTTTTTATGACTTTTTGCACTACAAGTGCACTCTCCCTTATAAAGAACTTTAGTTTGTTGATTTTTTAGAATGTAATTTTTGAACATCATATGAAGATGTACTGCCTTCATTTTGTGGACATATTGTCTAAGATGTTTGTTAAAAGTTGTTAACGGTTGAACTGATTAGTTTCTTATATTGGCATGAAAAAAATGGTGGTTGGAATTTCTGAAAATCATGTGGAATGATGTTTGTGTAATTTTTCTGTTGCTGTTAACATTGAAGGTCTGACATTTGAAAGTGAGGTGGATGTATGCGACTAATGAATGATATTGTCCGGTTTAATTAAAAGGTCTCATAGGTTATGTATAAGACCTGTATATAACATCAAATATATGTTATAATCAAAATTATAGGTGATTAATATATAAGACCTTTGAGACAGAATTTATATGATGTAATCAGAATACCAGGTCTTATAGGTGATGTTGGATGTATGAGACTAATGAATGATATTGCCCGGTTTAATTAAAAGGTCTCATAGGTTATGTATAAGACCTGTATATAACATCAAATATATGTTATAATCAGAATTATAGGTGATTAATATATAAGACCTTTGAGACAGAATTTATATGATGTAATCAGAATACCAGGTCTTATGGGTGATGTATAAGACATTTGAAACATAGTGTATATGTTGTAATCAGTTTTATAAAGCCACATTTTACTAAAAAACCTGTGAACATTAAAAAAAAAAAAATCATAAATCAAACAATGAATCATAAATCCAACAATGATATCATAAATCCAACAATGATAACAATAGAAGTCATATAATAGCTATAAAATTCAAATAAAAAGTTATTTCATTAAAAAAAAAATGACTAAAATAATGAAATGAGAATCTATTCCAACTGCAGCGGCTCCTTGCATGATCTCCGATTATGATATCCTTCTTTTCCACACCGAGAACATGTCATTTTTCTTTTTGTAATTTCTCCTCTAAAACGATACCGGTTTTTCCTTGGCATACCCGGTGGGCGTTTTACTAATGGGGGGAGTATAACACATTCTTCAGCAACAACAGGTTGCCCAAATGTAGCAACAGCATGAATACAGCGAGAATAACAGTTCTTATAGTTGCTGGTTTTGAAAAAAATCTCAATGTATGAAGATGCATCGTCCATGTTCCTGCTCAAGATTGCAATAGCATGAACACAAGGGAATCCCTCATGCTGCCACATCCCGCAAGAACACGTAAATTGCAGGAGATTAACAACCATGGTCGGGTCAGAATGAACTTCAAACTCATACTCATTGGAAGAATGTATGCCCCATGACCTACCTTTAACTACGCAATCCTTGTACTTCTTTTGCATTGATGGACACAACACAGATGACCAGTTAGCCGAGTCTTGTTTACGCCTGGACATTTTTACCATAATCTTTAAACGTATCTGATCAACCAGTTCCAAAGCAGGGAGTGATTTAAAATCCTTTATCATGGCGTTGAATGACTCGGCTGCATTTGAACACATTTCCCCATATCGACGACCTCCAAAATAAGCAGTCGCAAAATTTTCTTTTGGAAGATTACTCAGAAACTCTTGCACCTTAGTTCCCCCTTCATTTATTATTTCATTAAGGTAAAACTGAAATAGCTCAGGTGTCGGAGCTTTAGCAACCAAGGAAAACTTGTGGAGGATACTAGACCGAGCATCCGATGACAAACCACCAAGTTTATACCTCAAATTCCTACTACTACTACTACTGTTCTCAAGCTCAATAGATGCAAAACTACCTCCACAAATAGATGTAGATGATTCACCAGGGGCATCATTACCAATAGATATACTGCGATCAACAACATTTATTTCAATAATGTCAATACGCTTACGATCAACCATAATACCCATGCAGATAAAATCTTGCTCACTAGCCAAGATACAACAAGGATTCTGACCCAAAACATATGACATTGAAACATTTTCTTTTTCCAAACAATCCCATCGACTACAAATAAATTCCACAAGAGATTCTAAGGAAACGAATTGATCAAACCTAGCAACCAAAGAGGAGACACCATACTTTAACAAAACCATGACATTAGAATCCATAATCTGCAAAATATAAAAAACAGATTATAAACAATCAGTATTCATCCGCCTCGTCTCATTTGGACAGACACATTTAACTCACATAACTAGGTCTCATAAGTTATGTATAAGAGCTGTAATCAGTTTAACAAATGACACATTATACTAAAATATGTGTGTATACATTAAACAAATATATAAACAATTCATAAATCCAACAATAAGAATTTATATAATAGATGAATTGTAAATTACACCCAACTTTAGGACTCATTAAGTCTAAAAAAAAAATCATCAATAATCTCTATTCTTCATTTAGTATGAAAAAAATAACGAGATACATACGTGTGTTGAGTACGAAATCTCCAAAAAAAATCCTTAAGCAATGATTTCTGAAGCTCAATCCATGGAGATCGATGAAAGTGTCGCCGTAATAGCCACTCGGAGGAAGACGACGGCAAAAAAGAAGAACAAAAATCGAAAAAGAGAAATAGGGCATTATATCCGAGGGCATTTTCGGAATATCGAATTTCATTAAGCCCAGCTCAAATAGCCATTGCCCAGGCCCAATACACACGCTGGGTTTTTGTGGAATTTTAATCTCGACTCAGGGGTTAGGCGGACTTAATGGTATGGGGTGGGTTTTTATAGCCTTATGATCTGGGCCTTGGGTCCTTATGGAATTATGCCTTAAATTAAAGCGAAACATACGGAACATACACATTTTATTTTTTACAAAAACTTATTGTCTTCGAGAGCAACATGACGTGATCGTGATCACGAGTTAGAGTAGCCACCAATTGCGACTCAGCTGCACTGAGTTCCTAGTTGCTATCCAAACCGACTCGCTCGATTGAAAAATCGACGATATTTACAGAGGTCTCCTGCCAGGACGAAAATGTTCGCCAGTTAATCGTTCCCGGGTTTGCTCTCCAGCGAAGAGAAGAATGTCAAACCTCTCTTCCATCAAGAACAAGCCCTAATTCCCTCCCCAATTCCCAATTAAACCCCTAATTCAAATCAATCCGCCCATAAATTGATTTCACCAAACCCAATTGCCACAATCGATACGAGAAGACTGTTCCCTGTTAATCTGTAAGCTTAATTCTGTTAATTCGTCTTTGATTAAATAATATTGTGCTGGTGGTTTATTTATTTGATTTGGGGGTAGGTTTTAAGGATGGACGGGAATAAAGATGAGGCTGTCAAGTGTTTGAAGATCGGCAAAGACGCCCTCGAATCGGGCGATCGTACTCGTGCCATGAAGTTCATCTCGAAAGCTCGTCGTCTCGATCCGTCTCTCCCTGTTGACGATCTGATGTCCAATTTAGACGGTGGTTCTAGTGATAAGCCTGCCACCGGATCTTCCTTTGACCCGTTGGGTATTGACAAAGCGGATGAATCGCGCGTCCGTCGTCGTGTTCCGGCAACAGGGTCGTCGTCGTCATCGGCTTCGGTGGCGCACACCGAAGAACAGATCTCAATTGTGAGAGAGGTGAAGAGAAAGAAGGATTATTACGAGATTTTAGGGTTAGAAAAGAGTTGTAGTGTTGATGATGTTAAGAAGGCTTATAGAAAGTTGTCTTTGAAAGTTCATCCTGATAAGAACAAAGCCCCAGGGGCAGAAGAGGCCTTTAAGTTAGTATCAAAGGCTTTCAAGTGTTTGAGTGTTGAGGAAAGTAGGAAGCAGTATGATCTCGTTGGCTCAGATGAACCTGTTTACGAAAGGCGAGCTGCTCGCCGCACCAATCAAGGGTTTGGTAATGGGTTTTATTACGATGGGGATGATGCGGAGGAGATTTTTAGGAATTTCTTCTTTGGGGGCATGAATCCTAATGCTGCTGCTCAGTTTAATGGGTTCAGTTTTGGAACTGGGATGGGTGCTAGAACGGGTGGTGACAATGGCTCTTCAGGGTTTAATGTTAGGAATTTGATTCAGTTGTTGCCTATTATCTTGATCATTCTGCTTAACATTTTTCCATCCAACGAGCCAATTTATTCTCTCTCGAGGTCATATCCATATGAGTACCGGTTCACTACTGTGGATAAGGGGATTAATTACTTTGTGAAGTCGACTAAGTTTGAGCAGGATTACCCTTCTGGTAGTCCAGAGCGTGTGAAGCTTGAAGGCAGGATTGAAAATGAGTATTATTCAATTGTTTCTCAGAATTGTCGTCTTGAAATGCAACGCCTTCAGTGGGGGTTTATACGTGAAACACCAAATTGCGACGCATTGAAACGGTTTCAAACAGCTACAGCTTGATTTGAGGTCTTTCTGCTGCCCTTTTCATGTTGTAGGTGATTTTTTATATTGTATTATCTTTGAGAAGAAGAAAAGAATTGTTGTTTTTTACTTGGAGCGTTTGTCAGCTTGATGCTATAGTTGTTTCTCGAGAAAAGATAATTTTCACTTCGTTTATCTGAGCATCAATAAGCTCAGTGACCCATATTGATTTATACAATATTCTGCATGTTTTAGTTCCACATTTATATATGTAACTAATGCCTGTAACAGCAAACAGCCAGCTAGCATTATCTGCATGTTTGTCGCAATTCAAGTCATGATGGTTTTACTAATCATAGAGTAAAGTGCTTTCATAGTCCAGATTGCCCTCAAGAAAATTGATGGTGAACTTGTTACCTATGGTGTTTTGTTATGAAATCTTGTAACTAGGCGTAAGATTACATGGATATGTGTGCTGATTTTGCATTATTTCTTTTTTGTATAATTAAGATACTTACAGCTTTGATATACTGTATTTTGCAGTGACTTGGAGATATTGGAAGTAACAAATGAGTCCGTTGAGTGGTCATTTTGGAACCGTTATCGGCCAAAATGTGACTTGTGTGCTATTACTAGTTGCAGTGGATAGCTGAAACTACCCTCCTTAACCATTCAAATTATAATTGCTGGTGTAATAGGCAAAAGCATGGAACCAACAAAGTCAATTGATGATCTATTAGTTGTTTAAGAGTAAATATTACGCTCTATACCCGTTTTGTCTCATGATCTTTTGCTATAACAGTGTATGTATTCTTGATTAAACTGTGCTTTCAAATTCACATCTCTCTTGGAAGTTCATTTATGTGCCTTAATTTCTTGCAATTTTGAAACGCGTCTACTTTAGTAGCCATCTGTTTTGTTACGTTCTTTTTGATGAGGAACTTCATTTGTTGTTGAACTATTTATTACCCAATAATGTATATTTCTTGTGTTGCACAAGTAACAATCCTTTTTGAATCTTGTTACACCTTCGAATAACCTTGTTACCTTTCTACACACCCCACCAGCAGTTGTTTACTTGATTTGGAGCTTTTCAATTGCTTTGGCACCATTCAGGCTCCTTTCTCACGTTGGCTAGCCACGTCTTTCAGGTTGGTTCACTTTTACAGATTGTAATAAATGTCTCATTTTGGTCATCTTTACTTCATTTATTTAGAGTTGGGTTGATAGGCATTGTTTGCTTGATTATTCAAGTGCCCATAACTCATTCTGTAAAATGGCTCCTGATATTACTACAATCCTTTGCAGGTTTTGGTTTTGAAATTCAACTCGTTCGTTGTTGACCACCCTAGTTTCCATCTCTGGCGAGGACCGATGAAGTAGCCAAAAGTAGAGAGAAACAACAAGATAAATGTGAAGAACGGAAGAAGAATGATTCATTGTTTGTTTGCGTTCTACTGCCATCACTAGGCTTTTGAGGTACATCTTATTGAACACCATTTATATTCTTTCAGATTGATTGTTTCACTGCTGCTGAACACAGTTGGAAAGATTTGAATCCATATAACTCTTGAACTATTGCGTTCCTATTCCTTGCTCCAGATGGCCACCAGACATAACCCCCCTATGAGTATGTACTGAAACACAGGAAAACATTATCTTCCTATAACTTACAACTTCAAAGATACATTAACAAAAGAAAAGATAATGACTAACCTTGATTACAGGGTTTCCTGTCATTATAACCGTAGCCCATCCAGCGTAAGGCATGTATCTATAGAGAAAATACCAAGTAAGAAGAGAAAATGCAAGAAAACGCGCATTTAATCCTTTATGATCTGCTAGTACTTTAATAACTAGTTTGAGTATCCATTTACCCAATAACTCTTCCCATTACATGATCTCTTTGCACCCACAGCTGCCCATGAGAATACACGAGTCCGACCCTATCATCCATATCATTATTGTCCCCTGAGAATAAATATTTAGATCTATGAAGAACCCAAAACTTTGTTGGAAGTGTTTCCAGAACATGATATTTACATGAACTGATCTACCAAAACTGAGACTTTTACTACCTTTTGTGAGTATATCAACCTCTCCAGTGCGTCGATGCTCATGAACCTGCAATTGTTACTCCCACATCTGAATCTCAGCAAAGAAATTCTCCGTAGTACATATGATTATATGAATATCAAGAGATTTGTTTATGGTTGATTCTGTATACGAAAAAGAGTAAGTTACATACCTCTATAACTCGATGCACAATTGGGATAGGTTCCCCCTGCATACTCACAAATAACTTGTTAATGCGAAGGAAAATGTGATTATGGAAGGATATAAGGAGAAGAAATGAAACTTACGTTGACTTTGAACACTATGATTTCTCCAGCACGAATAGGGTTCGTGTTCATATGCAAGAACAATATGTCTCCCTGCAAGAAACATCAGTTTGAATTTGAAATGGCTAAAATGGGGGAGGAAAATGTGATTTTGGGCTTACCAAATTGAAGGACTTACTCTTTGAAAGGCAGGTTCCATGCTCCCCGAAAGCACGACTACGACAGGTGATTCCGTACCTGTTATGCACATTAACCCTTTCCATATTATGAGAGCGGACGCAACAACCAATCCTAAAAAAGAAAGAAATATCGATCATGAATCAATTTAATTTCAGTTCGATTACAAGAACCGAAGCTTTTGTAACATCAGATTGCCCTTTTATTATGCGAAAAGGATTGGACTGACCGAGCTTAAGAACTTGGGTGAGGGAATGTCTGATTTGAGTAGGCTTGATGAATGTAGCCGTGACTTGGTGTGGAATTCTTGGTTTCATTTCCTCCCTTTTTTTTTTTTTTTTTTTTTTTTTTTTGTGCTGTGTTTTGAAGATGGTGAAGTGAGGAGCAAAATATATATGAGTGGTATTATGGCCTGTTTTTTCAATTAGACGGTGTCATCCAGCCAATAGGAATTGGTTGTTGTTTTATTCTTGTTTGATCAAGTTTGAAGATGATTAATTTTACATCATTTTTTCTTTCTCAACAGTTTTACATCAGTTATTGCAATTTAATGATGGGAATACCAAATTATCATTTTTTTTTAATAAAATGAATATATTTCTATGTATTTCATTTAGTGGATCAATTAATAAACGAAAAAGAATACCCATATCATAATATTAAAATTTAAGTACTTTTAATCAAAATTTGATACTCCCTATGTACGGAATAGATGTGTTACTATCCATTTTCGTTTGTTAATAAAAATAGGGTATGAGGTTTGGTGATATTCTTATACTACCCATTCTAATAAGCACAAATATTGCAATGTCATAGGAGGTGTCACTATACCCATATGAATACAGTAGATCAGTACTATTAAGGACACATAAATAAAAACTTAAAAATATTGACTTGTCAACTATGACATTTATTTCGAAATGAAGGGTGTATTAATTTTAATTAAAATTTAAGTAAAAATGCGACAGTTCAATGAGACTAGAGTATTACACATTAAAGATTGACATTTACTTCGGTCCTAATTACCAATGATCTGGAGTATACAATTTTTTTTTTCTTTTTTTCTTTTTAACAAGCCAGTTATATTTTATTCATTCAAGACAATTGTCATCGTGTTACGAACTCCTATTAAGCCTATTACAAATCTATTGCCTAGTCTAGTATGATTCCTTATTGGAGTTTCACCACGTCAGAAGTTTACAGCGAATGAAACTGCATCTTCAGAAATCTCTCATAAACGTCCCTCGTGGAAGACTTACCCACACACCCACATATAATTGGGCCAAGAGGTCATTGGGTTTTTTTTTTTTTTTTTTTTTTTTTTAACTTAAAGGCAAGTATTATCCTGTTTTTAAATGCAATCTCAACAGCTCACAAGTTTTTCAGCATCCCCTCAAAATTTTCATTTACTACTCCCTCTCTTCCCCAAATTTGTATTTACTGCTTTATTTATCTAATAATGAATAAATGACCTTTTTTTATTTAAGGAACATTTTTAAAATGTGATTTTTAATAGTAAAATTTCTTGTTATCCGCTTTCAAATGTTAATTTTGTAATTCCATAATGAAATTTTAAAAAATGAGAAAAAGTCATTTATATAGATTTTTGAATATTTTTTTTTTTTTTTTTTGAGACTAACTGTATTGGTTTTACAAAAAACTTTTTTAATTATAATAATAATAATAAATGTAATTTAACTTATACACATTTTGTCTCAGAATAGTAGTCCCATATGAGTGTATGACTATTCAAATATTAACAATATATTATCATTTTCATTACTATCCTTTGAGATCCAATCATTACTCCACTTTAACTCTCTTTTGCAACAATTATACATTACGTACTCAATAGATTTACCACAACAATGGGACTCGGAACCGCTCCAGCCAAATTAGCTCCACCCCAACGGCTCCGTTCAAGGTCACATAGGCGAGCTCATCATCATTGCTGCTGAAATGATTTCAATTTTTTGTGGGTCCTACCAAGCTCGGACATATCTCATCCGTCGGAAAAAAAAATGAGGTGGCTCTAATCGAAGCCAATGGGTGGACCGGGGTGGAGCTGACCGCTCGGTGGAGCGGTTCAAAATCCCACAACAAAGTTAGGTTTGAGAATTCAATCATTTTAACACATCTTTCATAGAAATGAGTGAAAATCTCCTAATCGAGGTGGCTCTAATCCGTCGGGGAAAAAAATGAGGTGGCTCTAATCGAAGCCAATGGGTGGACCGGGGTGGAGCTAACCGCTCGGTGGAGCGGTTCAAAATCCCACAACAAAGTTAGGTTTGAGAATTCAATCATTTTAACACATCTTTCATAGAAATGAGTGAAAATCTCCTAAAAAACGCGTTTTACACTCGTATTAACGCAAAATGTGTTTTCAAAATGTGGAAGGATATTTTTATAAATAAGCGGGACTTTCTTACAAGGTGCAGTGGCATTGTTGTAAATAACCAAAATTTATAAATACATACCAGGCACTTTTTGACACACTATGAAGGAGAGGCATTTCTCAATAGTACAACAACCATTATTCAACACTATGACCTACACTTGTTTCGGAACTTATAAAAATTCACATGACATTTGTTGACATTGTAACAAACATTTTTCAATACTACAACATGCATTTTTTTAACACTAGGATATGCAGTGTTAACACTACAATCGGTAATTCTTAACACTACCACTAAAAGTGCTTGATTGAATGTTTGTAAGTGTCAATTTGAATGTTTTATAAATGTTACAGTAGAACACAGACTTTTATTTTACTAAAATAATACTACCTCCGTCCCAGTTTAAGGTTCTTAATTTTTTTGCTGTTTGTCTGAAGGATCTTTGAGCAATAATTAAAGGTTAATCTAATTATCCAAATGAAAATCTAAAATTTGTTATTGGCACACCATTATATATACTATCAATAACAAGTTTTAGAGTTTTATTTAAATAATTAGATTAATATGTAATTATTGCTCAAAGTTCCTTCAGACAAACAAAAAAAAACTAAGAACCTTAAACTTGGACGGAGGGAGTAATAATTAAACATGAAGGGAAAAGTACCAAATAGCTTTCATATTTATAAGGTACAAAATGAGTATTATATCTAAAATAAATTAAAATTAAATATTTTTTCGTCTCAAAATAAATGCTATACTTGGCATATTAACATTTTTAAGCTTTTATGTTTTCTTGTTCACCCAAATTATCCATATGGTTAACACAATTCATGACATTCCGTTGTATATGTTTACAAAAAATATAATACGGAGTACTTATTTTTTTGAATAAATTAAAATTATGTCATTGTTTATGTTTACATATTTTAAAAAATATAATGCTTATTTTTTGAATAAATTAAAATTAAAAGTAAGACATTTATTGACAACAATATTTGGTCAAAGTTTATTTTTGTTGACCATAAAAAATAAAAAATGAGACTATCTTTCTGGGACAAATGGAGTATATTTCTTTACAAGTTTTTTTTTTTTTTTCACAACATGCAAGTATTTATTTGTAGAACTTGCATATGTGAAGTTTTTAATTTATGACTTTTATCTCAAATTCTAAAAAAAATAACGCATGAAATGTTTTAATTTTGCTACTTTAACATTTTATTATGTGTGAATTTCATAGATTTAGTTTATTGATTTTGGCATTTTGCTACTTTGAAATCTTATACTCCCTCCGTGTAAATAAATGTCAAATTTTATTTAAAGGGATATTGAGAAAATGTTCATGTTAATACAATTTAGTGGCAAACAATTATACATATTCTTGTTATCCACTTGCTAAATATTTAGTTTTGCACGTATAAAATGATTAATGAAAAAAATTGGTACAAAAATATTTAGAGACAAAATTATTTTTAAAAAAGATATTCACTATTTTTTTTTTTTTATATAACTGTCATTCATCTAAGGATAGGAGTAGTTGCTATAAATCAGACATACTCATTTGAACAATTAGTTCTGACATTTTCTTTTTACAATGTTGTGCATTGTTGTAACCTATTTTTCAAATTATTTATTTCAAAATAAATGTTATCATTAAGTGTTTAGTTTACTAAATAAACAATGAATCTTTTTTTTTTTATTTACTTTAATTCAGTATATGAAAATGACACGGTTACTAACATTAAATTAGAGCATAATGCTAATCATATGTATTCCTTTTTTTATGGGTTGGTCTCTTGTAAAACGCGTTTTCCCTAAATGTTAGGAAAAACGTGTTTTTCAAAACCTCTAGAAGACTTTATATTGATATCCAGAAGGCTTTATACTGATATCCAAGACCCTTATGGCTATCACTTTCAAAGATTCTGGCTATCAATCTCATATCCAGATGGCTTTATATTGATATCTAGAACCAGAGAACCCTTTTAGCTATCACTTTCAAAGGTTCTGGCTATCACTTTCAAAGGTTCTGCTATCAATCCCATATCCAGAAAGCTTTATATTGATATTCAGGACCCATCTGGCTATCACTTTCAAATGTTCGGGCTATCAATCTCATATCCAGAAACCTTTATATTGATATCCAGAACCGTTGAGAAGTTTCGATTATTTACAAAAATGCCACCGCGTTTTTTTTATAACACGTTTTTCCTAAACGTTTGGAAAAACGCGTTTTTCCCAAGATTTTGCGTGAGAGAGAAGATACATTTAAAGGGCAATTTGAGTAATTCTTTCTATTCTTATATTTGACAAGTTTTTTTTTAAGGGTAAGTTTGTCCTAATCAACAATGAATTATACTCACTCCGTCCCAAAATGATCTTCTCATTTGTCATTTCTTATTGTCCGAAAAAGTTCTTCCCATTTCTACAATTTGGACTTGTTGGGTATGCTTATCACTTAACCCTCCTACATTTGTTAGAATTGATTGATACCATCACCTATAAGTATTTTTATGGACTTTAGGACCTCATGTAAAGAAGTTTATAACTTCAATTTTTTAGCTAAGTCCTTTTTATAGTATAGGCTTAGATGATAGGACTTGAAGCTTTAAAGATCGAAGATTACTTAAGCAAGGATTCATTTAGCTACGCAGAATGTTCTCTGCGCAGGTCGCCACTGCGCATAGATATCTTGCGCAGACCTTGACCCTGCTCAATTTTCAAGATCTTACTTCCTAAACTCTCAAGAGATCTCTTTGTGACCAAGCATGGTGCGCATGCTGCTCATGCGCTGAATCCATGCGCGCCAGCAATGCGCATGCCTTTGTGCGCAGACACAACCTTGGTCAAGTTCCTCATCTCCTGATCTCACATTTTAGAAAGCTTGGAAAACGCTTAGAAGATGCACGCTTATTAAAATGCTGAGGTGTGCACAAACGACAAAATAAGCACACTTAGCAAAACCATACACGCTTCAAAGAAATATCTCAAGTGAAGACAGCTGTCAACCTTTTAGAAGAAGCATTTGAATTTGGTCTTCATGCTCAGTCTCCAACGGCTCTAAAAATCACCTGCGCACCAATCATATTGTGCCAGGTCATCATCTTTGATCAGAGCCCCAACGGTTATAAAGGACAGCTGCGCGCCAATCACCTTGTGCCAGCTCATTGTCCTAGCTCAGAGCTCCAACGGCTATATTCCAGCTCTCAGCTATAAATAGCCTGCTCATCTTCATTTCCAAGCTGCCCTTCTATCGGCCCTTTTATCAAGCCCCTCTTGTTGGCCATTATGCTTCAAAGCTCGAGTTTCATACTTCATTGAGAAACCTTGAAGATCTGAAGACTGCTGCTTAGTATTTTCAGATTCTTTAGAACAGCCTTCAAAGTCTTCAAACCTTCAAAACTTCTGCTCATATCACAAAGCCTATATCACCAGAATTCTTGGTGCTCTTCATCTTTCATATTCATAGAGCCCAGGATTTCTTTCACACACCACCTGTTGAAGCTTTGATCATTTTGATCTAACTTCTTGAGATACACCGGTTTAGTCTAGGATTTGTTCTTCATAGATAATAGATCTTGAGTTAGTATTGAGCTCAAATGTTGTAATTTGTAATACTCTCTCATATAATAAGATCTCCATTAGAAATCCAAGACTAACCATCTTGGTAGAGGATGTAGGTCTTTCATCGATCGAACCTCTCCAAATAGCGTGTTCATTATATTTACTGCATATTTCCTGCTTAACTTTTTATGAACTGCTTTGTTTGATCTTTCAGATTGCTACACTTTGATGTTGTAATTGTTATTGCTCATTTGCCTTAGAATCCCTTTTTGCTCCACTCTTTAGCCTCATACTTAGCGCGTGCGTTTTCATCTCTGCGCAGTATACCCTGCGCAGAGCTGCTTTAAATTTCCGCTGTGCATTTCACACTCTTACCGCGCGCTATACTTAGCCAAAATAAGAGTTGTGCGCATCTGCCATTGAATTGCAAAAGGGTTTGAAAAGAACTTTAAAACGCTATTCACCCCTCCCTCTAGCTATTTTCACACCTTTGTTGCCCTTTAGGGACCAACAGGACTTAAAAGTGCATTGACAAAACATAGCTAGTGAAACAAGTGTTCATGTCCTTAAAATGTTTGAATAGTCAAACGCGAAGATCCTTTTGAGACGGAAGGAGTATTTTATTAAGGATGATGTAGTGGATGAGCAAAAATTGTAGTGACAATAGCCCTCACAAACAACAATTATATTAGTCCTGAATTATGCACAAGAAAAAGTTATATTCGGGAAAAGGCTACATTTACACTAAGTGTATAAAATCTTTCTATACACCACAAATGTAAGCATGACACGTGGCATTCTTTAAAAAAATAAAACCTCCAATAACTTTAAAATGTTATATCATGAGATTTATAACTCGGAAAAAAAAATTAAAAATACTGTCGTGTTCGTCTCGACGAGACGAATCAAACTAGATAGGTCGTGATATGGTTTGATTTTTTTATAAAAAACATATTTTTAAGACACAAAGTACCAAGTGTTTTAGATGGACCTCATAGGAAAATCTTTCTAAAATAAAAATTTGAAAGCCTAATCTGTTTTTTTTTTCTCATTTGAAATTTAAATCTAGACAACTTAATTAATGAGCTCTTCTTTCCATATTCTTTCCACATCCTCCATAAAAATTTTACAATCTCTCATTTTTGGAATTATTACTCAACCAAATTTTTAACATTTTTACTTTTATTATCTAACTTCATACTATATTCAGATTTATTTATTTGGAAAAAAAATTAAAGTTTTATTTTTTGTGTGTTCTTGATCAATATTTGCCTTCCTTTTACTTTTAGCACAAAAAATGAAATGTGTGGTTAATATTAAACTTTGTATTAAATAATAATTGAATATAAAACATTGATTAGATAATTAAATTATTGTTTTTTTAAAAAATTGAATTATGGTCTTGTAGTCTTTGGAAATATGATTAGAATTGATCTTTCAAGAGAGTGAATGGTGTGTAATGAGTTAGTGGGTTGGAAAAATGGTGAGCCGTTGATATTTAATGAGATAGACGGACAAGATTAAGTAGGAGGTTTTTTTATTTTTTAATGATCCATGTGAATCTTTTGATGAGAGATGAAATTCTCTGTACCACGCTTTGTGTACCACTTGTGTACCACAAGTGATCTGACGGCTATGAATCACTATTGATATTAAAATTACTTAAGTCTTAATAACTTATAACCATTGGATCACTTGTGGTACACAAGTGGTACACAAAGTGTGGTACAGATGATTTCCTCTCTTTTGATGAATGGTTGACACTTCATTATTGTATATCTTTTCTTTTTTAAAAACAAATTATTATTATCAATACTATTACTGGTCATTTAATATAAAAATAATACTTATGTTTCAAAACAAAATAAATATCTAGTAATAATAATGAAAATAATGGAATATCTAATATTAAAAATTATAATGATTAATAATAGTAAATAAATAATTATAATAAAATAATAATGATTGAAAGTCTTATTACAAAAAATTGATAATACTCATTAATAATTAATAATATTAATAATTTGATATTTAGTAACAAATAATGATCATAGTCACTAAGCACTGCTACCATCACCTGATCACAACCATCCTACTACCATTACAAACACAACCGCCACCAACAACGACACCACCATCATTATACCATCGTCACTACTTATACCACCATCACTACACCTAGCAAAAAACACCATCTTATCTAAGGCTCCATTGTTTCGCGGAAAACAACTTTCGGAAAAAGATTTCTTGGAAAATGTTTTCCGGAAAATGAAAACGTTTTTGGAAAATGACATAAACATGTTTTTGGTTGTTTGGTAAATCTAAGGAAAATGTTTTCCTAAAAATATTTTCATATGAGAAAAAAAATAATTTAATATGAGAAAAAAATTGAATGGGGGAGGGGGTAGGGGAGGTGTTCAAAAATAATTTTAATGTGAGTGGAAAGAAAGTGTGTGTTTTTTAGGGGGTGGATGGTGGGGTAGGGTGGGGGTGGAGGTGGGTGGGTGATTGGGTGGTAGGGGTAGGGGAGGTGTTCAACGATAAATATGACTTAATATACAATTTATGGTTAGTATATAGGGGGTGGATGGTGGGGTAGGGTGGGGGTGGAGGTGGGTGGGTGATTGGGTGGTAGGGGTAGGGGAGGTGTTCAACGATAAATATGACTTAATATACAATTTATGGTTAGTATATACGGTGTGGCTGTGTGGTCTTGTGGTTCGATCTCGCGGTTCAGATTCGATCTAGAGGGGTCAAACCACCATCTCACCACCATCCACTACCACTATTAACATAATTAAATATTTTTTGGTAAAATAATTAAATTAGGAATATAAATAAAGTATTTTCATATAATTAAATATTATAGGATAATCATTTTGGGACAGAAGGAGTATACAACATATGAGCCGGTATTTTGTGCGGCCGCCGCACGGTGTGCGACCGCTCCATTCGAGCCGCCAAGCTGAGTCAAACTATTTTTTTTTGCCCCACAAATTTTTTTCCCTCCTTTTTTCCCCTCGCCAACAAAAGTAACACTTTTTATTAAAGATAGTAACAATTTTTTATACAAATGTAACACATTTTTTTTTCAACAATGTACCACACAACTTTGCTGAAATGTAACAACTTTTATTGAGAAAGTAACAATTGAAAGGCAAACGATTATATACGTGAATTAAAAATGTACCACTTTTTATAAAAGAATGTACCACTCTTTTTTTTTTCAAATGTATCACTTTTTTTTTTTAATTTCAAAATTAACATAAGATTGACAAAACTAAAACTAATGTTACATTTTGTAATAAATGAATGTAACATTTTTTTTTCCAATTGTAACAGTTTATATTATTAAATGTAACATTATATCTAAAATGTAACATTTTTTACTGAGAAAGTGACAATCGAAATACAAACGATTATATATGAATTTTTATTGTTTTTTAAAAAAGAAAAAAGTAACATTTACCACATAAAATTGTTACATTCATTTATATAGAAAAATTATAATCATATATGTACTCTGTTAAACTTCAATTGTTACTTTTGTCAAAAAAGAGTGTTATATCTCAGCTGACGAGTAACTCAATTTTTTGTGTCTTAAAAATATGTTTTTTATAAAAAAAAATCAAACCATATCACGACCTATCTAGTTTGATTCGTCTCGTCGAGACGAACACGACAGTATTTTTAATATTTTTTTCCGAGTTATAAATCTCAAGATATAACATTTTAAAGTTATTGGGAGTTTTATTTTTTAAAAAATGCCACGTGTCATGCTTACATTTGTGGTGTATAGAAAGATTCTGTACACTTAGTGTAAATGTATCAACTTCCTTCTATACGACGTCGTGAGTGACAAGTGTGCCCTAATTAGCTATTCGATTCCCTTAAAACCTTTTCCTTGTATCTCTCTCCTCCTTCCCTTTCGCTGCAAAACCCTAGCCCCCTCACCCTTCCTTCCTCCATCTCGCTCCTCCTTCCCTTTCGCTGCAAAACCCTAGCCCCCTCACCCTTCCTTCCTCCATCTCGCTCCCCCAAAAATGGTATGCATACGCACACGGAGAGCCTTTTATCCATTGTTCAATTGTTCTTATGAGTTGAAGAAATTGTTCTTTGGTTATTAAAATCTTCGTTATTTTTGATTTTGCACTCCTAATGTATGTATTTCATGTTTAATTTTGCAGACAGGTGAAGCAGTTAATCCCAAAGCGTACCCTTTGGCCGATGCCCAGCTCAGTATTACCATACTAGATCTCATTCAACAAGCCGCTAATTACAAACAGCTCAAGAAGGGCGCCAATGAAGGTTTAATTTTACACCCATCATTTTAATTTCAATCATGATTTTTCTGTTTTTTTCGTTTTTGCCCTAATTTTAATCTTTTCTTTTGATTTTTTGCAGCTACTAAGACTCTCAATAGGGGTATTTCTGAGTTTGTAGTCATGGCAGCCGATACCGAGCCTCTTGAAATCCTCCTCCATTTACCCCTCCTTGCTGAGGATAAGGTATGACCAGTTTACTGTATTTCTGCTCGGTTGTGCTTGTGATGTGTGGAGATGTTTGGTTATTTTGCGTGTTAATTTGGAAAAAAGGATTAGGATTTGTGTAAAATTGGGTAATTGATCTGTCTTTGTAATTGCTATGATGACTGTTTTGGTAATCTTTGAGTGAGTTTTTGTTCTTTTTATTTGGTTCTGCTTTTTCTTTGCCTTTGCTTGAGGACTAGAGGGTTTTGATCTGTGCAGAATCAACTGCGTAGTTCTTTTAATTATTATTATTATTATTGGTCTGTTGTAAACTCTTAATTTCTTATGTACTTTATATAATTATGTAAAGGAGAGAGTAGAATTTACCCTTTTCACGTCTGCCCACACAAGGCTTCACCTTGGGACTAGGGTTACATACCGGTGGTTTACCATAATAGATCTGTAAGAATTGTTGCATTTCCACTGTCAATAGGATATGGTGCTAGCAGTCCTTATTGGTCTGGTAGTAACCACTGACCACGGACGGTTCGATTTGAAGATCAATGAAAACTATAATTGAAGTTGGAACATTACTGAGTTTATGTTAATTTGGATATGGGGCATTGACCGGAAAATTGAAAACAGAATCGAAAACAGTGTTAACTAGGTATTGTCCTTTGATCACTGAAATTTGACATGGAGCGCGTGTCTAGGTCTATCGATGAGTATTGGAGGCAGATCCCTTAGTTTACCATGTTATCATATCTAATTGCTAAATCTTTCCTTCGATTCTAGTGGCTGCTTCTGTATTGACATTTTTCTGTTACTTGGATTTGTACTTCTTGGAATATTAATGTACTCATTTTGGTCCATCAGTTATATAATCCTTGCTATATACATATCTAAGTCAAAGCACAAAATAGACTAATCATATATAATATGTATGTATTATCAGAATGTGCCGTATGTTTTTGTCCCCTCAAAGGAAGCTCTTGGGCGAGCATGTGGAGTCACGAGACCTGTCATTGCGTGTTCGGTGACCAGTAATGAGGGAAGCCAATTGAGGTCTCAAATACAGCAACTCAAGGTAACTTACTTTGTCTTGTTTACAAACTGGAGCTAGTGATTTTTTTTTTCAAGCTTTCAAATTTATCCTAATCATAGTAAATTACCAACCAGGAAATTACTAAATACTTTTGAATAGTAAAATAGTAATGAAGGATATTTATGAAAAACTATTTCTAACACACAAAATGTTTGAGCTTTATGCCCCGACTCTTGGAGCAAATTGGATGGAGTAATATAATGTTCATTTTCCTTCTTGCGTGCTGATCCTATATTTCTGAAACACAGGATGCCATTGAGAAGCTCCTCATATGAAGAAACTAGGGATATTCAGTGTGACGGGCCTTAAGGATTGTGGATTTCCGTTGGAGGCTTTGACTGAGCATGGTTGTGCTACTAGGAAAAACATTTTTCTGTTCTTCTGTTTACTTTCAGTATCTTATTGTAATGTTATTCATGCGAAATGAGAAGTAACACTTGGAACTATTTTTTTTTGAGACCGGGATGTATTTTGTGCTGAAGTTATATTATTGATTTTGTGGTTATCCACTCATATGTTTAAATTGTTAAAACTTTTTTTGCACAGGCGTCGCGTTTTCTTCGCTTAAAATGTTTGAATTTTGTTTCATATTTTGATTTTTTTGAAATTTGGAACTTTTAACAAATTCTCTCTAATCTCATTTCTGAGCCTAGATGCATTTCAATCCTACATAACTCCAGGAATCCTGTTAAGAAACTCATCTACTACCTTCAACCGTCCTGCCCGGCCCAGCATGTCTACACTACATGAATGTTCATTTGGGCTGGTATTGCACCTGGTTTTCTAAACAAGGTTGCACATATGCACACACACCACACACATTTCACAACCATTGCACAGCGCATATGTTGTGTAATTGAAAGTATTCACATTTGTAGCAATTCAAATACCTTCAACGTATATTCAGATACAGCATTCTCTTTGTATAAAAAAAAGGGGTGGGGTGGTATTTTCATTATCAAGAGAGAGTAAAAGAACTCAACAAGCAATGTCTCGATTGTGAGACTCGAGACATGTAAGACACTTATCTTTTGAAGGAATTATTCATAATCGTAAAGTACACATATCAAAAGAGATCAACGAACAATGAATCTGAAAGTCTTTCCCAAGTCACACATGAAATGAATCCAAGAGGTAAGCTCAAAATAAATTAGAAAAGGAAAATGCAGTCACAAGTGATAAAGAAGTACCTAAGGCTGGCATAAACACGCCCCATGAACAACAAACTCGAGATGATACATCTTCATTGCCCTTCTTGTAAGTCATATCATCGAACACAAGTTATCCTCATTCTGCTCTTTGTTGTGAAAAAATATCGATCAAAATTTGTGATTGCCAAGGTTTCAAAATCAATTATCAGACTCGCTCTTTCTCCCTCCGTCTTCCCCTTCTCGACCCTCCAACAACTTTCCAGTCTCATCATCAGCCTGAGCAATCTTCTTCAGAGCATCCTTCGCCTTAAGCGCCTGTAACTTGGAATGGTTGTAATAAGCAACACCCAAGAAAGCAAGCCCGTAACCAAACAGATTGATAGGAGTAACCGTGTCCTTAATCACAGACCAAGAAAATGCAATCAACAACCAATCCTTAACAACTCCAGCCACATTCATAGTCAATGCAGAAGTCTTCCCAACAAGCAAAAACACAGCAAGATTCAATGCGAAAGCGCAAAACGAATTGGTCCCGAAGATCACATAATCGAAATGAAAACTCGAAGCGTCCCTCAATAAAGGGTATTCAACATAAATCCATGGCACTGAGAGGAAAAGCATACAACAGGGTGCAACGTAATAAAGAGAAGTAATGGGGTTCAATGTTATACCCTTGGAAGATAACAAGATCTGAATCATGACTAAGCGCGTGGCCTCAAACGCCACCGCGCCAAGCTGAAGAGTGACACCCCACGTATTGAATTTGGCCTCGCCGTAAGCGGCAACGGCGACGCCGAACGAGATCGAAAGCATGTTGGCAAAGGTTTCGTTCTTGAAGGTCTCCTTCTTGAACATGACGCCGATGGAGTAAACGGCGACGGGCATTAGGGCTTTGAGCATTTGAATGAAGGAGACGGAGAGGTAAATGTAGGCGGAATTTGAGAGCCAGAGGCTGAGGGAGTAGAGAAGGCCGATTGGGACGACGGATTTGAAGTAAAGGTCGCCGGACATGGAAACAGGGTCGACGACTTTGAAGACGGAGACGAGGAGGTAGGCTATGGAGGAGCAGAAACCCATGTGGATCATGGTAAGGGAGATCGGAAACGGCCAATTGTACATCTTCCGATCGAGAATGTACTTGTTGTAGACGATGACAGTGAAGCTGAGGAAGATCCAAATGGCGACGTAGAAGTAGGACAAGAGGATCTTCTTCAATACCCCATCACTCAATTCGCCACCTTTCCCCATTTATTTTATTTTGTTTTTTTGGGACAAAAATTGATCAAATTAACTGATGATTTTGAAAACCTAGATGAGCTAATTTGGGAATTTTGATTGTGTTGTATAAATTGGTAGTGGAGAAGTTGATTATCTCAGTGTGTGTGTGTGTGTGTGTGTGTGAAGAGTGGGGGCTAAAGGGAAGTGGTGAGATTTGTTTTTCTTTCCATATTTTTCTCATCATTTTGGGGGGTAAAGTTTTGACTTGGCAATTATTTATAGGGTTAATGATAATTTGGGGTCTGAACTTCAGGAGTGCGTTTAAAAGGGGTCTCAGTTTATTTTTTTTTGTTAGATCAGGGCTCAATATCTAAATTTTTCGTCAGTTAAGGGCTTTTTGACGAAAATCGTTAGAAAAGTCAGTTAAGTGCCATGTGCATGACACGTGATCGACTAAATGGATGGATTTGAATTTCATACTAACTATTAAGGGGTGAGATGTAAAAGTCCGAAACTAGAGGACAAAATTAAAAATATATTAAAATATTACATCCGACCCCTTCTTCTTCCCAAATCAAACCCAGATCCAAGTCCAACCCCCTTCTCCGGGAGACCACCATCTACTCCGTCCGCCACCGCCACCACCATCATCACCGATATACTCCACCAAACCCATCACCCGCCATTAAATATCAAAGCAAACCAAATCATCCAAATAATAATAAAAAAAAAAAACTCATCCAAAATCAAAACAGAAAAATCATCCAAATCAAAAAATTCAACAAATGTTTTAGCAATGAATATCATATACAAACCCAGAGAAAAAGACGGACTCAAGGAGTTGGGCATTTTCCCTCTGTTTTGGGAGTGGAATTCGAAGTCGTCAATTGGGTAGAATGTCGGAGGCGGGCTGCGGCGGTCATTTTCGAGGATGAGGGATTACAGAGAGGATGAGATAATATTGAGAGAGAGGCGAACTGAAGCTGTAGGTGATGGTGGCGACGCTGCGGTAGGTGGTCGTGGTGGCGATGGTTGAGGGGTTGGCCATGGCGGCGGCGGCGGCCATGGGTGTCGGGCAGAGGGAAGGTGAACTGGGGATTATTTGTGATGGGTCACTGTGAATTTGTGATTGGGTAATGACAATTTAGATTATTATTTAGAAAATAATTTAAATCCTTTTATATTTAATACTAGTATAGCTATTACTCCCTCTGGTCCAAAATAACTGTCGCGTTTAGTCAATCAGATGTAACTTTGATCAATAATTTAAATAAAAAAAATAATAATGCTAATAAAAATTTAAAATTTGTCATTGTATTATAATTAATACTCCATCTGTCCCTAAATGAGTGTCTATTTTCAAGAAATATTTGTCTCAAAATGAGTATCTTTTTTTAACATAACTTTGTCCCTAAATGTTTTTTTTTTTTCGAATTTTTTTTCACCGGTTTCTTTATACACGCAAAACTAGATGTTTGAAAATGAGATTACAAAATTATATATGAATATTTGCTACCAAATTGTACAACAAAGTTGAGATTTCCAGTAATTTGGACACTCATTTAAGGACAGAGGTAGTAATACTTTTAATAACAATTTTTAGATTTTTATTAGGATCATTATTTTTTGTTTAAATTTATTGGTCAAATTTACATCTGTTTAACTAAAAGTGACAGTTATTTTGGACCAGAGGGAATAGATTAATTTATTTAATAATTTTGATTTTTTTTAATAAATTTATTTTATATATGATAATTACTTATTTTATTATATACTTGATTATTTAGAAAAAGGATTATTTTTTTAGAAAAAATATTTATTTCATTTTAAAACCTTTCGAGTTTCAAAAGTTTCACTAAAACCCTCACTAACTAATATCATTACAAATCCATCCATTTAGTCGATCACGTGCCATGCACATGTCACTTAACTGACTTTTCTAACGATTTCCGTCAAAAAGCCCTTAACTGACGAATTTTTTTAGATATTGAGCCCTGATCTAGCGGCAAAAAAACCCGAGACCCCTTTTAGACGCACCCCCTGGAGTTCAGGCCCTAAATTGTCATTAACCCTTATTTTTTATAAGGGCTTGGTCACGAGACAAATTTGAACTCTCTCTCTCTCTCTCTTTTTTTTTTTTTTAAAAAAAAAAAAAAAAATATTTTATGAAGTTTCAAGGTATAGAAAGTGTTTAAAGTTATACAATATATAAACATTACATTCGTTACACTAGTATATGACCATTTACTGATTACCCTAAGATGTACACTTGCTAATTTGAGTTGAAACTATAGCAGATTGATAAATGGCTACTGATTAAGGTCTATTGAGAGTTAAGGATTGAGAGTGATGCCTGACAGAAGCTTTGATTGAGAACACGGAGGGATACATGGAGAAAATGTGTTGAAGAAATGGGGCGACAATTTTGTAGGGAAGAAGGCTTACTTTGTTTTGAGAAAGAAGAAGAATAGTTATACGGTTGGAAATATTGGTGTTTGGTGCTTTTTGAGTGAGTCCATTTATTGGTTCTCAAAGAGATTGACCGAAGTCAATACTTGATATGGGTTTAAAGTTATAATTGTAAATTGATATATTTTCATTTATGGTTAAATCCTTAGTTCAAATACTTATACTTTAAAGTAATTCCTGGTTGAAGATAAGAAAAATACTTTATAATTTGTTTCATTATTTTGGATTAATTGTAGTCCAACATAATTAAAGAAAGTAATTTTCTAATCATCTTTATAGTGGAATAATTTTAGTGTTTGTATTAAAACTTGAAGTAATTTATAATTATACTGTACTTGATTTATCTAAAGTAACTAATCCTAAGTTTATTGGATTAGTTTAAGTAGATAAATGTGACCTATCTTTAAAGAAGTCAAAATTCGTATGACTTGTGTTCAAAAAGAAAAGTTATACACCAGTCAAGTAAATTAAGCCAATGATATTATATTTTGATTAGAATATAATTAACCTAATTGGGTTAGAAAACAATACTAATAAAAGGGAATATGTTTCTTACCTAATCATCATACGAGGTAATTGTGAAAGACAAATTCTCGCATACATCCGCCGCACCATGTGCGGCAAGGGTGCTTGGTTCCGCTGCTTCGCGCGGCTGGCTGGGGCGCTGCATCCGACTGTCCAGATCCAATCCTCCCTCTCCCAGATTTTGACACGTGTCCCTTTAAAAAAAAAAAACCAAATACTTTAAAATGCTATATCTTGAGATTTACAACTCAGGAAAAAAATTTAAAAATACCGTTGTGTTCGTCTCGACGAGACGAATAAAACTACATAGGTCATGATATGGTTTTTTTTTTTTTTTTTTTAAAAATACTTTTTAAGACAAAAAAAATTGATCTGCTTGTCAGCTCAAATGTAACACTCTGTTCTGATAAAAGTAACACTTTCATCTTCAAAAAGTAACACTTTTTTACTGTTAAATGTAACAACAGTTTTTATAAAAAAAAATGGGTTTGTATTTCAATTGTTACTTTCTCAATAAAAAATTGTTACATTTCATATATAATGTTACATTTAAGAATGTAAAATGTTACAATTGAGAAAAAAAAATGTTACATTCATTTTTTATAAAATGTAACATTAGTTTAGTTGTCAATCCTATGTTAATGTTGAGGGGGAAAATGTGTTACATTTGAAAAAAAAAGTGTTACATTTGAAAAAATAATGTTACATTCCTTTATAAAAAGCGTTACATTAATTTAGTCGTTAATTTTTATGTTATCTTTAATCTAATGCATCAAAATTGTGGTACATTTTTGAAAAAAAAAGTTTTACATTTGAAAAACAAAAGTGTTACATTTCGTTATAAGAAGTGTTACTTTTGGTGGGAGGAAAAAAGGTTGTGGGGGCAAAAAAAAATAAAAAAAATAAAAATAGGGCATGGCTCGGCTCGGCGCCGCCGCACGCGAGACTGCCTCATTGTGAAAAGCTATATAGCAACCAGTAATAGGAAAGTGGTAAGGAAAGTGGCATTGCTGGGCTTGCAACCTTAGGGTGGGGAGTTCGAATCCTGGCAGGAGCAGCTGGAGCAGCCAATTTATTGGTGATGTAAGAGTGATGTAATTACCTTGGAGGAAGCTCCCTTGGGGCCAGTAGTATAAGGGGTGTTACTAACTGAACCATCTTGAGCATATCCTGCGGTTTACCTCCGCCAATCACTGAGGGGCTGGCGGTCCAGGAATAGTCCGGCGAAGTTGGGAACCTGGGTATCAAAAAAAAAAAAAAAAAAACGTAGATATATGAATCAAGAATAGCGGCTGTAGGTGGGCTCTCGGCTTGTCGGGTTTCCAGGAATAGTCCGGCGAAGTTGGGAACCTGGGTATCAAAAAAAAAAAAAAAGGGTAGATATATGAATCAAGAATAGCGGCTGTAGGTGGGCTCTCGGCTTGTCGGGTTGTGCTATGCGCTGCGGCCGTGAACAGTGGCGTTAACATTGGCTGAGGCCTGATTTCTTGATGTTGTTTGTCGCTCTTTCTTCTACTATATTGGTACATGATTTCTGTAGTATTGAGATCCTTTAATCTATGGTGAAATCGCGATAATCTATGGTGAAATCGCGAGAGACTCAGGTGAATGAGATAGAGCCGCAGATGGATTTGAGTCTGTATACATCGTTCTTGACTTAAATTCTGAGATCGTTTTATCCTCGGAGGAATTTGCCTGTATCCGAAATCGCACGAGTAAGAGGCAATAATTTCTCTTAGGACAGTTTTCCTAAGGCGACTCGATCTACCCCGATAAGTTTCTAACTTTCTTTTTAATTTTCTTATTGTTAGAGTATGCCTTATTTGCGTGTTACTTTCGTTGTTGGTTTTACTAAGATTACACTGATGAATGCATGATTGCCCCGTTAATTATTCGTTTAATCTACTCGTTGCTTTATTTATATTCCAACAGTAATCGTAGTTGATTTGGTACGTTCTTTATTTGTCCATAACAATCATTGTGACGTGACCCGAGTCCCGAGGTCCTATATGGTATCTCGAAGCAGGTGCATGAACCCTGCTATAAAACCGGCATGACGCTTGCTAATACTATCATCATCCATAAACCTGTATAATACACGAGCTACACTTGCTCGACAACAGAACACTAAAAATGACCATAGGCTAACCGCCTTTACTATTGAACAACCAAACCAACTAGAGTTTTGAAAAATTCTAGACACGCCTGGCAACAAAGGCCGGCACCATAAATAATAACAAACACTTTATTACAGGCACAAAACACATTTACCCAAATTTACAGAGTTTATATAACTCAGTAAAACCATCGTCCTCACAAAAATAAACATATATAAGCTCAATAGAGCAACTATCCATAAAAGAAACAACCTTCTCAAAGATCCCCGCTAAGTCATACCTTACTGTCTTCCTTGCCTGAAAACTAAGGAAAACAAATAAACGGGGTGAGTCGAAACTCAGTAATTTACTAAATGCAGCAATATGTCATGCTAGTATGCAACATGCAACTACACTTTAGAGAACCAGTCAAGATAATTGCACATCTTTCACCAGATATAATTAACCACATAATAAGATGTAAAGTAAACATAATAAAAGGATACAGTATCAGGAAAACTCTCTGATCATCTTCAATGCACACCTTGTCCCTTCTCTCGTACATGCAACATTTCCAAACCTATGTGTCCTATAGTAATTGTGTTGTATGTGCAGCACCCGCATGTGATATGTGTCGCACCCACATGCGATATGTGTCGCATCCACATGCAATATGTGTTGCACCCACAAGTGAACCGGATATTCGTATTCACATATTTTACCTCAAACACACACGCCAGCTGGACTCAAATGCACAAGCAGATGTTTACTTGTCCTAAACCAATTCAACTAGGCCCAAAAGTAGTAAATCTTTCCATAATTCACACGAGCAATTGTATCATATCTCTCAACAACATATAATCATATGCAAATACCCATCAACCATATGGTACATAAGTGTCCATCATAACATACCCAATCCAAATATGAGTCCATAAGTATTAGACTCCAAGCAAGTAATAGTGAAAGTCGTATTGTACCTAGACACTCTCATTTAACACGAGTATAATCGCAATTAATGATCCAACGCATTACACGATACATATTGTGTCCTGTAATTATTTCTCTTCATTTTTAATTATGTAATCACAATTATATTAAATTACGATCATAACTTTATAGCTCCTTATTTATATTAGGAACTTATTTTATAGCACGGGGTAAT
This sequence comes from Campanula takesimana, assembly GCA_026119855.1. Classification (NCBI taxonomy): domain Eukaryota; kingdom Viridiplantae; phylum Streptophyta; class Magnoliopsida; order Asterales; family Campanulaceae; genus Campanula; species Campanula takesimana. The sequence goes on from JAOWBW010000133.1 coordinate 1,821,570, forward strand.
TTTATATCGCCTTTATTTATCTTAGGAACTCACTTTATGTGACGGTGTAAATATATTACGCCCTATACGACTCTGTTGAGTCTTTTACTCATTTTGAGTCATAATTATTATTATAGCATCACTACTCCACCGTTTCACAATTACTATTACTAGTACCCATTCTAATCATTTGGGACCATTTAACTAATTAAAATGTAAATAAAATAGCATATTAGCACAAACATCACAATTACTATTCACAATTTCATATTTGACAATAAAAGCATCATATATAGCATTTATGCACAATACTATAATTAAAGGGGGAAATAGTAACTTGCCTACTATCGAAATTGTATCGAAGAAACTAATTTTTATTCAACTACTAATGATCTACTCGGCTTCGTGAACGTCGCATGAAGTCAGGTTGTTACTTTAATTAACATGGATGATATTTTCTTTAGCTAAGAACCCTCGTTGGATCAAGGACAGAGGAAAGTTCATTTGGAGCTACTTCAAAAATGAAGTCTCCAAACAACACCACCAATTTATGGTGTAGAGTTTTATTTTTGACATAATACTCCCTCCAAGAATGATATGTTGACAACTAAACCCCTTTCTTACTATGTGTATACACTACCACGCATGAAAGTACAAATGAATGGGATGGTTTCTATTTTTTTTATTTTTTTTTTGATTAAACAAACACAATCCATGTGAACTTACATTAACCAATAGAAATCAAGTAAATTAGTCAATACTCCACTTAAGAAGATATGTAGGCTAGGCAATTCTAATACAAAATGGAATTAAGATTTATTAACTAGAAAATCAAGGCTTCCGAGCCTTATCAATTCTTTTGGGTCAACTGATCAAAATATAAATGGGTGAGGTGCCAACTTTTTATTGGTCGGTCAACAAATCAAACCATATTAATTAATATAATTTGCTAAAATAATTTTTTTTTAACTAAATTAATTTAGGATGTTCTACTAAGCCAAATTTAGTAAATAAATAGTGATTTTGAAATCCCTAGATGTCTAGTTTATTCACCTTCTTTCGGTTTTAAATTTTGAATTTTCTGCAAAGAGTTATGGCCATTTTGCTACAAGGTGTCAATGTTGTGCGAAAATTACACTTTTAAATTATCTATTTATTTTTGTGTGTAAAATTTTATATTTAAATGTTATAATGATATGAAATATAAGAACTTACATTTATGTCAAATTATACTCTATGACACAAACAAATAAAAATATATAAATAGCACATACTAAACACATTTTAATGCAAGCATGCCAATGAAATGTAATTAAATGCATGCAAATATCTCGGGTGTTACACATTGTTTTACTTGAAAGGTGAGATCTTTGAACAAGTAATTTAATAGTTTATATAAACATATTAATTTTGAATGATTATGATGGGTGAATAACTTTCATGAGTTTTGTTATTGATGGTTCCATGTATCATGAAACGGTGAATAACTTTCATGAGACTTTGAATCATACTAATTTTGGATATGATCTATAGATCTCATGGATTTTCATGTGAAGTGAAAATCAAAATTTTGAGTTATTTAGATCATGAGCGTAAAATTGAATTAGATTAGTTTCTTATTTTTTTTTTTATTAGTGTTAAAGGTATTTAGATCAATTGTTTTGCCAAGTGATGCATTATAATTGAATCTCCAATCTGAAAGATCAGATGGTGAGCAAGTGGAATGATATATTTTTCTAACTAACTATTAGCATAGATTATCTTCTTGTCAGATTGAATATCCATTTGGATAAGGTTTGAGATGAGAATTAAGGGCGGTAAGATGAACCATTTTGGTGAGATGCCTTATTTGACAAGTTGGTCAATTAGTCCCTCGACGAGTTGGAACTTGGCAATGTGAATCTCTTGGATATGGATCACACTTGGTTTTCTTTAGTGGATTTGGGCCCAAGTCATTTAGGCTTGGGCTCAAACAAGATCGACAATGAATCATCGATGCCTAACTCTTTTAAAGAATTAACAATTTCAATACCTAAATAACGACAAGTCAAATGTCCAAAATACCCTCAACATATTGCCTATATAATGGTAACGATTGTGTTTTCGAAAGGCCTCCCCACTCTCACTAGAATTGTGTAAACAAAACCCTAAAGCACTCGATCGGCGATACAATCAAGGCTCAAACCAACAATCACATTGGAATCCTAATTCAATCAGTGAACAATCAAGGTAATCAGCTTTGATCCCCTCTTGAATTTACGCTTTTTAATTAGCTCGAAGGTATATAAATGTGTGATCTTAATCGATTTTGTGAAATGACTTTTAATTGATGATCGGCTAAGGTTTAATTCCTTATAACTTACATGCATTTAGATCTTGTGGATTTTGCTTATCTACATTTCTATATATAAATGATTTGACGTACATGCAACAATTAAATAGTATGATTTTGAGAAAAATTGATGGCGATTGTAGAGTGCATCTACTTGTCTTTGGTTTTCTTTCCACTTTTACTCAGTTGTTGTTTCAGGATGTGTGTTACTTTTTAGTATTTCTCTCAATTGTTTGATTTCTATAGCTCGAAGTAGAATGATGGAATTCCACACATTTAAAGGCATATAACAATTCCTTTTTTTTTCCTTCTTGATTTTAAGGAAGGAAAATGACAAAAAAAAAAACCTTCATATAAAAGGTTGAGTGAATGACGTGATAACATATGAGTTAAGTACTCTTTTAGTCCCTAACCTATTCAACTTTTTACCTTTTCGTCCCTGACCTATTTTTTTTCCCCAATTTCGTCCTTAACGTATGCATTTCAAGGACTATGTAGTCCTTCCGTCAATAGGCCGTCCATTTGTCCGTTAAATGTGTTGATGTGGCAAATGACGTCACCAATTATGCTTAGGTGGAACTTTTAGTGCAAGAATTTGCTAATATGAATCTAAAAGGGTAGAAAGTGTAAATATTATATATGTATAGATCTAAATGCTAAAAAAAAATTAAAAACGGAAAAATAGTAAAAAATTTAAATTATCATTAAATAAGTTTTTTTTTTTAAGAAAGACATTATAAGTTGCGATGTTTCAGATCTGAAGGGTAATTTTGGGGAAGGAGGAAGAAGAAGGAGCTATTTCGGGGAGAAAGAGGGGTAGGGAGGGGAGATTTACATGAGAGAGAGGAAGGGGAAGTGATGCCGATCTTGTCCGATTTGTAGGTGGATCTTGCCGGAGTTGGAGTTGGAGTAGGGGGAGCCCGTGAGGATAGTGGCGGCTGGGTATTCATCTTCAATCTGGTTGTGTGTTTGAGGTGAAAGGAAGGGAAACGTGGGATGGGAGCCTGGGAGGGTTGGGATCGTTTTTCACTTAACCCCCTATAAATTAATATTATTGCATTTTATCTTTCAAATGTCCACATCATAAATTTACTTAATGTATGGTGCCAGATAAGCGAAAATGGTGACATCATTCTGCCACATCAACGCTCTTAACGGAAAAATGGATGGCTCACTGACAGAAGGATTATATGGTCCCACATATGCATACGTTAAGGACGAAATCGGGAAAAAAAATAGGTCAGGGACGAAAAGGTAAAAAGTTGAATAGGTTAGGGACTAAAAGTAAAAGAGTATTTAACTCTGATAACATATAGTATTGGTTCAACAAAAATGAACTATTTTGGATCTTAAATGAAAGTACTAGTCAACTGTGAGGATCTGTTTAGAAAAAACAATTTTTTTTGGAAAAAAAATAAGAACTAGAAGTTTTTTTGTTTTTTTTTTTTTTGTTTATGGATTTCTATTAATTAGTTGCTTTATATTGTTATGACCCGACAGTTTGCTTGGATTTTGAAGTTGAATATGGGATCCAAGTATATAATCTCATATTGAGTTTTAAAATTGGTTAAACTTTGTTTTTATCTACACAAAATCTTGTAAAAAACGTGTTTTACACTAACTGTGTGTAAAACGTGTTTTTCAAATAACGGCTTAAGAGGGATTAAAAGACGCGGTGGCAATTTTGAAAATAAGTGGAACTCATGAAAATCTCAGCAGACACATTTTAAAAGAAGAGGAGGCATTTTTCAATACTTCACAGCAAGCATATTTTAACTCTAGAGGAGACACTTTTTTAGAGCAGACATATTTTAACTCTAGAGGAGTCACTTTTTTTGAACTTTTAACAGTGTTTTTTTTGAGAAAAAATAAGTGCATGCTCTGGTTAAAAAACGTGCCTCCTGCAGTTTCAAAACATGCCTCCTCCAGTTTCAAAACATGTCTCCTGAGATTTTTTTGAACTTTTAACATTGTCTTTTTTAAAGGAAAAAAATGCCTGCTCTAGTTTAAAAATGTGCCTCCTGCAGTATAAAAATATGCCTCCTCCAGTTTTAAAACATGCTTGCTCCAGTTTCAAACTCCAGTTTTAAAACATGTCTCCTCCAGTTTCAAAATATGCCTCTTGAGATTTTTAGTAAAAAAAAAAAAAACTCAACAGGCACTTATAAAAATGCATGCTTTAAAATTTAGAAGTGCCTCTTTGAAAAAAAATGCCTGTTATGGTTTTATAAAGTGCCTGATGTGGAGTTTCAAAAATATGCCTCCTTCAGTTTCATAATATGCCTCCTGCAGTTTTAAAATATGCCTCCTGAGATTTCATAAGTTTCAAATATTTACACTTATGTCACCGCGTCTCTTAAACCCTACTTCCCGTTATTAATAAAACACGATTTACACTAAGCCTAGTGTAAAACGCGTTTTATAGGATACTTACTCTTTTATCTATTATACTTTTAAGTGATTCATTTTTATTATTATATTCTTTTTCTTTTTAAAATACTACCGTACTTTGAAAATGTATTAATTTAACCCCATATTCCGTATTGAGGCACGAATTTGAGGTTAAAATGATTCATATTTCAAAGTAAAATAGTATTTTGTTTCAAAAAAAAAAAGTAAAATGGTATTTTAAAATTAAAAAATATAGTGATAAAAGACAACATGTAAAATACAATGGACAATAATGGCGTTTGCCTATTAAAATCTTCGACAATGTCTATTTATTTAATATAATTTTAAAGATTATTATTGATATTAATTTTTAATGATGCCTTTATAAAAAATTCTAACATTCATGAGGATAATTAATTTTGCTTTTTTTCTTTTGTCAAAAGATCAATTAAATTGATCAATAAGGCGGTAGCCATAACTCTAAAGGCTTAAAATCGTTTTCATTAACTAATACTCCCTCCGTCCGACTCGAATTAAGACAAATTTCTATTTTGGGTTTCCCATTCGAATTAGGACAACCCAAAAATGGAAATGTTTTATTTAATGAGACCCACATTCACACTCACAACAACTTTCCGCTCATTATTCTCTACCACACTTTCTTTCTCCTACTTTACTTTTAATACTCACAATACCTACTCCACTAACACTTTTTCCTTAATCCCCGTGCCCAACCAAAAAATCCTAATTCGGGTGGGACGGAGGGAGTGGGTGACAACAAATTCGTTTATGTTTATTTTTTCTTTGTGCTAATGGGGCCAAAAATCATTCATTGGTTTAGAATTATAACCTTTTTTTTTTTTTTTTTTTTGAGATTTTTGATAAATTAATACACTTTTCTTTATCTTTAAAATCAAATAGGGCCAACTACCCCATTAGCCATGCTCTAGCTCCTTCGGCGCATAAAAAGTAATGTAGGATATTTCTGAAATACATTTATTGCCCCCGGCGCGAGTATACAATTTACTTTGATTTTTATAATTAATTAAATTAAATTTTAATATTAAAATTTAATAATAAATTTATGATAATTCAATTAACCTTATATAATTTTTTAAATTGTTATTTATAATGTTTCTTATAGTGAATCGATAACAAAAATTGGAACAACATAAATCAATTATAATTTCATGAAAATATGGTCAAAGACCAGTTGAGTTGATCGTACATATAAAATAATTATTTTTCCTGAGACTAGATGATATTTTATAAGATTACATTAGAAAAAAACAATACTCACACTGTCGCGAAAAGAGAGTTTCATTTGACATTTTATGATTAAGACACGTTCATCTTGATCAAGCATTAATACAATCTAATCTTCCCATTAGGATTTTAAAATTGTGATTGAAAAATTACTTATTAATCAATAACCATTTTTAAAAATTTATTGAAATGATTAGATTGATGTTAATGTTAAACCAAAATTTGCTTGTGTTAACCATAAAAAATCAAATGAAACTATCTTTTTTTAGACGAAAGGGTAATATAAATCTTAAAAAAAAAAAAAAAAAAAGACATAATTTTAATACAAAAGAAATACTTATTCTCCTAAGGCCCCTCAAATATTATCCAATTTCTAAAGTGGAGAAGCTATTCTACTTTTTCCCCTCATGTCCCGGTGGGACAAAGTTGATTACCCTAAGGCTCCCTTAAGGTTATCCCTTATCTACCACTCCCTCTCTCTCTACCCATTCCATTCACCTCCGCCTCCCCGTCCATTCTCTCCGACTGTCATTTTTTTATACGTCTTCAAGCCCCGATTGGTCGTCTTCCCTTGTCCGACTTCAATAACAAGCATCGACTTTTGATAGTCTGCTAGTGTTAGAAGATGGGTACGAGAATTGTGTCTTCGAGTAAAATTGTTGGAAATGGGTTTGACCACATTTTGACCGAATTCTCAAAATAGTTTCATTTTGTGTGGGCTTCCTACCATACAAGCTAAGTGGGCCTTTGGGCCAATAAAAAGGATGAGAGTATTTAATATAGCTCATCTAAAGAGTTACCAATCTAGTGTGGGATTCCTACCATACAAGCTAAGTGGGCCTTTTGGCCAATCATGCAAGCTAGTTGTAAATTGGGTTAATTTTGGGCTAGCTCAAAATTGACCTATGACCCGCGAATGGCGGTTTAGGGCGCACTTTGTACTTCGCTGGGAGCTGTGGAGCCTTAAACTTTTGACAAAATTCAGCTCGGTGGCGGTCCAGTGCTTCGGTCCATGCGTGTGGGTTGGGTGCAGCTCGGTCAAGTCCGGGTGGGTTTGTGGTGATTGGGCCGGTATGGTAGGATGGGCTTCAGTTTGGGCAACCCAGGTATAGGGCGGGTCGTGAATCAGACCAGATACAGTGTTAGGGCCGAATAGGTAGGTTGGGCGGATGCGTCCATTCGAACGGACATGGGTCCTCGAACCGGGTGGAGGATCCGCGCCTCCTCGAATGGGTGCGGGTCGCTGCGTTGAATCTGAAGCCTTGATCAGATCAGACGGTCCAGATCCATTCGACATGACTTGTGCCTATTCCTTAAAAGCCACCATAACTCTTCAGAATCTATAAATAGTCCCCAAAATGTTCTGTTTCATTCATTCCAAAGATCCAAGACATTCTAGCAATTAGAAAGAGAGAGCATCTTGAAGCATAAATTCCCTTCAAGTCCAGAAGTTCCAAACATTAATATTTGTTCACCGAGGTCGTTAATTTGGAGTGCTCCTATTAACGACAGTTAAAGTCGTTGCATCTTACGAGAAGATTGCCAGTAACCGTTAGCACCAGTGCGGGGCAATTACTTCTTACGGAGATTGTGTCCAACACAAGCCTCGACTAAAATCCGTCCCCAGTTTGCATTTATTATTTCCGTCATTTTCAAGAAAACCGTTATTTTCCCTAACAAAAATATCACTAGATAGATCTCTCAGAGTTATTTTGTTGATTTCGGGTATTTATTTTGTTGATTGTAGTTGCTATGGTTTTGATTTATTTATGTTGGTATATTGATTCATTATGGATGATTTTGATCTTAAAACTTGAGTATGAAATCAATCTTTCAGTGTTAAAATTTGAGCTGAAAAATAACTCTCAAAAATTTGTTGTTGTTTTACCTTTATTTAACAAAATCTAAAATCTGATAGTTATGTATCACAACTCTAATAGTTATCTATCAGAGGCGAGTAGGGGTGTAAATGGTTTGGTTTGTTTCGGTCTTGGCCAAATTATAGACTGTACCACTAGTCATCAGTTTGCCAATTTTATAGACCAAATCGAAATACGAATAAGCTCAAATTGAACTGAACCAAACTGCAATGGTTGGTTTGGTTCAGACTAATGTTTAGACTGTGGTTCAGATTTCAGACTATGGTTAAATCCACAATTCATACCATGGTTCTTACCACGATTCAATTCATGGTATAGACCGCAACACATTATCAAATTTGTTTAAAACTTTTAGTGATCATAACGAAAAAACTTGGTTAAATATGTACCGCAATGAAGATAACAATGATGAAATGAATATTAAATATGATGCAAAATGAGTTTTAGGATTGATCTAATGCATTGGCTCGATTCAGTCCTGAACCACGGTCTAACTGAACCGCTTACACAGTTACACCCATAGTAATAATAACTTTAAAAACGTACCCCCAAATTAAGAAGACTTGGGTACTTGAGGGTAAATTCTATATACAAGGCATATTACATACAAGGCACTAATAATGGCAAAACTACCCTCGCGTGTCGTGTGCAAAAGGACGACTTGAAGGATTTGTGTCGTGTTAAAACACACGAGATATACCAAATGTATAAGATATTAAGTCGTGTTACATTATACGAGTTGTACAATACTCTGTCGTACATAGACACACGAAATAAATGTAAACAAGTCGTGTATATTTTAGAAGACAGGCCGTGTCATACATGTCGTATATACTAACACGATATAAGTCTATATTCTCGTGTGTATGCATACGACATATCAAAATGAAGGTGTTCTTCGATGATTTGCAACACGATGTTAATGATACGCATATGCTATGTTATATTATTCAATTGTGTTGTTAATTGAGCAAAATTTATACACTTATACATGACAAGGAACAAACGTCATATTGGATCATACAATATCATATAACCTATCACATTTAAGTGATACCACTTTATTTATAATCACCTAACAAATGATTGTGGTGTTATGTTTCTAATCAATAATATATTTAAAGAGGTAATTAAACATGTTATAATGCATCATACAATATCATATATAAGCTACCACATTCATTAGGTTAATGTGATACCACTTTATTTATCAACTAACAACCGATGTTATGATGTGCATGTACTATGTTAAATTAATGAATTATGTGTTATATTTCTAATCAAGATTATATATAATGAGTTAATTAAACATGTTATATAACGAGTTAAGTTGTTTCGATGATTTGCCAAACGGGGTTAATGATAAGTTGTACATTAGAGGAATACCAACTACTCAAGATTATATATTTGAAATTATTATATTTATTAATCAAGATTATATGTTTCTTGTTATAATAAGTTGGAAAACAAACAATGATTACATATAAGATTGAACCAACATCATACAATATCATATAACCTACCACATTTATTTATAATTAATTTTTATTTTATTATATGGTGTGTCGTGTTGAAATACACGACATTTAGTAAGACATATCGTATGAACATACACGAAATGAAACATTATATCTCGTGTATTGTTCATACGAGATAATTACCAGAAACAAAGACTATATCGTGTGGTTTTACACGATATGTACCATAGTATCTCGTGTATATACACACGAGATACACCCTGAACCCCTACATAAAACACGATATACACGCAGACAACTTAACCCTACAGAGAAACACCATTGCTGTACACCCATGCAGCATTGATATACTCCACAACATTGTCCAAGTCTTAACACCCATAAATTTATACCCATTATTTTCATTAATTCTCAAATCATCTAACACCATAGTATGGATTCTCCACAACATTCTCCAAGTTTTTATGATCATATTGATCTTGATCTTGTGGAATATATTTTTGAAGAAGAAGGTTTGCCACCAAATTCTCCACATCAAAATCAAAATCCAAGCAGCAATGAAGTAAGTTTTTAAAGTTATATTTGGTGTTTTGATCAAAATCGCAATAAAAATCCAATGTTGAAACGAAATTGTTTTTCAAGATTGGATTTTTAAATTCTGATATTACTCGATTTCGTGTGATATTATACGAGTTTTATGCTAGTTGTCGTGTTTGTATACACGAGTTATGTGTATTACCTCGTATTATGTCACACGAGATAAATGTGTTCAAGTCGTGTATAGTTACACGAGATGTGCCAGACCATCTCGTATAATGTTACACGAAATGTCATACAGCCTGTTGTTTATTGTGCAAATTTCTAATTGATGGTAATACAATTTGTAGGGACCGGATGTCAGTGATCAATTCGATACATCTCTATTATTTTCAAATAGGGATGATCTTGTTAAACACGTACGGGATAGGTTTAAACATGTTGATGTGCATTTCGTGTGTATTTACACGACATGTTTGTCAACATTTCGTGTATTAGCACACGACATGTAAACGGATTCATCAGTTTACATATCGTGTGCTCATGCACGAAATGTTGACAAGTATGTCGTGTAAATACACACGAAATGCACATCAACATGTCGTGTATTAGCACACGAAATGTAAACTGATTCATCAGTTTACATATCGTGTGCTAATACACGCCATGTTGACAGGAAGCTCGTGTTTGTTCATACGAAACACACCCCGACAATTTCAAATTTTATGCCCACGAATTCGTATCCGATTCAAACAAAAAACCCCAATTTATGTTACGAAATCGCAATTAGAACCATATAGGATAGGTTTAAACAACACTAAGCGTTATATAATCGATTTTAGGCATAAAATTAATGTTGGGTTTTCAAATTGAAATTTAGGTTTAGAAATTATGATTACTTTTGGAGCGGCGGTAGAAGAGGCGGCGCCGGACTTTCCGCCGGTGAGAGGAAGGTTTGTCTTCATTTCGGGTTGTGTATGGTGGTCGGTCTTGTGGTGGTCGCCGCCGTTGAGAGAGAGAAGGGTTCCGCCGTTTGAGAGGGAGAGAAGAGTCGAACTGGTTTGAAATGGGGAGGGAGGGGAAGGTTTTTTTTTTTTTAAAAAGTATATATATGAGGGTACTTTGGTCATTTCTCCATGCTTTGTAAAATCCATGCCTTGTATATAGTAATACCCGTACTTGAGGAATTTAGAGGAATTACAAAACTATCTCACATTCATTAAGTAAGCATTAATATACTGAGGGGCTTTAAAGGAATGATCTCATTCCCAATTGTTCGTCCAATTTTTCTTGCCAGTCACGCAAATTTCACTCACACCACTCTCCCCTCTCCACTCTGCACACTCCACTCTCACTTCCTCGTCAGTCGTCTGTACTCTCACTCCAGCGCCGGCCACTCCGGCGAATCGTCGGAGAATCTGTCCCATTTTCAACGGTGTTACTCCGGCATTTTCCATGGACACCGACGGTAATCGATCGTCAGGTAGTGATCCTTACCCTTCGCTTAAACCGTTATTTATTCCTCCTCTTTTCTCGGTCATCTCGTGGAATCTCTTTATCTCTCTGTACCTGTATTCAAATTAGGGTTTCGAGCTCGAAATACGAAGCTAGCAAGTGGATAATCTCCCTCTTCTTCGTTTTTTGTTTCATCGTGCATTTCTATTTTAAGCGTTGCCGCTTGACGAATTGTGACTCTGGTCTCTGTGTGTGCAAGTATTTCAAAGTTAGAATTTCAGGATTGAAACTTCAAGTATAGGAAGTCGATGATGTCTCTCTCTCTATTTCTCAATCAATGTACATTTCATCTTTCATTGATTTGTTTCTACTGTATATACACCCTAATTTTGGAGATGTAAATCATCGTGTATGGTTTTATTTTGTTTATTTCTTTGTTTTTGTGTTCTTGCATTTTTCTTCATTTTTGATGGAAGGCCTGATTATCTTTGTGTTGCCTTCTTTCTCTAGTAAATACATTTGCAACTCAAATCGTATTGGGAAAGTCTAGACCTATATGATAGATAGGTTATTAGCGTAACCTATTTGTTTGAATGTTGGATTTACTGTAAATTGGAACAACTATGTCTCTGTTTTTCAGCTAAGCCCAAATATTGTTTTCCCAAGATAGGGACATTTTTATTATCTCTTTATGATACTGTTTTTAACTAGTTTTCGCCCGTCCATAATTTGTTTTGAAGTACCCGTATCTAAGTTCTATTCTGTAGGTATGTGTCCTGGAATTATGAAAGGAATCCCAACTTGTTACGACGTTATGCATGTTCAGTTTGATGATCTACTTCTATATATTTACTGATATTTGGATCTCCTCAAAATTCGAAGGTTTTTTGATATACCATGTTGATTTATTTGTAAATTGCTCCAATGAATACGTTCTAATATGGATATATTTTGTGCAATAGATAGTGAACTCCTGTACTCTAAACTTTGGTCTCTCATTTCCAAAGTTCTTGGTATTTGTATTTTGATTGGTTAACTAGAGGTAAAATATGCCCCTAAGCTAATTTTGCTCAAAAGACACACCAACAAATATGAAAATCTGAGGAGTTCGTCAATCGTTTCATGATTTCCGTTTCTCTCATTGTGTTTTTTTATTTTTTGTATCATAGCATATAAATCTTATAGGACATATGTTTTACATCATTGTAATTGCTTCTAAGTGCAATTCTTGTATTCACAATTTTAAACTTATGGATTAGTTTCTATTGCTTTTTGTTTTGATGTGAGAATTTCCTGTAAAAATATCTTAATGAAAAATTTGTTTTCAGATGAGTTCTCGAAATGGTAGTGGCATTATTTCATCAAGCATGGGGAAGATCACAAAAGAAGTCTCTAAGCCTGCGATCGATCAAGTGACTGGTGGTGTAGGAGGCATGAGCCTGGATGATGCCCAAGATGGATGGGTGGTCTTGCTGAAGAAGAAGAACAAGAATAAAGCGGGAACTAGTGCCGGAAAGTCTGCTGTTCCTCAAAATCCCCCTCCCAACGCATGGGGCAACCTCGGTGGTCAGAAAGTTGGATTTCACAATGGTGGTTCAGGAAAGGGACAGACCAATGCCTGGTACACACAAACTGGTGACTCTAAAGGAACTGCTGGCAGAGGATATGGGACCAATTCTTGGTCAGCTCCAATTCCTCCACCCCTGAAACATGGATGGGACAGTTCTAGACCAGCCTCTGCTTTGTTTACATCTGATGTTAAGGATACTGAGCCCGACGTTGATGTTAAGGACACCGAGCCAGTCGTTGATGATGAGGAAAATGAGCTGGATGATGCTGATGACTCCGATGATGAACTTCTGTCTGATGATTCTGACTCTGATGAGAGCCAGAAAAGCCATGAAACTCGCAAACTGAACAAATGGTTTGCAGCCTTTTTCAAGAATCTGGATACATTAACTGTGGATCAGATTAATGATCCCTCAAGGCAGTGGCATTGCCCAGCGTGCCAAAATGGCCCTGGTGCTATTGACTGGTACCGGGGATTGCAGCCTCTTATCAATCATGCTAATACCAAAGGATCGAAAAGGGTGAAACTTCACCGTGAACTGTCACAACTCTTGGATGAAGAGCTTCGCATAAGAGGTACAACTCCTGTACCAGCGGGTGAAACCTTTGGCAAGTGGAAAGGACTCATTGAAGAAGTTATAGATAAGGACATAGTATGGCCACCTATGGTATTCATCATGAACACACAACTCGAAAAGGACGACAACGATAAGGTATACATATTTATATATATGCATATAAGTATACAAATACAAATACATGTATGTATATATGAACATATACATGCACATGTACATGTACATACACATAGACGTATACATACGTATACATTTACATATAAGCTACTTCAGGTAGCTGGTGTCTAGCATAAATTTGTTTTCAGTGGGTGGTTGTGATATTCATGTAAGCGACCCTAAATCATTTTGGGGCTAAGACTTTGTTGTACTGTGTTATCAGAACCATGTGGATGGTTGTGCACACACAAAAAATAATTACAAATATACATATACGTATGCGTATACATATACGTATGCGTATACATATACATATACTATATAAGAAACTTCAGGTAGCTGATGTCTAACATAAATTGTTTCCAGTGGATTGGCATGGGGAATCAGGAGCTCCTGGATTCTTTCAGCTCCTATGCTGCAGTGAGGGCCCGCCATTCTTATGGACCTCAGGGTCACCGCGGAATGAGTGTTCTGATTTTTGAGGGCTCTGCTATAGGTTATTTGGAAGCTGAGCGTCTGAGTAAGCATTTTGAGGACCAGGGAACACATAGAGATGCATGGAACCGTCGTCCTGTGCTCTTTCTGCCAGGTGGCAAGCGGCAACTATATGGGTTCATGGCCCAGAAGGGAGACTTGGATCTCTTTAACAAGCATGCACCTGGTCTGCCCTCTTTCTCATTCTCCATCCTAAGCTGTATTTTTTTCTTAATAAAATTGCCATGTTTATAATTTGGTATCCTGTATGTTTGAGTAGGAAAGAGTGGACTAAGATATGACATACGATCATATCAAGAGATGGTCGTGAACCAGATGAGACAAATGAGTGAGGATAATCAACAGCTCCTCTGGTTCAAGAACCGAGTTGAGAAAGAGCAAAGACATTCAAAAGCGCTTGCAGAATCTTTTGGTATAGTTTCTGAAAAACTACGTAGAACAATGGAGGAGCAGCGAATAGTTAAACAGAGAACCAAGTTACATCACCAACAAAACAAGGAAGAGGTAAATATCGAACTGCAGATTGATTTATTTTGACAAAGTGCTGGTAGACTTTTAATAAAAAAAAAAATGGAAGCTTGGGGTGTAGTCCTTTTCCGATATTCATATTGCATGAATTGTTGTCATCTATTATTGGTCATTGAGGCCTTGTTGTAGAAAATTCTTCCCCTTGCTTGAAATTCGTATGTTTCTTGTACTCTTGATAGATGGATATGTCTCAGTATGTTTGTGTCAGACATAAAATTAGGAGCTCCCTTTCTCTAATATAATATTGCATTGTACTCTTGATAGATGGACTTCCAAGAGCAATTTTTCAAAGACCAGATTGAAGCCATGCACAAAGCCAGGGAGGCAAAAGAGGACGATTTTGAAAAGATCCAGCAGGAAGAGCGTGAGAAAGTGAAACAATCTTACGTAAATCCTGCTTTGGTAGAGGACCCTCGACAAAGGTAATGTGCTCACTCACCCTCAATTCAGCAATCAGTATTGCCTTTTTTATCTCCACATACATAAATGCTAATAGTCATATAGTGTCTTCTGGTTTGGGGATTCTGCACATAACTTTGTGGGCTGGTATCTAACACCTGTGGGGAAGCCACATTAACGACATGGGGGTCATTCGATATTTCGATCCCTTCAACTTTTAAGAAAATGACTTATTAATAGTAAAATGATGGATTTGTATGTTTTGACCCCCCTTGATTTTGGAATAAGATTGCATGAAATTATTATTTTCACCCCATGCTAAAGTTAATTGCCTCAATTATAATGTTTATTACTCTTCCCCCCTTTCTTAAAATTCCTGGATTAGCCAATCACCAGGAATCATATCTATCTGTCTGTCTGTCTGTCTATCTATCTTTTTTTTTAAAAAAAATGGTATGGCCTTGGATTCTATTTAAATGCGTAGGCATCCAAGTAACGGTGAAAACCCAATCTTCCATGGTTTTGCAACAATCATACTTTGTGCTGCTGGTCAACATCTCTAGGGATTAAATCGATATGATTTAGTGATTTATTTTCTGTGCTTTGGATGTAGGGGGGATGAGTTTGAAAAGTTTGTCAAGTGCCAGGACAAAGAGATGGAGTATTTCATGGAGGAGAGGGAGAAACTGATAAAACTTCATGAAGAGAAGATGGTTGAACTCAAGCGCAAGCACTTGAACGAAGAAGTTGAGCTGGAGAAAGAATTTGATGCTGCTCTCAACCAGTTGATGGAGAAATACACCCCTTCCCGTGAAGGAAAGTTGCCAGACGAAGCTGGTTCTAGCAACTAACAAAATAACTAACTGCTTCGAGACATGGCAAAACTTATCTCTTTTCAAAAGTTTAGAACTGTCGTATTTTGAGTAATTTCTTAAGACTACAGTAAACATGGATGGATTATGGCACTTTGGTATCCATCTTTTTTTTTTTTTTTTTTTTTTTTAAAGTTTTCTGCTACTGGTTTTTACTTCTGCGTGGTATGCAGCAGACAATTAGTGTTTAGCCTCTCTTTTATTTATTTTTTCTCTTTTAATTTTTGAATCCTGTCTTTTGATATTTGCCCGGAATGGGATTTCTGTTGACTCCA
Source organism: Campanula takesimana (assembly GCA_026119855.1). Classification (NCBI taxonomy): domain Eukaryota; kingdom Viridiplantae; phylum Streptophyta; class Magnoliopsida; order Asterales; family Campanulaceae; genus Campanula; species Campanula takesimana. Next base: position 1,837,760 of record JAOWBW010000133.1, read on the forward strand.
GGTCTGAGCATTTGTGAGTCACAGGTTCTTCCTCTGTGGAAGATTTTTGTCTGGAAAAATACTACGGCCTCTATCTCAAAATGAGCGTTTGAAATTGTGGACGTTCATTTTGGGACGGGAGTGGGAGTAGTTGCAGGTAAAGTGTGTGGGAGTATGGGAGTTGGTTGAGAGTGAGTTAAATTCATTAGTAAGTTGCAATATTGCCATGATGGGGGAGGGGTAGGCACAAGTCCATTAACATTGGAGGCTTGTTTGGTGGGCACAATTCCATTAACGTTGGAGACTTGGGAGTACTAGGTTGGTGGGATGTATGATTGGGTACCTTGTCATCATCGAATAACTTTTTGGTAGGGTCTTTAAAATTAAATGGTGGGCTTCCTACCATTAATGTATACTACTGTAACTCTCTACCAGATATGGAGTTATTAATGTAAGGCAAAAATAATGTTTTGGTCACTTAAGAAACACTGTTTTTCAAATGTCCTTATTGATTGATGTTTAATTTTTTGGAATGTCATGATTCAAGTACGGATTTTTTGCAATGTCCACACTCCGTTAAAATAAACGTTAACTATTTAACGATTGATGGTCAGATGCTATCTTGTGACTATCACTCATTATATATTTAGCGATACCGTCAATAGACTTAACTAAAGTCAAGGGATGGTCATTTCCAAAACCCAGATCCGTCTCCAACCCTTTTTTCCAGATAATCTCACCCTTTTTAGTCAATTAATTCACCAAATTAGTAATCCTTCACGGTAATCCTCCGTAGCTGAATCTAAAGCAACAATACTGTAGGCCAATTGGAGTTAGGACTTGTGTTCACAATAACATGCAAGCAATTTTTAATATGAACTGCCATCATTCACTTGCAGGTTATAGAATATGAAAAAAGTGGTCATCCTTTTCCATGAATTCAATTTCAAACTAAAGAGATGAGTATGAAAAACCCACGATTTATTTACCCAAATCTGATTGCTTCTAATTTAGGTATATTAAGGAATAACCGATTTTAAATACTTGTTGGTCATTTCTTTGGTCAATGCCAGGAAGAGATGTATGAGGATTATTTAGTTATTTTTATTTTTAAACCCGTCATGTGCACAATAACATGGTCTCTTTTTTTTTTTCTTTTTTTTTTTTAAAAGAAGATATTTCCCCAAAGTTAAAGTTGATTGTCAATTTCGTTAACGAAAGTGACAAAAAAGTTAATTCTATAACGAGTGTTGGTCACGTGAAGGTATGTGACCATCATTTGTTTGGTATGTGACCATCATTTGTTAAATAGTTAACGTACATTTTAACAGAGTGAGGACATTGCAAGAAATTCGTAATTAGGAGTACGCAGGATCAATGATCATGATCTTTATCCAAAAATTATGTGATGCAATTATCTTCACCAACTAATGCTCTCATTGGCTGCAAATTATTTGACACTTTACTATTATTAAGAAATTTTTGCTCTTATTACTAATTGTCAAGTATTCCTTGTGTACAAGCATTTAAATACCAGCATAATTGGATTACTATAGATTTTTTTATATATACATATATTAATTGCATTTCTTAATACGTATGAAAAAGTCTTACAATGCCCAAGTTAATACTAGAATTCAGGTTAGTATTAACTTTAGAACGGAAAAAATAAATAAAGGAAATATGACAAACTTGGTGAAACACTTGTATCAATTCCTAGAGATGAGAAGACACACAAGCTATGACAAATTTGGTGGAACACATAAAAAAGTGATTTTTTGTATCATTACCAATAAAACTAAAATCATAGACCGATTAGAACGAAATTAATAGTCAAAGCAATACAAGTAATCTAGTTAAAGAGAAGTGTAAGCACTTAAGTCAAAGCAGTAATCACCTTGATGAAGGTATGCAGATCATGTTCTTTAACTGATGAGAGCAGAGAAGAATAAAACTAACTCTATTAAAGTCAAAACAGATCATACTCTTATGGTGATGAAAGCATGGATGGAATAAACTAGCTCTAACAAGGTCAAAAATAATGTGATGCGAAACAGGACATAAATAAGTTATACTGAAGAAAGCCGTTTATAAGGCAATGAACCAAAAATTTAGCGAAATCAAACATATAAGGCCTTCCACAAGCACTGCACTCTATCAATTTTATAGTTAAAGCATCCTCTTTTATTCCAAGACTTAGTAATTTAACAAGACCGAATGTAAATGTGCATCACACAAGGATGAGCCATAAATAACTTCGCTTCTTCCCCAAATGGAAGATTTAAGAAATATTTATCATCATATATAAAAGTTAACTAAAGTAGAAGTAACCTCCACAAGTCTTTCTTAAGTCACAAACATGGATCGGGTTTCAACACGCAAACCATGGAAACCCCTCCGATGATATAGTAACAGTGGTGGCATAAATTAGAAAGAACTCATAAAGGGATATATAAATAATAATACCAAAGACACGAGAACAAAAACCTACTAGTAGAAACGAATTAATAAACTCGAACCTTAATCCCTCCACTTCTCTCTATTGTATGTAGTTATACAGCTCGAAAAATCGAACTTTCCCATCAATCGAATTAATTATCCGTTACGGTCTTCTTAGCCCCTGCATCTTCCCCTTCTCGGACTTCCAACAACTTGCCGGCTTCCTCATCAGCTTGAGCAGTCTTCTTCTGAGATTCCTTTGCCTTTAAAGCTTGCAATTTGGCATGATTGTAATAACAAACACCCAAGAAAGCAATCCCATAACCAAACAGATTAATTGGGGTAACCGTATCCTTAATCACAGACCAAGAAAAAGCGATCAAAAGCCAATCCTTAACAACCCCAGCCACATTCATAGTCAATGCAGAAGTTTTCCCAACAAGCAAGAACACGGCAAGATTCAACGCGAAGGCGCAGATTGAATTAGTCCCGAAAATCAAATAATCGAAATGGAAACTCGAAGTGTCCCTCAAGACAGGGAATTCCACGATAATCCAAGGCACTGAAAGGAAAACAAAGCAACAGGGGGCAACGTAATAGAGAGTAGTAATGGGGTTTAAGCTAATACCCTTTGAAGTCAACAAGATCTGAATCAGAACCAATCGGGTAGCCTCAAAAGCAAGCGCGCCAAGCTGAAGGGTAACACCCCACGAATTGAACTTAGCCTCGCCGTAAGCCGCGACGGCGACACCGACGGAGATCGACAACATGTTAGCAAAAGTATCGTTCTTGAACCCTTCCTTCTTAAACATAATGCTGATGATGTAAACGGCGACCGGCATCAGGGCTTTGAGCATTTGAATAAAGGAAACGGAGAGATAAATGTAAGCGGAATTCGACAGCCAGAGGCTGAGAGAATAGAGAAGGCCGATTGGAACGACGGATTTGAAATACACCTCACGGGTCATTGAAACAGGCTCGACGACCTTGAAGACGGAGACGAGGAGATAAGCTATGGAAGAGCAGAAACCCATATGGATCATGGTTAGGGAGATCGGAAATGGCCATCCGTATAGTTTCCGATCGAGGATGTACTTGTTGTAGACGATGACGGCGAAGCTGAGAGTGATCCAGATGGCGACGTAAGCGTAGGATAAGAGGATCTTCCTGACAACGCCTTCGCTCAATGCGCCTCCTCTCCCCATATTATCTCCGATCTAATTGATTCGATTGACGAATTGATTGAAATTTCGTCAACCCTAACCCTAGATATTGGGGATAGGATTGAAGGAGTTTGAATTGTGATCTGATCTGATCTGATCTGAGAGGTTTAAGAGTTTGAGGAGAGAGAGAGAGAGAGAGAGAGAAGCGTTACGATACGGAGAGAGAAGAGAGGGGGAGCGGGAGCGGGTGGGCTTAATGTTGGATTGGGTTGGGCCGGGTTAATGGAATTACTTAATTTAGTTTATTTTTTTTTAATCATGATCTGTTTGTTTTATTGTGGGTTTAGTAAATGTTGTCTTATTTTATTTTTTGAGTAAACTCCTTTTCCGCCCCTCGTACTATGGCCCCAACATCAATTTGACACTCGTACTATTGAAACTACAAATGTATGATGCGTACTATAGTTTTATTAGCAAAATTAACCAATTTACTATTCATTTGTTAACTTTTTTTAACGAACATTATTTTTTTAACGGGCATTAATTTATTTTAACAAAACTAACTTTTGGGGCGATTGTTGAGTTTTTCGTCGGATTTGTGCCGTCGGCCATATCTCCGGCACCGCTGATTATTTTACTGATCCCAACGGTCAATATGAGCGCATCAGTTATGCGAACATACCCCAGAAATTTGACGACGATCCAACGGTTAATGAAGCGGGAATTTGATTTTTAATATAGCGAATTTTTGGAGATTTTCGCCAGTTTTCGCCGCCGGCCATTTCTCCCTCTCCGGCAATTATTGGAAGATCCCAACGGTCATCATGTGCGCCTAGGGGATGCGACCAAAGCCCAGAAGTTTCACGACGATCCAACGGTTAACGAAGTCGGAATTCGATTTTTACATATGCGATTTGGTTTTGATGGAGATAACCAAAGTTAGTTAGTCGTTAAAAAATAACGTGTGTTAAAAAAAGTTAACGACTGAATAA
>JAOWBW010001330.1:0-29478 GCA_026119855.1 Campanula takesimana
ATACCATGCGGATCTACTTGCAATTCATTTGATTTTGAGGAAAATTTAGACAAAATTCAGAAGTGCAGATTATATGGCACGGTCGTGCTCTTTGTTTGGCACGGCCGTGCGCCTCTATTACCTTGAACCGGTGTGTACAGTGGTGCTGGTCCGGACGGGTGTGTTTTTTAAACCGGTCAGACCGTTTCGTTTGGCACGGCCGTGTCTATATTTGGCACGGTCGTGCATCTGCACCGTGAAAACATGTTTTTTCCCATATTTTTGGCACGGTCGTGCCCCTTGTTTGGCACGGCCGTGCTAAGTATGTCGAAAGCAACACAAGTTCTGCAAATAAAGTTTCTGCACTATTTTGTTGTTTTCTCTTGAACAAAAACATTCATTTTTCAACCTTAAAGCTTGGATTATTTATATGCTTAAATAATTTTATTCATTATTTAAATAATATTATCACCTAAGTGATTAACGTTATTTAAATGCAAAATTATTAAAGTGTTGAATGTTTAAGATATGAATGACTTGAATTTTCCAAAGAAGATATTGACATTTGACTAACGATGGTATATCAGGCTGGAAACCTTGACTGGTCTCCTCAACCATCCGAACGGATTGGTGGAACGACTAAGGTTGAACAACGCCACGTACTAAGAAAGTCTTAAGCATTCATGTGATGACATATAAAATGAATATTTAGTAATTTTATTAAATGCTTAAGACTACCCAAGGAAGATTAAGCATTTAATCAAATATTGTTCAAATTACTTGTCATCTAAAGTAATTATTTATGAGTCAATTCGCAATCCAAAGATTAGTTTTGATGTCATGTTAATTGCTTTATTGATGGATTTCATTTGATATAATTAATCTTTTAATTCATAATGTAGTTACTTATTATTGTTTTGTATTCATTCTTGTTCTCGATTCCCAGATTTACTTAACGCTTCTTATATTACAGCTACGATGAGCACAATCCCGATGCTTAATGGGACAAACTTTAAAACTTGGAAAAACAAAATTGTAATGATCTTAGGCTGTATGGATATTGACCTCGCTTTTAGGGAGCCGTTTCCCATTCCTCTTAATGAAGAAAGCACCCCTGAGGACCGCTTATATGTTGAGAAATGGAAACGCTCCAATCGAGTAAGCCTAATGATTATGAAAAATGTCGTCCCGGAAACATTTTTGAACAGTGTTCCCGAGGACGTTTATGCTAAGAATTTCCTCGAGACCCTTGAAGAACGCTTCGCAAAAGCGAAAAGTCGGAAACAAGTTCTACCCTAAGGAAACTTGTTTCCATGAAGTACAAGGGTACCTGGAATCGTAGGGAGTATATCTTGGAAATGCTTCACCTTTCGACAAAACTAAAAGCACTTAAGTTAGAGGTGAATGAAGAGCTCCTCGTGCATTTAGTTTTGATCTCTCTTCCTCCTCAGTTTGGTCACTTTGAGGTGACTATAATTGTCAAAAGGACAAGTGGAACATTAATGAATTGATTTCACATGTGACACAAGAGGAAGATAGGTTAAAGTAATCTAAGGTTGAAAGTGCTCACTTAGCATCTACCTCTTTTCATGGGACTAAGAGAAGAGGGAAATAAGTTGCGGTAACAAGCAACAAGAAGCCTAAGGGATCTAACGATCATAAAGAAAAGAAGTGCTTCTTTTGCAAGGACCTAACGCACATGAAGTATGACTGCCCTAAGTATCACGCTTGGCGTGCTAAGAAAAGTATGTCATTTGGTCTTGTTTGTACTGAGGCTAATTTAGTTTCAATTCCTTCATATACATGGTGGTTGGATTCTGGTGCAACAACTCACATTAGTATGTCTATGCAGGGTTGCCTGAATTACCGAAGACCTAGCAAGGATGAAAGATTCATCTATATGGGAGCTGGGAACCGGTTGAAGTAATAGGCATTGGGACCTTTAGATTGTTATTAAGTACCGGATTATTATTTGTATTGAATAATACTTTCATTGTACCTTCGTTTAGAAGGAATTTAATATCTATCACTGTTTTGGACAAAGAGGGTTACTCTTGTTCGTTCGGAAATAATAGATGTGATCTTTATTTTAATTCTATTATTGTTGGTACTAGTACTTTATCGAGTAGTGATAATCTTTATTTGCTTAACACTACTCAAACAATCAATGAGTCCCATAATAATGAAACTAAAAGTAAAAAGCGAAAGTTTTCAAGTGAAAATTCTTATACCTTATGGCATAGGCGTTTAGGTCATATCTCCAAAAGGAGAATTGACAAGCTTGTGTCTGAGGGAATCATAAATAAACTTGATATTCCGGATAAAGACTTTGCATGAATGCCTAAAAGGAAAATTACAAACACGAAAAGGAAAGTATCCTCGAGAGCATCAAGCGTCTTAGAACTAATACATACGGATATTTGTGGACCATTTCCTACTCCTTCTTGGAATGGTCAACAATATTTTATTACGTTCATAGACGACTATTCTCGATATGGATACATTTATTTACTTCATGATAAATCTCAATCTTTGGACGTTTTCAAGTCTTTTAAGGCCGAAGTTGAAAATCAACTGGGAAGACTATTAAGAACGTTAGATCCGATCGTGGTGGGGAGTACTATGGTCGGAATGACGGTTCGGGAGAACAACGTCCGGGTCCTTTTGCTCGCTATCTTGAAGAGTGTGGGATTGTCCCTCACTACACTATGCCGGGTACGCCTAGCATGAATGGTGTAGCTGAGAGACGTAATAGAACCCTTAAGGATATGGTAAGAAGTATGGTTTCTTGTATTTCTTTACCTCACTCATTATGGGGCAATGCTTTAAAAACCGCTACTTATCTTCTCAATAGGGCTCCCTCTAAGGCTACTAACAATAAAATCCCTTATGAATTATGGACGAATAAGAAACCGTCCTTAAATCATCTTCATGTTTGGGGATGTCCAGCGGAAGCTAGGCCTTATAGGCCTAACGAAGGAAAACTGGACGCTAAGACAGTTAGTTGCTACTTTGTAGGGTATGCCGAAAGATCAAGGGGCTATAAATTTTACAACCCGAAAACTAGAACCTTTTTTGAAACGGGAAATGCTAGGTTCTTTGAGGATGTTGAGTAATAATAATTTTGAATTTAAGGAAGAGGAATCCATTTCTATACCTCTTCCCTTAGTAGTTCCAATTGGAAATCAAGTACTTGTACCTGAAATTCAAGAGGAACAAATTCAAAATATTAACTCCCCTATAAATATTGAACAATATGAAAATATTGATCAAAATGAGGAAATTCAACAACCTCAAAATGAGGAAGAACCGGTGCCTTTAAGAAGATCAAATAGAGTAACAAGAAGTGCCATCTCGGATGATTATGAGGTGTATCTAGCCGAGAATGAAGGACACTTAGGTTTAGTGGGAGATGAGCCTCTCACCTTCCATCAAGCCATTAATAGTCCTAATTCTCATAAGTGGATCAATGCCATTAATGAAGAGTTGAAATCTATGAAAGACAACGACGTTTGGGATCTTGTCCCATTACCGAAGGATGTGAAACCTATTGGTTGTAAATGGATATTTAAAACCAAAAGGGATTCACAAGGTAATGTGGAGAGACATAAGGTTCGTCTTGTTGCTAAAGGTTTCACTCAAAAGGAAGGTATTGATTACAAAGAAACATTCTCTCCGGTATCTTCTAAAAACTCCTTTAGGATCATTATGGCATTAGTAGCACATTATGACATTGAGCTTCATCAAATGGATGTTAAGACAGCTTTTCTCAATGGAGACATTGAGGAAACCATCTATATGAAGAAACCAGAATGGTGGATGATTTGGAACAAACTAATCATTTAGTTTGTAAACTTAAGAAATCCATTTATGGGCTCAAGCAAGCTTCCCGTCAATGGTATCTCAAATTCAACCAAGTAATTCTTTCATTTGGCTTTGAAATGAATATTGGTGAAGATTGTATATACCATAAGTTCAGTGGGAGTAAATTTATATTTTTAGTCTTATATGTGGATGATATTTTGCTAGCTAGTAATGATATAAACCTTCTAAAAAAAACTAAGAAATTTATTTCTAACAAATTTGAAATGAAAGATCTTGGTGAGGCATCTTTTGTATTAGGAATCCAAATACATCGTGATCGCTCACGGGGTACTTTAGGATTATCACAAAAGGTCTATATAGAGAAGGTATTACAAAGGTTTAGCATGCAAAACTGTAAACCACATGACACCCCTGTTTCTAAAAGAGATAAATTCAGTCTTAATCAATGTCCCAAAAATTTTTTGAAACCAAGTATATGGAAAACATCCCATACGCATCAGCAGTAGGAAGCTTAATGTATGCTCAAGTCTGTACTCGTCCATACTTAGCTTTTATTGTTGGGATGCTTGGTAGATACCAAAGCAATCCGGAGAGTGAACATTGGGTTGCAGCCAAAAGAGTGATGCGGTATTTACAAAACACCAAGGACTACATGCTTACATATTCAAAGTCGGATCATCTTGAGATCGTTGGGTATTCCGATTCTGATTTTGCTGGATGCCAAGACAGCCGTAAATCAACGTCTGGTTATGTCTTCACATTAGCCGGTGGAGCAATTTCTTGGAGAAGTGCCAAGCAGACACTCGTTACTTCCTCTACCATGGAAGCCGAGTTTGTTGCTTGTTTCGAGGCATCCAATCAAGCTATGTGGCTGCGTAAATTCATTGAGGGCCTCCGTATTGTCGATAGCGTCGAAAGACCTATTAAGCTATATTGTGACAATAGGGCAGCGGTCTTGTACTCCAACAATAACAAGAGTTCGTCAAAGTCTAAACACATTGACATTAAATTTCTTGTTGTAAGAGAGAGGGTACAAAAGGATCAAATAGAAATACAACTTATTGGTACAAACTCTATGTTAGCAGATCCGTTTACTAAGGCGTTATCACCTTTAGTGTTTCACGAGCATGTTGCTCATATGGGTGTAACAACTTTTGATAACATTTAATATAATGGGAGTTTGTGTGATTATAGTGGGTTTAGTTGCGAATCAATTACAACGACTGCCCCTTTAGTCCTATACTTATATGGCTAATGGACGAGATTGTTATAGATGACAACAAAGTGCACATAAGGGTTGTCATTTATGTTATACTTATGATTTAAAAGGAAGAACTTAGTTTTGCAACCTAAGTGGGAGATTGTTAGAACATGGCTTGCAATACAAGTTATTTGGACTTCCATTAATAAAATCATGACTATAACATTAATATAAAGTATAGTCAAACCTAAGCAATGTGTAGAATCCCTGAAATGTTATTTACCTATTTATGATGGGCAAAATGGTAAATCAACATTGCTTAAGAAATGAATAGGTATGGTCCCTAAATGAAATGTCACCAAGTCTACTATATAAAGGGTCTTCCATCACCCTTAATGACAACTAAATATTCTTGCTTTATCTCTAAATACTCTCTTCATTATTGCCTAGAAGAAATTGAGAAATTTGAAGAAGACATTATAATTTAGAAGATCATCTCCCTACACACTCTTCTTCATCTTAAGTTCTCCCTTCAAGTTATTGCTATGGATTCAACAAGTATATTCCTAACGCTTCCGCTTCATCTTTTTCTCAATCTTTTACTAAATATGAGTGTGGCATTCAGGGGTATAATATTGTTCCAACACCAAATACTGCATTGACTGAATTAATGTAGTTCAAATCATATAATGATCAATGATAAGCCACTATCCAAGCCATTTCGCACCACTAAGAAAAGGAATTTATGTGGTTGAATTTTATAAATCCAACTAAAATTCTCTTCGAAGTACTTTGAAGGAGTACGATTGAACATCTATAAAATTACTCAACATATTTGAACTTGTTACTTCAGTTAGAACAAATCCAATAGAAATACTGCACCGCACATACATCAGTTTGACAATGAAGCAAACTATGCATGAGATTTCTACCTCAAAAACAAAAAACGTCTGCATAAGATCTTCATGTTGAACTCCATATATATTCAAAAATATAAAACAGATAATCTACAAACATTGAACGTTAATAACTGAAGCCCCGGAACTTACACTAACACTACTTCCGTCTGACCGCCCAAATAGTACAAAACCAATTTCATTATAGTCTAATCCAAAAACAAAATCCCAAACAAAACATACAGGAATGTTAATATATATATATATATATATATATATATATATATATATATATATATAATATATATACACACATACAGGGAAGTGTTGAGGATTCACAGAACTGCAAGAGAGGAAGAGTAGGGGTTGAGAATGAGAGAGGGGTGATATACCTGGAACGTCCAGTCGCACATCATTAAAAAAACACAAAACATAATCATACCGTAGTGAACAACCTTTTAATTTGGAGGCCCCTTCACTCCTCCATTCTAGCACCAGTGAAGGGAATAAGAAAGAGGGGGTAGAGGGTTGGATTTTTCGGGCAAGCAATCAGGAATTTTGATGCCATTTGAAACCCAGGAGACTCTTCTCTCACCTCTAAATTCTAATGGATGGACTAAAACTGCAGTTGCTGCAATTATGAAGATTGCAATATGAGAATGAAAACTAAAATGAACTGCTGAAACGAAAAGACAAAAAACAAAAAATGAACGGAACAAAAGAGACTCAAAATCTACATAGGATTTTAAGTAGGATTTTGACTGGGTAAGAAATCAAAATCTAATTGCAGGAGGATTTGGGAGGAGTTTCAAAATTCATGGAGAAAAAAGGAATACGAATATGTACTTTCCGATTTTGTGGAGGAGATAGGTAGATAGCAGACGCAGTCCAACGCCGAGAAAGAAACATCCTACGCAAAAAATATTTGGAAACCGTCCAATAAGAGCCTTGTGATTATTTTTTTGGAAATGATCTGAATTGATGTAATTAAAAACAAAAATAAAGATGTAATGTAGACCGTTAGATCATGGCGGTTAAGAATTAATCTTGGCCGTTGTTTATGTATTTTTAGAAAGTAGTTAAATCCAATCCATATATATAATATAGCAGAGTTGTCGCGCCCCAGACCCGTGGTCCTACTTGGCCCCACGCCCGGGACACGATTGGAAGACGTTATAAAACACCTTTAGAAAATTTTTTGAAATATACTTTCAAAAAGTTTAACAAATCCACACTTGAAGTTCAAAGACTTCCACTGACTTTCAAACAAACTTTCACAAACGAAACTATTTAGCCCAAAGGCTGACAAACCTTTATACCAATGTACTCACACCAACATTATCCAAAATATAGGTGTTACAAGACGATGAAGTCAAGGAAACTCTACCCAAAAGGTTATACATTTATGTAATGTAACCTTGACAAAACAAAACCCAACTCTTACCACTTTCAACGTCCTCCCGTGCCAAAGTGTCATATCCCCTGGACTTGCTTTTATCTAAAACAGTAAACAAATAAGGGGTGAGAATGAATCTCAGTAAGTTACTAAAATGCAACTACATTACATGCTTATATGATAAACATAAAGGAACAATATCACAAATGATCATATAGCATATAGCACATAATATGAGAGGCTCCCTATCGCCAACCGTCCCATACCGGTTGGAAATAACGACCAACTCATCATACAACACATAGTGTAGGAGTAAACACTCCTACGAGGATACCAAGCCAAGGTTTACTGAAATAACATGATTATCAGAGAAAACCATCTGAGAAAACCATCTGAATAACCATCTGAGAAGACCATCTGTCTTAAACCATCTGAGCAGCATAAATAGCTGAAGCCGGGATCCCGAAAACCAAACAATATCCAACAGAGCCAAAGTAACAACGGGCAGCATCAATAGCTGAAACAGGTTCCAGAACCATATAACATAACAACAACAATAGTGGGAGAAAATGACACAAAGTCATACCCCTAAATGCTCACGCGAGGGAGCGAGTTCATCCATCCAAGGCCAATCTGGACTGAGGAAATAGGTCCAGTGGAAAAGCCTTATAGTGCACTTAACTGATGCCACTACAATGCCTTCCACCTCCACTCGATAACATCCCAAACCTGGGAAATAGGACCAGTGGAAAAACCTTATAGTGAACTTGGCTAGTGTGCCACTATAAAGCTTTCCACCTCCACTCGATAACACACAAAACCAGCTGGACTTTCAACAAAGAGCACAGTAATAAATACTTGCTAAAACAACAACCAGGGCATGATTCCATAGAAGGAAACCACACAAGCTCATCATAGAGAAGTAAACACGTTTTCACAATAATGTGCACAATCTTGACATTAAGTCACCACACAATCCATCTACACAATCACATTAAGTCAAACCCGATCACAAATGACCAATTCTATCATTTTGATACCTCATAACAATTATCTAGGCATCCTAGGACATCGCCTAAGACCTAGCCCAGTACTTAACGAAAAACAAACAAGTTGTTAAAACTCAAACTGCTCAGCCGCTCCACTGCAGAATGGCCAATTCCCAGGAAAAATCTAACAAAGTTCACTTTCATTACCAAGTTGTTACCCAATCCTAAAGCACAACAACATCATTATAACTTCACAACACTACCATGCCAACCTCATCTAGCATATACCCATAATAATAAAAGTTATTACTACTCCTTCCGTCCCAAATTTACAAGTATAATAAAAGTTATTACTACTCCCTCCGTCCCAAATTTACAAGTATATATAAAAGTTATTACTACTCCCTCCGTCCCAAATTTACAAGTATAATAAAAGTTATTACTACTCCCTCCGTCCCAAATTTACAAGTATATATAAAAGTTATTACTACTCCCTCCGTCCCAAATTTACAAGTATATATAAAAGTTATTACTACTCCCTCCGTCCCAATTTACAAGTATATATAAAGTATACCAAAACATCATTTCACCACATATTAAGCATATATAGCATGATTATGACCATTTTAATAATTAAAGGGGGATTAGTAACTTACCCAATTTCGAAATATTCACCGTCTAAAATGAATTCTGTTCGGATATAATTGATCACCTACTCGAGAGCTCCACCATCGTACTGTATTTGATTTGATATTATCGATCAAAATGAATTTTAGACAGTTAATTGATCAACGAACCTTTGTTTCGTTCTGCTCTTCCTCACTCTTTGTATATCGATTTTGAGAAGAGATAAGAGATATAATAACAAGCTAGGGATGAGTCATGCTGAAGGGTAGTGGGTCTATGGGTGCCACGTAATTGCCCAAATCAACCTTATTAATAAGGTGATAGCTTTTACAAATTGAATTAGAAAGCACTATAGTATTATTAAATAGATAACTACTCCAACCTTCTATTTTTATTTTTATTTTTATTTTCACTTCTCAGCCTTTTCTCAGCCCATGCGATGATCGACAAAGTCCAACTACATAGGTGAGGTGTCAATTTCTTATAGGATAGTAAAATAAAAGTCAAATTGTGTCAATTTTTCTATTGGCTGAAAAATCAGTCCATTTTGACTGTTCACCTGGAATTTTCTACTCAATCAAATTACACAAATAATACTTATTTAGAAATCCTTATCTGTCTAGTTCAGAACGTAATTTTCGGTTCGTCAATCCGAATTTTCTATACAAAGTTACGTCCGTTTTAGCGCAGACTAGTCGAGCTGCCAAAAATGACGATATTTGATTTAATAATATCTTCTTTTGTACTATTTCGCTTATTTCAAAGGTATATAAAACACAAGAAATAATATACCCAAATCATAAACACGTCAAATAGTAACAAATAAAAATGCTACCAAAATGACATGCAAGAATGATGTGAAGCCCAAATGAAAGTAGACGCGAACTAAGCTAAGCGTGACCGCTCGCTAGGTTCTTACAATTACTACTAACCAAAATAGTAACACAATTAATCTAACAATATGTGCAAGTCATAAAATATGATGCAACACATAAAATGCACACATAATGTCAAATTAAAATCCCCAAAATATATAAAATAAATAGGAACGGGTTTTTGGGGTCGTTACAATCACTCCCCCTTAAAGAAAATTCGTCCCGAATTTTAGGGTTTACTTACCTCGACCCTCAAATAACCCAGGATACTTCCTTTCATTTCAATCCCGAAGCTTCATACTGAGTTCAATATCCTCTAAAACTTTAGACACACAAGAGAAGAATCATAAACATCCCTCAGAGCATAGAAACATGGACTATATTATAAACATCGTCCAAAGAAGGAAGTAACACAAGACGACAAGTTCAATCTCTAGCTCTTTCAAAAATCTCAAAAGAACTGATATGTTAAGTAAACTCCACGAGAAGTAAGAGTATATCCCTTGAATTTTAAGAATCAACTAAACCAGTTCTCAACATCTTCTCAAGAATCTGAATGGTTATTCCTAACTGACCATCTGTCTGAGGATGAGAAGATTTGGTAACTAATCCACTATCAGTCAACGTTATTGATTTCATCTATTCAGTGCAGCTCCTTCAATGAAACTTTTCGAAATAAATTCATATCCACTCAGAAATCTCAAGGCTCATCACAAACCAACTGATCACTGATATTCTACTTCCAGATTATTCGCAGCTCCAGGACTTAGTTGAATGCTTAGAATTTCGCGGGTCAACAAATCAAAGGTAACTCTTCAAATTTATCTCAATACTCTACATTTACTTGGGTTCATAATTAAATTGGTCTTGTGTATCTCTTCAATTATCTATAGTTGAATTTCGTTATACATGTTGGTTCCACTAAGTGTTGACCACATACTCTACCACAAAAGTTAAAGTTCCATCACTAGCAGCGCACAAAATCGGGTTGTCTATCCTCGTTCATTCCACTAGAAATTTTCTATAGTTGAAATCATTCAATAAAGTAGAACTTAAAGTTTTCACAATCGCAAAATCAGCCCATATCTCATCTCACAAAGATTTCAAAATGTTAATTCCTCTAACATTCTCCAGTTAGTTTTATCAAACATGAACTATAAGTCAAGATATCCTCTAACACATTACCTTTCTCCGATGATATAACATAGTAAACACTTCAAATATAACTCCATCAAAGTCATTCACTAATGCAATGGATGTATAATCGCAATAAATCTCAATTTATGGGTAGGATAATTTTTGTTTATAAAGAATCAATCTTCTCAAAGCACACATTGTTACCGTTCCATTCTGAAGCAATAAACATCTCAATCACTCTTTAAGGCATCTCAATGAATAATGAATTATTAAATCCACTATAATGGTAAAACTCGACATATCCACTAGAAAATAATAACACAGATCATATCCTCTAGATAACGATAATACTAGTCAAATCCATTAAGCAATACCAATGCTGAAGTTGTCATCAGCTCTTGTTTCAACAATTAACTCGCAACAATTAAACTCGTTCCACTCTTACCAATCCATCGAGAAAGTATCTTTCTATGCCGAATAGTTAACACGGCAACTACCTGAGAATCCATCAATGAATCTCTAATAATATACCAATCTCAACCACTCAAAATAACCCAAGGTTCTCCTCAAGAAACAAGTACCACTCAAGGGGAAATACACTTAAAATCTCACAAGGAAAGGATATCTTCTAATTTAAATGCAAATATTTCACTACTAACTCCATAAACCAACTACCAGGCACTCGTGACAACAATTTACAAGTTTTGATGCATAAAAAGCATGAATGCTAAACACACACATATGTAAAACTCCATCACAATAACATTAAAATCTTGTGATGGCAACATCACTAAACCGGCAAGTAAAGCATGCTCATGAATACGCACATCACAAGTACACGACACTTTATCGGTCGTCAAACACTCCCCCTTAAAGAAGACACATCTAATCACAGAAGGTAAAGACTCAGAAGACACATGTAATCAAGAGACAAAATGCACAAACACACAAGTATGCGAAGAGCCAGGGTCTATAAGTGTATGTGCTCTCAGACTAGACATAGAAATTATACCTTCAGTCACATTAGGAGGATCCGAAATTTGCTGTTGAGTAATGGCAAAGACACGACCCTGCACTTTAGGCCTTCCTAAAGAATCCCTCTTCTGGCCCTGTGAAGACCCAACTACTCTTCCCAAAGACTGATTAGTGAACCTGGGACAATGCCTCTGGAAATGACCCAACTGACTGCAATTCATACATCTACCTTGTTTCTTCCAACATTTCTCTTCAGAATGCCCTTCTTTTTGAAAATAGTTACAAACCTTCTTATTTTGATACCCTAAGGTGTTACCCTGATTTCTATTACCTGTCTGTCCTTGAGAATACCCTTTTGATTGTGAAGATCCACCTTGATTCCCTTTATTATCCTCACGTTGTTGTTGTTGCCTACCTTGCCTCCCTGCACCTAACAATTCCATTTTCTTCTTGTGTTCCTCAATATCATGCTCCACTTGGTAGGATCGATCAACTGCATCTTGAAAATCTTGCAACTTGTGGGATACTAGTTGAGTTCTAATCGCAGTTCTCAATCCCTTTACAAATCGCATAGCCTTTCTCTCCTCAATTGCCACTAAGTGGGTACAGTACCTGGATAACTTCGTGAATTTGGATGTATACTGAGCCACATACATAATATTCTGCTCCAAGTTAAGAAACTCCATTTCCTTCTTGTCTTGATCTACCCGAGGAATGAAATGTTCCTTAAATTTCTTCAGAAAGTTCTCCCAAGTATATGGTATATGATTCTCATCCCAGTTAATTTTCAAACTTTTCCACCAGTGCTCAGCAGCTCCACTCAACTTATAAGTAGCAAACCTGACTTGTTCTTCATCAGTACATCTGAGAACATCAAATATTTTTTTCCATCGATTCAATTCACCTCTCAACCTTGGTCACATCCGGTTCTCCATCATAGCCGGTTGGTTTCATCTTTAAAAACTGTTCCAGACCATACCTCGGAGGTGCATGTTCTTCTCCTTGCCTCTGATCATGTATAGTTTTCATAGCTGCCTTGAACATTCCTTGAAACATAGCTCAAGCTTCTTCTCTTACATTACCCTGGCCGGCGGTACCCGACTGTTCACCCTCAGTTCCAACCATTTTTACTGAGTACCTGCATAAAACACTCAACGTTACTCACTCCATACTCAACTACCCTCCTAGGCCACTTAGTCATTCTAGACCATCTACAACCTAGCTCTGATACCAACTGTCGCGCCCCAGACCCGTGGTTCTACTTGGCCCCACGCTCGGGACACGATTGGAAGACGTTATAAAACACCTTTAGAAAATTTTTTGAAATATACTTTCATAAAGTTTAACAAATCCACACTTGAAGTTCAAAGACTTCCACTGACTTTCAAACAAACTTTCACAAACGAAACTATTTAGCCCGAAGGCTTACAAACCTTTATACCAATGTACTCACACCAACATTATCCAAAATATAGGTGTTACAAGACGATGAAGTCAAGGAAACTCTACCCAAAAGGTTATACATTTATGTAATGTAACCTTGACAAAACAAAACCCAACTCTTACCACTTTCAACGTCCTCCCGTGCCAAAGTGTCCTATCCCCTGGACTTGCTTTTATCTAAAACAGTAAACAAATAAGGGGTGAGAATGAATCTCAGTAAGTTACTAAAATGCAACTACATTACATGCTTATATGATAAACATAAAGGAACAATATCACAAATGATCATATAGCATATAGCACATAATATGAGAGGCTCCCTATCGCCAACCGTCCCATACCGGTTGGAAATAACGACCAACTCATCATACAACACATAGTGTAGGAGTAAACACTCCTACGAGGATACCAAGCCAAGGTTTACTGAAATAACATGATTATCAGAGAAAACCATCTGAGAAAACCATCTGAATAACCATCTGAGAAGACCATCTGTCTTAAACCATCTGAGCAGCATAAATAGCTGAAGCCGGGATCCCGAAAACCAAACAATATCCAACAGAGCCAAAGTAACAACGGGTAGCATCAATAGCTGAAACAGGTTCCGGAACCATATAACATAACAACAACAATAGTGGGAGAAAATGACACAAAGTCATACCCCTAAATGCTCACGCGAGGGAGCGAGTTCATCCCATCCAAGGCCAATCTGGACTGAGGAAATAGGTCCAGTGGAAAAGCCTTATAGTGCACTTAACTGATGCCACTACAATGCCTTCCACCTCCACTCGATAACATCCCAAACCTGGGAAATAGGACCAGTGGAAAAACCTTATAGTGAACTTAGCTAGTGTGCTACTATAATGCTTTCCACCTCCACTTGATAACACACAAAACCAGCTGGACTTTCAAGAAAGAGCACAGTAATAAATACTTCCTAAAACAACAACCAGGGCATGATTCCATAGAAGGAAACCACACAAGCTCATCATAGAGAAGTAAACACGTTTTCACAATAATGTGCACAATCTTGACATCAAGTCACCACACAATCCATCTACACAATCACATTAAGTCAAACCCGATCACAAAGGACCAATTCTATCATTTTGATACCTCATAACAATTATCTAGGCATCCTAGGACATCGCCTAAGACCTAGCCCAGTACTTAACGAAAAACAAACAAGTTGTTAAAACTCAAACTGCTCAACCGCTCCACTGCAGAATGGCCAATTCCCAGGAAAAATCTAACAAAGTTCACTTTCATTACCAATTTGTTACCCAATCCTAAAGCACAACAACATCATTATAACTTCACAACACTACCATGCCAACCTCATCTAGCATATACCCATAATAATAAAAGTTATTACTACTCCTTCCGTCCCAAATTTACAAGTATAATAAAAGTTATTACTACTCCCTTCGTCCCAAATTTACAAGTATATATAAAAGTTATTACTACTCCCTCCGTCCCAAATTTACAAGTATAATAAAAGTTATTACTACTCCCTCCGTCCCAAATTTACAAGTATATATAAAAGTTATTACTACTCCCTCCGTCCCAAATTTACAAGTATATATAAAAGTATACCAAAACATCATTTCACCACATATTAAGCATATATAGCATGATTATGACCATTTTAATAATTAAAGGGGGATTAGTAACTTACCCAATTTCGAAATATTCACCGTCTAAAATGAATTCTGTTCGGATATAATTGATCACCTACTCGAGAGCTCCACCATCGTACTGTATTTGATTTGATATTATCGATCAAAATGAATTTTAGACAGTTAATTGATCAACGAACCTTTGTTTCGTTCTGCTCTTCCTCACTCTTTGTATATCGATTTTGAGAAGAGATAAGAGATATAATAACAAGCTAGGGATGAGTCATGCTGAAGGGTAGTGGGTCTATGGGTGCCACGTAATTGCCCAAATCAACCTTATTAATAAGGTGATAGCTTTTACAAATTGAATTAGAAAGCACTATAGTATTATTAAATAGATAACTACTCCAACCTTCTATTTTTATTTTTATTTTCACTTCTCAGCCTTTTCTCAGCCCATGCGATGATCGACAAAGTCCAACTACATAGGTGAGGTGTCAATTTCTTATAGGATAGTAAAATAAAAGTCAAATTGTGTCAATTTTCTATTGGCTGAAAAATCAGTCCATTTTGACTGTTCACCTGGAATTTTCCACTCAATCAAATTACACAAATAATACTTATTTAGAAATCCTTATCTGTCTAGTTCAGAACGTAATTTTCGGTTCGTCAATCCGAATTTTCTATACAAAGTTACGTCCGTTTTAGCGCAGACTAGTCGAGCTGCCAAAAATGACGATATTTGATTTAATAATATCTTCTTTTGTGCTATTTCGCTTATTTCAAAGGTATATAAAACACAAGAAATAATATACCCAAATCATAAACACGTCAAATAGTAACAAATAAAAATGCTACCAAAATGACATGCAAGAATGATGTGAAGCCCAAATGAAAGTAGACGCGAACTAAGCTAAGCGTGACCGCTCGCTAGGTTCTTACAATTACTACTAACCAAATAATAACACAATTAATCTAACAATATGTGCAAGTCATAAAATATGATGCAACACATAAAATGCACACATAATGTCAAATTAAAATCCCCAAAATATATAAAATAAATAGGAACGGGTTTTTGGGGTCGTTACAAGAGTAATTTTATGGTCTCTCATTCAGCCACGTGGAATTCCACGTCATTATTCCACGTGGCACATTCAACTTAATTTTAGTTTATTTTTTTAAAAAGGGTGTATATAATATAGTTATGGTTTAAATCTGGTTAACCTCTACAAAATCAAAATATAACAGATTTGCCTTATCACAAATTTATTTCAAATCTATTTCTTTTTTACAATGTCCATTTTTTCTTCCCGGGTTCTTTTCTACATACTGGGGCCATCTATCTATGGTTATTTCAAGTTCCTTATTTTTTTTCTTTCCTCCAATCTATTTCTTGTTTTTTTTTTTTTTTTTTTTTTTCGTGTTGCATCTTTTTATTTGGTATTCCAATTTTGTTTGTGGTGGTTTTGATCGTTCATCAGCCAATGAGTTTCCGGATCAATTCCTCGATTCAAGAACGCAAGTTAGATGTTTGATAAAATGTATGACTAGAGATGGAGATATATATATTTTTTTACTAAGAGGGTTATTAAAGACATTTTGCTTTATGATATTTTTGTAAAAAATGATAATGCGGGTGCATTCAGCAATTTTGCGGGTGTGAATAGTAGCCCTCATACTTTTTTTAGAATGACCTTTAATTGTAAAACCATAGATCAAAGTGAGATTCTAAACTTTCAGATTGGGCTTGCAATCTATTGCACCAAAATAGGTGCATATTCAAATTTTGCTTTTTGATTATTCTCTCTCTCTTTGTAAAGTCAATTTTACTGATCTTAGAATTCATCTAAGAATATGTTGGTGTGCCTGTTTAGTTCAATGTTTCTAGGTCTTTAATGAAGCAATTGCAGAATTGGATACCATAGGTGTGAAGTCCTACAAGGGTAGCACATTGACCATGTAACTTCTTAGCAGTTGCTACCTACCAGTGGCAAAGCAACATACATGCTATGGGGGGTCAGTTGACCCTTTTAATTTTGAAACGTGTCAATTTTCACCCTTTTAAATATTTTTAAAATGACATTGTACTACTAAAAATGAAGAACTTATAAATTTTGACCCCTTTAGTTTTAACAAAAAATTGCACTAATTTATTATTTTGACCCCTTTTAAATACTAAATTTGGATACATCAAATAAAATATTATCTCGAAAACAATCTTGACATCCTTCCTGAAAATTCCTAGCTTCGCCACTGGTTGCTACTATTTCTTTATAATTCCCTAGCTCATTTCTGACCTTGATCTTCATGCAGACTTTGTATTTGATAATATCCTCTTCCTCTTTCTCTCATCAAAGATGCTGCATAGACTTTGTATTTGATAATATCCTCTTCCTCTTTCTCTCATCAAAGATGCTGCATTTTCTGGTAGCATGGAGGA
The DNA here is from genome assembly GCA_026119855.1 of Campanula takesimana. Classification (NCBI taxonomy): domain Eukaryota; kingdom Viridiplantae; phylum Streptophyta; class Magnoliopsida; order Asterales; family Campanulaceae; genus Campanula; species Campanula takesimana. The sequence goes on from JAOWBW010001330.1 coordinate 17,406, forward strand.
TTAAGAATGTATCTTATGTTGTGACTTTCAAGGTAGAGGAGATGTTGGACTGGATATGTTAATTTGGTGCCCACATTACAACTCACTAATTAAGTTTTTTTTGTTCATTTTAAATACAAATTGTAATTATAATTCCTAATTAATTGGTTTACTATGCCCCCTCGAGTATCGACGGGTCACTAACTAGTGTGTTTTATAATATAGATTGGATTTAACTGTTTTCTAAAAGTACATAAAGAGTGGCTAGGATTTATTGTTAACCGCTCTAATCTAACGGCCTTTATTAAACAACTAATTTCATTTTAATTTCATTCCTTAATTATTTATCATCTGCTTTGATCCTGCGGCTCATAACAAGCGGTTTCCAAATTACGCTTCTTCTCTTTTGACGCTTTCTATCCTTCTCTCCCCCACTGCTGGAAATTGGCTTGCCGTATGACGATGGAGTTGTGGGAGTTGTTGACGTCGCCTAGGTCGCCCAGAAAATCTAGCTGCAAGTTTTCTTTCAATCATCGTTTTGCATTTTACTTTTTTGATGGCCAGCTTGAAATTGTGTTGGGTTCTTTATGTATTTGCCTTCCTGTTTTGATAGACTCACTTCATAGTTTGGAATTGAAATTTGTTTAGTTTTCCCCTTCTTCCTCTTATTGTATTCCATGATTATCATTGTTATAAAACACATTGGATTTAACTGTTTTCTACCAAAGAGCTCTAGCTCAAGCGCTATCCGGTGCTAGCTTCCCATGCGGAGGTCCTGAGTTCGAATCCCATTAGGACACTTGTTTGTGTTAGCCTATTTATAGTCATAAGTGTAGCCTTCATGGCCATTTGATGTAGCCTAAGGGCAATTTATCTATCATTAATAAAAAAAACATTTAAAAAAAAAGATTTAACTGTTTTCTAAAAGGAGTAAATAACCAAATTGACCTGCGTACTATGTGAATTCAATCAAATAAACCACCGTACTATCTAAACTACCAAAATAACATGCGTACTATCCATAAATCGACCAAATCAACCTAAATCACTAACATACGTTAATGAACGTCAATAATCGTTAATAACTTAACGGATACTACAATCAAAACTTTTAAATATATTAATCATAATTTAAAGGCCAAAATGCAAAAAAAAAATTACCACCCCCACCCCCTAAATCTGGATACACCCCACAAATCATCACCTAACCCACTAACACAGTATTCCCCACACGCCGCCCGCCCCCTACCTTTTTCCCAATTTCAACCACTCCTCTACCCTCTCCACTCTTCCCCGATGGCCCCTACCCTAGTCACGCCACCGTGACCGCCACTCAATCATGGTGCTCCAGCCATCTTCTCCAACATTCTTGTCGTTTACCACTCCTATGCCGCTGGGCCTCCTCCCCACTCGCCCCAATCTGTTTATTCTCCTTCAGCGACCGACCGACTCATCCCTGGTAATTTCTTTCTTTCCGCCGGTAAGCTCCTCTTGTTTGCCTTCAACAAGTCTTTGAAAATCTCTCCCTTTCGCTCATTTCCGATTGCCCTAATTGTAGATTTGGATCTGATTTTGAAATCTGATTCATTCTCAGCTTGAATGTGCACATTTGTGTTACCCCTCCCACGACTCCTCTAATTCTTTCGTTCGCTCTCCTCGCGGTCATATTGCAGAACATGCTATAGATATCCGCATATCATTGAAATTAGATCTGCAATTTGGTTTAAAAGAGTTTTTTTTAGCAGATCTTAGATCTAATAAAACCAATGCTTGGATATTGACATTTCAATTTGTTTTTAATATTTTATGTAATATGTTGGTAAATCAGAATCTAAAATCTGATAAATACCTTGTTTTGGTGTGTTAAGTGAGGTCATAGGAGTCGTTATGTTGGTGGCCATGGGTGGTAGCGGTTGAGAGGCAGTTGATGGTGGAATTGTGGTGGTGGTGATGTTACTTTCAGTGATGGTGGAATTGTGTTGGTTTATGGTAATGATGGTGTGGTTATCATAATTGGGGAAAATATATAGTATTATGTGATATTTTGGTAATATTAACAAAGAAAATAATGATAAATTTAAATATTAAATGTATATATTTGATTACTAAGAAGGTGGTGGTTTCCTTTTAATTTTTCAAATGTTTCAGATCTAGGAGGGTGGTGGAGTAAGTTATTGGGGTTTACTTTAATTTGTGAGGGGCAATTTGAAATTTTTGATTGTAATATCCGTTAACGTCAGTTAGTGATTTAGGTTGATTTGGTCGATTTATGGATAGTACGCAGGTTATTTTGGTAGTTTAGATAGTATGTTGGTCAATTTGATTGAATTCGCATAGTACGCGGGTCAATTTGGTAGTTTACTCTTTCTAAAAGTACATAAAGAGTGGCTAAGATTTATTGTTAACCGCTCTAATCTAACGACCGGTGAAATTTTTTATTAGACCAGCTTAGATGTCCATGTCGCTATTCCTGCATCCAGGGGGCCACTTCCCTCCACATTTCATAAAGTGGTCATGCTAGGCACCGGTACTAAGTACTCTATGGTTCGGGTCTTTGCACAAAGCGGTGTCGGAAGAAGCTACAACGCGTACGTGCTTGCGTGTGTGCTCGTACGGAGTGAGGGAAGGCTGCCCTCGTACTTCAACGGCAAACATACGTGAGGGTACCGAAACGACCAAGCCAAGACTTTCACAACAAACCAGGACTTAGTTTGTGTGATTCAGATTGCGGAAGAAGAGTCCTACTGCTTTCCCTCCGCTAACACCAACTTCTTTTCCCTGCTCTTCCTTCTCCCTGCTTTTCCATCTCTACTGAGAGTGAGTGAGCCGGTTCTACCGTCATTAACTTTCACAAGGGTGATTCGCTTTTCTGGGAAAAGAGTCTTAGCCCGGGAGGTGATTCGATATTTCCATGTGTCAAATTCCTCCTGTGATACCCCAACCACCCCATGAATTGATTATTCCTAAACGAGTCATGAAGGGTATAACGAAGAGACCCTGTCTTTTGGGATTTTTTCCAGGTAGTAAAAGCCATTTATTTTGAATTCGACCTCTTCTGTCTAACACAAAGAAGATACAGTCTCTCTCGTGGAAAAAAGATGCCACAAGGAAAAGAATTGGAGAGTACAAACTACCATAAAAAGAGAGAATTTAGAGAAAGAGTAAACTACCAATTAACTAAATGACATAGATCAAGTAAGGATGGTCGATTTATGAGATCAACCAAACGTTCAAAGTGCTGAATAACTGAATAATAAATACCTTATTTACCAAAATTAAAATATAAATTGTGTCATGACAATAAATCATAAATGTATAAGCAAACTCCCACTAAATCTAATATACTTTACTGTTAAACACGAACATAAGTTTTGTGCATTCGAAAAACCTTGGGTGTTAATGACATCATCAGTATAAAATATAGCATCATTTCCTTCTCCTTTTAGATGAACCAACTCTGTAATATCATATTTAGTTTTTCAAAAGTGCCGCAAATGTTTGACATTTATACAAGTGATAGTAAATAAGTACTGAAAAGACCTATTTTGTCGTAGTGATTGGTAGTAATTATAATTAATTAAGGGTATTTTTGCTAAAAGGGTATTGAACAAAATCTCATTTAATAATTTTCTTTTCATTAAAACAGATGAGATTTGCTTATATTTAAAGTTGATTTTTTTTTCTGATAGAACAATTATAATCCCCTAATGCCTAACTCATATTTAGAAGAAGAATGAGGAAAAGATGAAGCGGAAGCATGTAATAAATGTATACCTGTTGAATCCATTTTGATGTCTTGAAGGGAGAATAAGAATGAAGTAGAAGATAATGTAGGGAGATGATCTTCTAAATGAAAGTGTCTCTTAGTCTCTCAAAAGTTCTTTCAATAATGAAGAGAGAATTTAGATGAGAGAAAGTAAGAATCAAGTATGTTTTAGGCTTGATGGAGAGACCTTTAAATAGTAAACATGGTGACACTTCAAATAGGGACCATACCTATTCATTTCTAAAGCAATGTTGATTTACCATCTTGCCCATCAAAGATAGATAAATAACATTTCAGGGATTCTACACATTGACTATTTTGACCATACTTTATATTAATGTCATAGTCATGATTTTATTTATGGAATGTGCCTATTAACTTGTGTTGCAAGCCACAATGATCTAACAATCTCCCACTTGAGTTGCAAAACAAATTTCTTCCTTTAAATCACAAGTATAACATAAATGACAACCCAAATGTGCACTTTGTTATCACTTATAACAATCTCGTCCATTAGCCATACAAGTATAGAACTAAAGGGGCAGTCGTTGTAATTGATTCGCAACTAAACCCACTATAATTACATATACTAATTCAACAAAATGACATAGATCAAAAGTATGGATGTGTAGCATGGATCTTAATGAATATATACATATTCTTCCAACTAGTCCAACTTAACCAAATGAGATCAAACTTTAAATAATAGAACAATAAAATTGAAGAAAACAACACAAACTCCCACTATATTAAATGTTATCAAAAGTTGTTACACCCATATGAGAAACATGCTTGTGAAACAATAAAGGTGATAACGCCTTAGTAAACGGATCCGCTAACATAGAGTTTGTACCAATAAGTTGTATTTCTATTTGTTCATTTCGTACCCTCTCTCTTACAACAAGAAATTTAATGTCAATGTGTTTAGACTTTGACGAGCTCTTGTTATTGTTGGAGTACAAGACCGCCGCCCTATTGTCACAATATAGCTTAATAGGTCTTTCGACGCTATCGACAATACGCAGTCCTTCAGTGAATTTACGCAGCCATATAGCTTGATTGGATGCCTCGAAACAAGCAACGAACTTGGCTTCCATGGTGGAGGAAGTAACGAGTGTCTGCTTGGCACTTCTCCAAGAAATGGCTCCACCGGCTAATGTAAAGACATAACCAGACGTTGATTTACGGCTGTCTTGGCATCCATCAAAGTCGGAATCGGAATACCCAACGATCTCAAGATGATCCGACTTTGAATATGTAAGCATGTAGTCCTTGGTGTTTTGTAAATACCGCATCACTCTTTTGGCTGCGACCCAATGTTCTCTCCCCGGATTGCTTTGGTATCGACCAAGCATTCCAACAATAAAAGCTAAGTCTGGACGAGTACAGACTTGAGCATACATTAAGCTTCCTACTGCTGATGCGTAAGGGATGTTTTCCATATACTTGGTTTCAAAATTGTTTTTGGGACATTGATTGATACTGAATTTATCTCCTTTAGAGACAGGGGTGTCATGTGGTTTACAGTTTTGCATGTTAAACCTTTGTAATACCTTCTCTATATAGACCTTTTGTGATAATCCTAAAGTACCTCGTGAGCGATCACGGTGTATTTGGATTCCTAATACAAAAGATGCCTCACTAAGATCTTTCATTTCAAATTTCTTTGAAAGAAATTTCTTAGTGTCTTTAAGGAGGTTCATGTCATTACTAGCAAGTAAAATATCATCCACATATAAGACTAAGAATATAAACTTACTCCTACTGAACTTATGGTATATACAATCTTCACCAATATTCGTTTCAAAACCAAATGAAAGAATTACTTGGTTAAATTTTAAATACCATTGACGAGAAGCTTGCTTGAGCCCATAAATGGATTTCTTAAGTTTACAAACTAATTGATTAGTTTGTTCCAAATCATCCACCATTTCTGGTTTCTTCATATAGATGGTTTCCTCAATGTCTCCATTGAGAAAAGCGGTCTTAACATCCATTTGATGAAGCTCAAGATCAAAATGTGCTACTAATGCCATAATGATCTTAAATGAGTTTTTAGAAGATACCGGAGAGAATGTTTCTTTGTAATCAATACCTTCCTTTTGAGTAAAACCTTTAGTAACAAGACGAGCCTTATATCTTTCCACATTACCTTGTGAATCCATTTTGGTTTTAAATATCCATTTACAACCAATAGGTTTCACATCCTTCGGTAATGGGACAAGATCCCAAACGTCGTTGTCTTTCATAGATTTCAACTCTTCATTAATGGCATTGATCCACTTATGAGAATTAGGACTATTAATGGCTTGATGGAAGGTGAGAGACTCATCTCCCACTAAGCCTAAGTGTCCTTCATTCTCGGCTAGATACACCTCATAATCATCCGAGATGTCACTTCTTCTTACTCTATTTGATCTTCTTAAAGGCACCGGTTCTTCCTCATTTTGAGGTTGTTGAATTTCCTCATTTTGATCAACATTTTCATGTTGTTCAATATTTATAGGGGAGTCAATATTTTGAATTTGTTCCTCTTGAATTTCAGGTACAAGTACTTGATTTTCAATTGGAACTACTAAGGGAAGAGGTATAGAAATGGATTCCTCCTCTTCCTTAAATTCAAAATTATTATTTTTAATTTCCCTCTAAACTCAACATCCTCAAAGAACCTAGCATTTCCCGTTTCAAAAAACGTTCTAGTTTTCGGGTTGTAAAATTTATAGCCCCTTGATCTTTCGGCATACCCTACAAAGTAGCAACTAACTGTCCTAGCGTCCAATTTTCCTTCGTTAGGCCTATAAGGCCTAGCTTCTGCTGGACAACCCCAAACATGAAGATGATTTAAGGACGGTTTCTTATTCGTCCATAATTCATAAGGGATTTTATTGTTAGTAGCCTTAGAGGGAGCCCTATTGAGAAGATAAGTAGCGGTTTTTAAAGCATCGCCCCATAATGAGTGAGGTAAAGAAGTACAAGAAACCATACTTCTTACCATATCTTTAAGGGATCTATTACGTCTCTCAGCTACACCATTCATGCTAAGTGTACCGGCATAGTGTAGTGAGGGACAATCCCACACTCTTCAAGATAGCGAGCAAAAGGACCCGGACGTTGTTCTCCCGAACCGTCATTCCGACCATAGTACTCCCCACCACGATCGGATCTAACGTTCTTAATAGTCTTCCCAAGTTGATTTTCAACTTCGGCCTTAAAAGACTTGAAAACGTCCAAAGATTGAGATTTATCATGAAGTAAATAAATGTATCCATATCGAGAGTAGTCGTCTATGAACGTAATAAAATATTGTTGACCATTCCAAGAAGGAGTAGGAAATGGTCCACAAATATCCGTATGTATTAGTTCTAAGACACTTGATGCTCTCGAGGATACTTTCCTTTTCGTGTTTGTAAATTTTCCTTTTAGGCATTCAATGCAAAAGTCTTTATCCGGAATATCAAGTTTATTTATGATTCCCTCAGACACAAGCTTGTCAATTCTCCTTTTGGGGATATGACCTAAACGCCTATGCCATAAGGTATAAGAATTTTCACTTGAAAACTTTCGCTTTTTACTTTTAGTTTCATTATCATGGGACTCATTGATTGTTTGAGTAGTGTTAAGCAAATAAAGATTATCACTACTCGATAGGTACTAGTACCAACAATAATAGAATTAAAATAAAGATCACATCTATTATTTCCGAACGAACAAGAGTAACCCTCTTTGTCCAAAACAGTGATAGATATTAAATTCCTTCTAAACGAAGGTACAATGAAAGTATTATTCAATACAAAATAATATCCGGTACTTAATAACAATCTAAAGGTTCCAATGCCTATGACTTCTACCGGGTTCCCAGCTCCCATATAGATGAATCTTTCATCCTCGCTAGGTCTTCGGTAATTCAGGCAACCCTGCATAGACATACTAATGTGAGTTGTTGCACCAGAATCCAACCACCATGTATATGAAGGAATTGAAACTAAATTAGCCTCAGTACAAACAAGACCAAATGACATACCTTTCTTAGCACGCCAAGCGTGATACTTAGGGCAGTCATACTTCATGTGCGTAGGGTCCTTGCAAAAGAAGCACTTCTTTTCCTTACGATCATCAGATGATCCTTTAGGCTTCTTATTGCTTGTTACCGCAATTTACTTCCCTCTTCTCTTAGTCCCATGAGAAGAGGTGGATGCTAAATGAGCACCTTCAATTTTAGGTTGCTTCAACCTATCTTCCTCTTGTGTCACATGCGAGATTAATTCATTAATATCCCACTTGTCTTTCTGACAATTATAGGTCACCTCAAAGTGACCAAACTGAAGAGGAAGAGAAATCAACACTAAATGGACGAGAAGATCTTCCGATATCTTTAACTTAAGTCCTTTTAGTTTAGTTGATAAGTGAAGCATTTCTAAAATATACTCCCTTAAGTTCCCGGTACCCTTGTACTTCATGGAAACAAGCTTTCTTAAACAAGAACTTGTTTCCGACTTTTCGCTTTTGGTAAAGCGCCGTTCAAGGGTCTCAAGAAAGGTTTTAGCATCAACGTCCTCGGGGACACTGAAAGAAATGCCTCCGGGACGACATTTTTCATGATCATAAGACTTACGCGATTAGAGCGTTTCCACTTCTCAGAGTTCAAGCGGTCCTCAGCGGTGCTATCTTCACTAAGAGGAAGAGGAATAGGCTCCCTAAATGCGAGGTCTATGTCCATGCAGCCCAAGATCATAGTAATTTTGTTTTTCCAAGTTTTAAAGTTTGTCCCATTAAGCATCGGAATTGTGCTCATCGCAGCAGTAATAGAAGAAGCGTTAAGTAAATCTGGGAATCGAGAACAAGAATGAATACAAAACAATAATAAGTAACTACATTATGAATTAAAAGATTAATTATATCAAATGAAATCCATCAATAAAGCAATTAACATGACATCAAAACTAATCTTTGGATTGCGAATTGACTCATAAATAACTACTTTAGATGACAAGTAATTTGAACAATATTTGATTAAATGCTTAATCTTCCTTTGGTTAGTCTTAAGCATTTAATAAAATTACTAAATGTTCATTTTATATGTCATCACATGAATGGTTAAAACTTTCTTAGTACGTGGCGTTGTTCAACCTTAGTCGTTCCACCAATCCGTTCGGATGGTTGAGGAGACCAGTCAAGGTTTCCAGCCTGATATACCATCGTTAGTCAAATGTCAAGATCTTCTTTGGAAAATTCAAGTCATTCATATCTTAAACATTCAACACTTTAATAATTTTTCATTTAAATAACGTTAATCACTTAGGTGATAATATTATTTAAATAATGAATAAAATTATTTAAGCATATAATTAATCAGGGCTTTAAGGTTTGAAAAATAAATGTTTTGATCAAAAAGGAAAACAAAGTTTTATGCAGAATTTAAAATTTTCCAAAACTTGTGAACAGTACCTGCTCGGCCGAGCATAGAAAAGTGCACGGCCGAGCACCTCCATCAGAAGGTTTTGGTCAATTTGACATGATATGCACGGCCGCTCTAAACAAAATGCTCGGCCGAGCTGCTCGGCTGAGTCTTATGATGTGCTCGGCCGAGCACCTTAATCAGAAAAAATTGCCTTATTTGACATACAATGCTCGACCGTGCAAAACCAAATGCTCGGCCGCGCAAGTCTTGGTCCGACCGGGCATAACCAAAAACCCGACCAGGTAGTCAAGAGAACCGGACCGAACTCGACTAAAGGTCCGACCGGTTTATGCCATTTTTGGCGCCTGTTCATGTGCTCGGCCGAGCAGATCCCAAGACTCGGCCGAGCAGTTCGCGCCTTTTCATACGCTCGGCCGCTCAAAACAAAGGACTCGGCCGAGCAAGACGATTTCTGCACTTCTGAATTTTTTCAAACATTCCCAAAATCAATGAATTGCAAGTAGATCCACATGGTATGTGCTTAAAACATAAAACCACGTTATATTGGGATAATATTGTTTTAAAATTTAGTGGAATCAAGTGAGTAGATCCACATGGTATGCACTTAGACATAAAACCATGTTATGAATGGATAGTCTCACAAGAACCATTTTTAAATAACAAAACTTTTTTAAACCATTTACTTAATTTAGATGAAGATCATCAGTACTCTATGAATGAATTAGAGTCCTTAATCAATCATCAAATACCTTAAGATTCAACAGGGAAAATGAATCATAGTTAAAGCATAAAGCTTTTCTTAAAACAAAAACTCAAACTCAAACTAAATAATAACCAGGCTCTGATACCAATTGATAGAACAATTATAATCCCCTAATGCCTAACTCATATTTAGAAGAAGAATGAGGAAAAGATGAAGCGGAAGCATGTAATAAATGTATACCCGTTGAATCCATTTTGATATCTTGAAGGGAGAATAAGAATGAAGTAGAAGATAATGTAGGGAGATGATCTTCTAAATGAAAGTGTCTCTTAGTCTCTCAAAAATTCTTTCAATAATGAAGAGAGAATTTAGATGTGAGAAAGTAAGAATCAAGTATGTTTTAGGCTTGATGGAGAGGCCTTTAAATAGTAAACATGGTGACACTTCAAATAGGGACCATACCTATTCATTTCTAAAGCAATGTTGATTTACCATCTTGCCTATCAAAGATAGATAAATAACATTTCAGGGATTCTACACATTGACTATTTTGACCATACTTTATATTAATGTCATAGTCATGATTTTATTTATGGAAGGTGCCTATTAACTTGTGTTGCAAGCCACAATGATCTAACATTTTCTGCATAAAATTGAGACCGGAGGGAGTACTTCTTTAAGCATAGTTTAAACATTTATAAATTGAACAAAAAGTATTTTTCTATTTAAAAAGGATATTTATTTTAGACGTAAAAAAAGTGTAATAATATTCCATCCATTTCCATGTTGAAATCTACAATATATAAAAATGTTTAGAAAAGCATCAACTGATTAATTTTCATTTTCACTTTAAAATCAAAATTTTAGAAAAATTACTTGTTACTAATTTTGTATAACGACCACCAATTACCAAGCAAACACATCTTTTCATTTTGAAGAAACATGCATGGGATGTACACTTGAGCATTCATTGCGTCGTATACATCCAGTTCTTATTCATTAATATTAGTCTTGTCATTAGTGAGAACAAATCGCCTGCGAGAGAATAGTTAGAAACAAGACCAAGACCAGGAAGTAGAAGGACGCAGAGGGAAAGAGAGAAAAGATAGGCACGGCAATTGAGAGAATACCCAACTGAGTTCTCTAGTTTCTATCATAATATATATATATATATATATATATATATATATATATATAAAAGTACAATCCTTATTCTATGGAAAGAGAATCACTAGCATACTCTTATACTAATCGTAATATCATATTAATCACTAACTAACAGCTATGTACAAAGGGAAAGATATACTCTAATATTTACAAGGATTGACAGAATAATATAGATAAAACGTGATTGATTAGGCCACGTTACGGCTTTGCTGTATCTTGGCTTTCACCCCCCCCTCAAGTGAAGCGTAGTAGACCGAAGCTGAAGCTTGTCCGAAAGTAACCGAAAACGAGCAGTAGCAAGACTTTTCGTAAAAATATCAGTAACTTGATCTGATAAAGAAATGTGGTGTAAACGGAGAAATCCTGATTATGTAGTTCGCGAACAAAATATAGATCAATTTCTATGTGTCGCGTATATGAGCATGGAACACCGGATTTTTTTAGACATATGAAGTGCTGAAATATTGTCACATAACAGAAGGGTGGAGCTAGTACAATACCCAATTCACGGAACAAGTAGAGAACCATCGTATTTCAGCCGCCGTATGAGCTAAAGCCCTATACTCAGCCTCACTACTTGAGCGTGAAACTGTGTGCTGCTTCTTGGCTGTCCAAGCCACCAAGTTTGGACCAATGAAAACACAAGCTCCTATGGTAGAACGTCGGTCATCGGGGGAGCCTGCCCAATCTGCGTCGCTGTAGGCAATAATAGAGATGTCGGGCGAGGAGACAAAAGTGAGCCCAAGAGACACCGTACCTTTAAGGAAACGGAAAATGCGTTTAACAGCTTTCATGTGAGATGTGCGAGGTGCGTGCATAAACTGGCACACCTGATTAACAGCAAAAGATAGATTTGGGCGAGTTAAGTGTCACATACTGAAGTCCTCCAACCATGATACGGTAGAGGGTAGCATCAGGGAGGGGATCACCATCAAGAGCCGTAAGATGCATACCGGGCGCCAGGGGTGTCGGATCTGGTTTACTCGCGGTGCATATTAAACTTGTGGCAGAAGATCAGAAGCATACCGAGATTGGTTCA